>JAVSCE010008053.1:0-600000 GCA_032199065.1 Smutsia gigantea | reverse complement strand
GGTAAGTACACATCAGTTCTACACTTTTATCCCTTGGGTCTACCTTACATTAATGAAACTCTAATATTCTGATATGAGAAAAGAATTCATTTTCAAATCAAGTGTCAACAAGCCAAGTTTCGAAACTGCCTATCTTCCCATCCTAGTGGGTTTTGATATTAAAATGCTACAGCCACAAGGGTAAAGTTGTTAACATTTTCGCACCATTTTAAAAAAAGTTTATTATTCAAAATGTGTTTTAAGGAAGTGAAGAAGAAATATTGGTTGAACAGTTCTTGGAAATACTCAAATAGAAAATCACAGGTTTGACTTATACCACACATCAATCACCTGAAATAATTCTCACGCAATTGAAGGAGTGGCTCCAATACCGGTGACTTGGCAATTATCAGAGAGATAGGCAATATGATATTAATATTAAACAGAGATGATTTTCAGTTGCTTTAATTCCGGTAGGATGGGAGGCTGTGATTGTCTCGGGCAGATGGAGAATGTGGGGGGCATGTGCTCCTCCAAGTTTCCTGCTTCCCCTCAGAGCAGCTTCACGAGTAGTAATTATGGAACTTGGTTCCCATGAGTCTAGGCGATGCCTCAGATTCCTTTTCAACAGTTTGTGTGGGAAAAAAAACTATTTTTTCATCCCTACCTAGGCTATAATTTTTTTGAAACTACAATTTGAGGGTCTAAGCACGAGGTAATGAGTATTTTTTAATAACTTATTTTATTATCATTAATCTACAATTACATATGCAATATCATCATTATTAAACTACCCGTCATCAGGTCCCGCCCACCAACCCCATTACAGTCACTGTCAATCAGTGTAGTGAGATACTATAGAATCACTACTTGTCTTCTCTGAGTTGTACAGCCCTCCCCGTGCCCTGCCAACATTATGTCTGCTAATCATAATGCCCCTTTTTCCCTCTTATCCCTCCCTTCCCACCCATTTTCCCCAGTCCCTTTCCCTTTGGTAACTATTAGTCTATTCTTGGGTTCTGTGAGTCTGCTGCTGTTTTGTTCCTTCAGTATTTTTTCTTTGTTCTTCTACTCCACATATGAGTGAAATCATTTGACACTTGTCTTTTTCGGCTTGGCTTATTTCACTGATCATAATACCTTCTAGCTCCATCCATGTTGTTGCAAATGGTAGGATTTGTTTTCTTCTTATGGCTGAATAATATTCCATTGTGTATATGTACCACCTCTTCTTTATCCATTCATCTACTGATGGACACTTAGGTTGCTTCCATTTCTTGGCTATTGTAAATAGTGCTGCGATAAACATAGGGGTGCATCTGTCTTTTTCAAACTGGGCTGCTGCATTCTTAGGGTAAATTCCTAGGAGTGGAATTCCTGGGTCAAATGGTATTTCTATTTTGAGTTTTTTGAGGAACCTCCATACTGCTTTCCACAACGGTTGAACTAATTTGCAGTCCCACCAGCAGTGTAGGAGGGTTCCCTTTTCTCCACATCCTCGCCAACATTTGTTGTTGTTTGTGTTTTGGATGTTGGCCATCCTCACTGGTGTGAGGTGATATCTCATTGCGGTTTTAATCTGCATTTCTCTGATGATTAGTGATGTGGAGCATCTTTTCATGTGCCTGTTGGCCATCTGAATTTCTTCTTTAGAGCAGTGTCTATTCATGTCCCCTGCCCATTTCTTAATCGGATTATTTGCTTTTTGTTTGTTAAGGTGCATGAGTTCTTTATATATTTTGGATATCAACCCTTTACCAGATACATTTCTTATGAATATATTCTCTCATACTGTAGGATGTCTTTTTGTTCTACTGATGGTGTCCTCTGCTGTACAAAAGCTTTTCAGCTTGATATAGTCCCACTTGTTCATTTTTGCTTTTGTTTCCCTTGCCCAGGGAGATATGTTCATGAACAAGTTGCTCATGTTTATGTCCAAGAGATTTTTGCCTACGTTTTTTTCTAAGAGTTTTATGGTTTCATGACTTACATTCAGGTCTTTGATCCACCTTGAGTTTACCTTTGTGTATGGGGCTAGACAGTAGTCCAGTTTTCCAACATCAGCTGCTGAAGAGGCTGTCATCTGACCATTGTATATCCAAGGCTCCTTTATCAAATATTAATTGACTGTATATGTTTGGGTTAATGTTTGGATTTTCTATTCTGTTCCACTGGTCTGTGGGTCTGTTTTTGTGCCAATACCAAATTGTCTTGATTACTGTGGCGTTGTAGTAGAGCTTGAAGTCAGGGAGCGTAATTCCCCCTGTTTTATTCCTCCTTCTCAGGATTGCTTTGGCTATTCGGGTCTTTTGTGGTTCCATATGAATTTTAGAATTATTTGTTCCAGTTCATTGAAGAAAGCTGTTGGTAGTTTGATAGGGATTGCATTGAATCTGTAGATTGCTTTAGGTAGTATAGCCATTTTGACAATATTTATTCTTCCTAGCCAAGAGCATGGGATGCATTTCCATTTGTTAGTGTCCTCTTTAATTTCTCTTAGGAGTGTCTTGTAGTTTTCAGAGTATAGGCCTTTCAAGTCCTTCATTAGGTTTATTCCTAGGTATTTTATTCTTTTTGATGCAATTGTGAATGGAATTGTTTTTCTGATTTCTCTTTCTGTTAGTTCATCATTAGTGTATAGGAAAGCAACAGATTTCCATGTGTTAATTTTGTATCCTGCAACTTTGCTGAATTCAGATATTAGTTCTAGTAGTTTTGGAATGGAGACTTTATGGTTTTTATGTACAGTATCATCTCATCTGCAAATAGTGACAATTTGACTTCTTCTTTACTAATCTGGATGCCTTGTATGTCTTTGTTTTGTCTGATTGCCATGGCTAGGACCTCCAGTACTATGTTGAATAACAGTGGAGAGAGTGGGCATCCCTGCCTTGCTCCCGATTTTAGGTGAAAAGCTTTCAGCATCTCACTGTTAAGTATGATGTTAGCTGTGGGTTTGTCATATATAGCCTTTATGATGTTGAGGTACTTGCCCTCTATACCCATTTTGTTGAGAGTTTAATCAGGAATGGATGCTGAATTTTGTCAAATGCTTTTTCAGGATCTATGGAGATGATCATGTGGTTTTTGTTCTTCTTTTTATTTATGTGGTGGATGATGTTGATGGATTTTTGAATGTTGTACCATCCTTGCATCCCTGGGATGAATCCCACTTGATCATGGTGTATGATCCTCTTGACGTATTTTTGAATTCAGTTTGCTAATACTTTGTTGAGTATTTTTGCATCTACATTCATCAGGGATATTGGTCTGTAATTTTCTTTTTTGGTGAGGTCTTTGCCTGGTTTTGGTATTAGAGTGATGCTGGCTTCATAGAATGAGTTTTGAAATATTCCCTCCTCTTCTATTTTTTGGAAAACTTTAAGGAGAATCGCTGTTATTTCTTCTCTATATGTCTGGTAGAATTCAGAGGTGAATCTATCAGGCCCGGGGGTTTGTTCTTGGGTACTTTTTTGATTACCGATTCAATTTCGTTGCTGGTGACTGGTCTGTTTAGTTTTTCTGTTTCTTGTTTGGTCAGTCTTGGAAGGTTGTATTTTTCTAAGAAGTTGTCCATTTCTTCTATGTTTTCCAGCTTGTTAGCATATAGATTCTCATAATATTCTCTTATAATTCTTTGTATTTCTGTGGGGTCCGTCGTGATTTTTCCTTTCTAATTTCTGATTCTGTTTATGTGTGTAGATTCTCTTTTTCTCTTAATAAGTCTGTCTAGCGGTTTATCTATGTTGTTTATTTTTTCAAAGAACCAGCTCTTGATTTCATTGATTTTTTCTATTGTTTTATTCTTCTCAATTTTATTTATTTCTTCTCTGATCCTTCTGGTGACTTTGGGTCTCATTTGTTCTTCTTTTTCCAATTTCAGTAATTGTGTCTTCAGCCTATTCATTTGGGAATGTTCTTCCTTCTTTAAATAGGCCTGGATTGCAATATACTTTCCTGTTAGAACTGCCTTTGCTGTGTCCCACAAAAGTTGTGGTTTTGTGTTGTTGTTGTCATTAGTCTCCATATATTCTTTGATTTCTGTTTTGATTTGGTCGTTAACCCACTGATTAATTAGAAGAGTGTTGTTAAGTCTCCATGTATTTGTGAGCCTTTTTGATTTCTTTCTAAAATTTATTTCTAGTTTTATACCTTGGTGATCTGAGAAGTTTGTTGGTAGGATTTCAATATTTCTGAAATTACTGAGGTTCTTTTTGTGGCCTAGTATGTGGTCTATTCTGGAAAATGTTCCATGTGCACTTGAGAAGAATGTGTATCCTGTTGCTTTTGGGTGTAGAGTTCTGTAGATGTCTGTTAGGTCCATCTGTTCCAGTGTGTTGTTCAGTGCCTCTGTGTCTTTACTTATTTTCTGTCTGGTTGATCTGTCCTTTGGAGTGAGCGGTGTGTTGAAGTCACCTAAAATGTATGCTTTGCTTTTTGTTTCCTCCTTTAATTCTGTTAGTATTTGTTTCACATATGCTGGCGCTCCTATGTTGGGTGTATATATATTTATAATCATTATATCTTCTTGTTGGACTGACCCCTTTATCATTATGTAATGTCCTTCTTTATCTCTTGCTACTTTCTTCGTTTTGAAGTCTATTTTGTCTGATACAAGTACTGCAACATCTGCTTTTTTCTCCTTGTTTTTTGCATTAAATATCTTTTTCCATCCCTTCAATTTCAGTCTGTGTGTATCTTTGGATTTGAGGTAAGTCTCTTGTAAGTAGCATATAGATTGGTCTTGCTTTTTTATCCATTCTGTTCCTCTGGGTCTTTTGATTGGTGCATTCAGTCCATTTACATTTAGGGTGATTATCGATAAATATGTACTTATTGCCATTGCTGGCTTTAGATTCGTGGTTACCGAAGGTTAAAGGGTTGCTTCTTTACTATCTAACAATCTAACTTAACTTTCTTGTTAAGTTATTGTAAACACTGTCTGACGCTTCTTTATTTCTCTCCCTTCTTATTCTTCCTCTTCCATTCTTTATGTACTAGGTGTTTTATTCTTTGCCTTTAGTTAGTATTTGGATGGTCTGCTTTCTTTGCTATGATTTTATTTTCTCTGGTGACATCTTTTTAGCCTTAGTAGTGCTTCCATCTAGAGCAGTCCATTTAAGATATCTTGTAGTGGTGGTTTATGAGAGGCAAACTCTCTCAACTTTCGTTTGTCTGGAAATTGTTTAATCCCTCCATCATATTTAAATGATAATCATGATAGATACAATATTCTTGGTTTGAGGACCTTCTGTTTCATAACATTAAATATATCATGCCATTCTCTTCTGGCCTGTAAGGTTTCTGTTGAGAAGTCTGATGATAGTCTGATGGGTTTTCCTTTGTAGGTGATCTTTTTTTCGCTCTCTAGCTGCCTTTAATACCCTGTCTTTATCTTTGATCTTTGCCATCTTAATTATTATGTGTCTTGGTGTTGTCTTCCTTGGGTCCCTTGTGTTGGGAGATCTGTGGGCTTCGGTAGACTGCGAGACTATTTCCTTCCCCAGTGAGGGAAAGTTTTCAGCAATTATTTCTTCAAAGACACTTTCTGTCCCTTTTTCTCTCTCTTCTTCCTCTGGTACTCCTATAATGCGAATATTGTTCCATGTGGATTGGTCACACAGTTCTGTTAATATTCTTTCATTCCTAGAAATCCTTTCATCTCTCTCTGCCTCAGCTTCTCTGTATTCCTGTTCTCTTATTTCTGTTCCATTAACAGTCTCTTGCATTGCATCCAGTCTGCTGTTAAGCCCGTCGATCGCTTGTCTGATTTCTGTATTGTCTTTCCTCATTTCCCTCACTTCCTCCCTCAGCTCTTGCACATTTCTCTGTAGATCCATCAGCATGGTTATGACTTTTATTCTGAATTCTTTTTCAGGAAGACTGTGCATTTCCATCCCTTCAGCCTCCCTCTCTGGGGTTGTCTGGTTGATTTTGGTCTGAACCATATTCCTCTGTCTTTTCATGACTAAAGAATTGGTTACTGGTAGTTTCCATGTATGTCAGCTGGGCTCTTTAAGACTTTAAAAAGAGAAAAAAAAAGAAAAAAGAAAGAAAGAAAAGAAAAGAAAAGAAAAAAGAAAAAACAAAACAAAACCAAAAAAAAACGCCCACTGGGAGTGGAATCTGTGGGAATGCTGTAGGTGGCGCTGTTGCCCCACTATTCCGCAGCAGTGGCTGCGCTGCTCCGCAGGGCCCTTTATCGCTCTGGCAGGGGTGGGAACGAATAGGAGGCTGTTGATCTCAGTGAGAAGTGTAAGTATGGCTACGCTTCCTCAGTCGCCAACTAAGGCGTCTGAAACTCCCCAGGACTCCCAGCCTGCTGGGCTGTGTGCCGGGGCCATCCGGCTCCTCCGCTGGGCTCCTGTCTCTTTAAGACCACTGAAGAAAGCGTGCGCTTTTTTATCTTTTGCATTATTGAATCAAGGAAAGACTAATAATAAAAATGTCGGGATGAAATGCTACCACTTAATCAGCACCCAGTATGTGTAAAGCACCACCATGCTAAAATACGTCCTTCACCATACTCACCTTGATTAATCCTAACAATAACTCATGAGATAAGAATTAGTATATCCACTTTTACAGAGCAGGAAACCAAGCTATGACATAACACACTTAAGACTGTTGAAAACTTTGCTCACAGTCAATATTTCATAGCAAGTTGCTCTGACTCCAAAGTCTATTTTCTTAACAAGTATACTAAACTGTCTCTTCCTCTCAGATACAATGTCCAACATTTAAAGGCCGACTTCCTTTGCTGGGAAAGGTGCATTGAAATGACCGTTGCATGGCACTTGATAGGGAATACTTTCTCATTAAGGAAAGTCCCCTTTTGGCAAAAGCGGTCTCCACTGTAATGAAAACAAAGCACTGTTCTCCAATTTAAAAGGAACGCTTTCAGCCCTAATGGCAAAGAAGGTGGCAGCTCTGAGTCATAACAGTGCCACAGTCAGTCATTGGAACAGTCAAACGACATGGGGGCCACATTCTTCACTCCAGCCTGTGAAAGCAGAAATAGTACCTCCTTTTCTTGTCAACAAGAACTGATTCAATTATTCATCAGTGCCACCTGACTTCAGAATAGCGGTAACAGCTTGGGGTCTACTAAAGAGGTGACAGTGGTCTACATATTATTTTTGCCACTTTCAAAGCCTGATGGAAATTGTACAAACATCTGCACTAAGGCTTTATAGATTAATGAAGACACCAGGTGCCCTTTATTTTGATAAGGACTATATCAAATCAGTGTGGTGATTGTAAAATGTTACCCCAAAGCTGCATACATTTTCCCCAAACGAACCTGGGATGTAGGTACTTTCTGGGCAGCACTCACATCCCTGCTGTCAAAATATCTCCATCCCATGTGATACTGTCACTTTTCACTTGTGCTGTAGATATCAGCAGGAAGTGAATCATAAATCTTATAATAATGGCTTTCATGTGAAGGTCTATTATTAATATTATGGTGAGTATACTTAGCAGAATTACACAGTGAAACACAAGATGATAGCCTCCTGAACTAGATTGAATGTCGAAATTTAGATTTAAATAGTATATCTATTTCTCCTCCATCCCACTGGTGAGACACAAAATACCTAGTAGGGGATGCCAGCACTTAATGAGCATGTATTATGTGGCAGGAACTATGTAATGCTTTATAGCTGTTCTCTCGTGTATTCCTTACAACAATCCAATAAAGCAAATACCATTATTATCCCTGGATGATGGAAATAAATAACTGAGGCACAGTTAACATAGTCAACAAACAGCTGAGTTAGGATTCCCACCTGTCAGATGTCCTGCCCTAAATGTTAGAGTTTGAGGCCTTTTCAAGTTGTTCTAGATCTATTTTCCCCTTCATTTACCTGGTCCCTGTACAAATGCTAGCTATGATACTATTCCCAGCATCTTCATTTGTCAGTGCATAGAATCTGTCTCTTGAATTTGGACTGTGACTTTCCATACTAGTTTCAAATAACAAACCCTGGATCTTACTCCAGTGAAACCCAATACTTTGATATATCTCCTATTCCACCCATGGGGAAGGACCATTTAGTACAAAAAACTTGTGAAGGCCCAGAACATTATCTGGGACCCACATTTTTCAGTAGAATTTTGACTATAAAAAGTTGAAGAAATTAAAGGCTCTAGGTAGGAAAAAAATAAGAAAAGTAAGTTTCTACTACCAACCACTATAATACTCTCGAGTTACACGGTTTTACACCTTCCCAGGATGACTTTGTCATATAGCACATGGGATTTTAGCTGGGTACTCTTGGCTGGCTTCATCATTCCCTTAATAGTGTGGTACAGGGGATGAATTTGAGATCAGAAAGACATGAGTCTGAATCCTAACTCTATTACTTAAAAATTCAAGTGAGCTCAAGGAAATTATAGCTCCCCAGTCTGAGCAGTAACTGCCTCCTTCCAAAAACAAACACAAAAAAACAAACCCTCTGACAAATTACCAGAGATACCTTATCAAAAAAGGTGGATCAGTAACTGCAGATAATTTTCTAATATGCCTTCAAAAGTGCCCAGCAGCTACATACACACAACAATAATTTCGCTTCATAACTTTTCCCCTCCTCTCAGTCTGCATACACTCACACCAACTACTGTTAGAATTCTATTTTTGCCATTGGTTCTGAATTCTCTTCTGTGAAGCTCTTTTGCATTTGTCTTTAGACCATGACTTCAGATGCTGTTTCTCCAAAGCCTTTAGTAGATAAAAACAGTCAATGAAGTTTATAAGAATAAATAATACTTGCTAAGTTGTGAAAAAAACCCACAACAGCAACTATCAAATCATGATCAGTAAAAATTCTCACAAATGTTACAACTGGACGACTTACTTCCAAATTCTAATTTGAGCAAATTTTAAAAGACACATATCTTTTAGATGCATTCCTCCATCAAAATTTATAAATAAATATAATAGCTGCTTAAAGTCCAAACCAAAAATTCAGTCCCAGTGTTATGGAATGCTAGGGACAGTCATATTGAAGATATACTGAAACACTATTATATCATTGTTTCCCATGTGGAAATTATCCCCCAAGTGTCAGGGGAAATCTTAAGAAATTGAGACATTCCATAAATGGAGGTGGGAGACAGGAAGGTGACGCTCAATGGACAAGAGATGCTTATGTTGTTTAGAATAAAAGGCCATGTATAAAAATTCATAAATTTGACTTTCCTTGCTATTATATTCCAGACTTCCTCCTATTTGGGAGAGTTAATTTAGGACATAACCTATTACATGATGATAGCAAATTTTGTGCATCTGGTGACATAATTTGAAGGAGAAATCAAATTCCATTGTTTTATCCACATTCCCAACCCCACCCTACCATGCTACAGTGTCTTTAAGAGTTATCTCAGGAAATTATTTTTGTCTATGTTTTTTCTATTTTACTTGTGAAATTCATGGATATATTTTTAAGAATTTTGTGCCTTATTATGATAACATGAATGAAATAACCAATGATTAAAACCTCTGACATAACAGTCAAATACATAGTTTTGAAGTGGGCAACATTGCCCACTTCATAGAGCTCTAGTAGGGATTAGATGGTTTATTCAAATAAAAATGCTTAGATTATTTTGCACCTGATATACATGCAAAACTTTTCAATATTAGTATTATTCTTTTTACACAGGTAATATAAATCTATTTGTAAAGCGAAAAATCAGTAAAGCTTTATTATTTAATTAAATTAATTTGTAGGCATAAGAGAATGTCATGGACCTTATTAAAAGATGATGAAAAGAAATCAATTGACAGGGATTGGAGAACATGCTGACCAACTCAGATCTTATTTCCCATGAAATATGGAAGCAGTTGCCTTTATATGCTTAGTTCCCACATCTAGAGTTGAGATTAAATTGTGCTATGCATTAAAACATTATTCTACCTTTGTCAAAAGCCACTCAGTTTTTCTCATTAGAGAACACATCAATGAAGATTCTTTTTTCTCAATTCATGCATCATCTAAATATACTATGGACTTTCCCTTAGAATTTGAATGTGGTCACACCTTTTTTAATCATATTTTTTATTGTTTTATTTTCATGAGGACCTCAATTAATAAGCACTTATATTCTGTTGTCATAACACAACAATAACATAAAAAAGTTTAAAGCTTTTGCCTTGCCAGTTTTTAAATTCATTTTCAGTCATCCTGGTTGTGTTTGTTTTCCATTGCTTCCACAATAAATCATCAAAAACTTAGCAGCTGAAAATGATATGCAGTTCTGATTTATGTTCTGTAGGTCAAGGTAAAGACATGGGGTCTCACTGAGGTAAGATCAAGGTGGTAGCAGGTCTGGGTTCCTCTCTGGAGGCTCTAGGAGAGAATCTCACTCCTTGCTCATTTGGGTTATTGGTAGAATTCAGTTTTTTGGGGTTGCAAAACTGAGATCCTTGTCAGGTGAAGTCTGTATCTAGATTCTAGAGTCGCCAGCACGCCACATGCTTCCTCTGGCTTCACAGGTGGCAACAGCTGATCCAGCCCCTTTCACACTTCACATCTCTCCTACCTCTACCTCCATCTTATTTCATACCAACTGACCATTTGCCTCCATGTAAAACTGCAACATTTCCAGAATCTCTCTCCTGGTCTTAAGTGCATCTCCATATCAGTAGGTGTTTCCCAGCGATGAAGAGAAGTAGTCCATCTCCTTATCAATAGGTGATTACCAAGGGAAGCAAAGGCATGTCTGGACCAGAGAGGTTGGGTGGGGTTCCTTTTTGCAGCCGAGTTGTGAATTGGCGAGCAGAAGTGGACCTCTGTTTATCAGCAATAAACAGGTTCCTCTCACTTTATTTCTCCCTTTGACTGTGTTTTGCCAGTGGGTTTCAGCCTTGGGCAAGTTCAGTATGGATTTGATGAGACTGAAAAATGACAATGGAACGTTCTTGGGGTGAAAGGGTTTATACCTAACTTTATTCCCATGGTGGCAGGCAAATCACTAGAATCCCATCCACTCAGAGTGAGTCTGCATGCAGCAAGCCCCTCTCTGCCTCTGGGCCTCTCTGCCTGCACAGTCATCTCAGCCTCTGTCCTTGGTGCTGCCACCACTCCAGCCTCTGCTATACCCTCCTGCAGCCATGCCACCATGTTGCCCAGAGCACTGGGCAGAGCTCTCTATATACAAGTCAATAGGAATATATTACCCACATGTGTGTAGTGAGCTAGTCTACCTGGGCCAGGTGAGGATCCTGGCCATAGGAACCTTCACTTATCCACAAAATGATTTCGGTTTCAAAGCTAATTTGCCCTGAGTTGGGAAAATAATTCCCCCCCACCAGAGTTACACTCCATCTTCCACTTTCCCAGACACATGTGACTGTATTGGGCCCATCTGAATAACTGAAGATAATATTTCTGCTTTAAAGTTTGTACTTCGTTCCCTCTGCACAGTTCCATTTGCCTTATAATGTAACATAGTCACAATTTCCTTTACTACAGGAACTTATGTGAGGACATCTTTGGGAGCCTGTTATTCTGCCTATCATACTGATTAAACACCTTCCAGATTCTCTAGAAAGAATCAGTCATCTAAATACTACAGGAATCTTCAACCATAAAATCTAAGCAAAATGATGTATCATGAGAATCTAGGAAAAGTGAATTGTGGATTTTGTCAATGTTTAAAAGCTATATTTAGAGCTCTGAATTTGTCAACATTCTAACATCAGTTAATGTGCAGAATGTTTCATTTACCCAAAGGTTATGTGTGCAATGTAATCAGAGACAAGACTGTCTTATCCATTCAATAGCTATTTCAAGGGATGTTTTATATCAAAGAGACAGTATTTACCGAGTGTTCATATTGTACAAGGTACTGTGCTTTATATTTAATCCTCACTGACATGCCAGAGGCAAGATTTTAGTGCCATTTAAAAGATGAGGAAAATGAAGGGCACAATGTTCATATAGTCGATAAGCTGAGCTGATATTTGAACACAGGGAAACTACTTCTAGATCAGCTCTGGCCAACAGAACTTTGATGATGGGAATATTCCCATCAGTACTGTGCCATAAAGTAAGTGCTAGCCACATGTGGCAACTGAACACTGGTAACGTGGCTAGTGTGGCTGAGGTACTGAACTTTTAAATGTACTTAATTTGAACTGATTTTAATTTAAGTGCCTATGTGACTACCCTATTGGCTAGTGTAACTCTAGGGCCCATTCTCTTAATCACCTCTCAGAAAAGCCTCAAGAAAGCACTTTCTTACTTCTTGATCCATCTTTCATAAACACATGCATTGCAATTCAGGTTATCTTTTCCATTTCCGAGTTTAGAAACAGAACAACTCTAACACAGAAAATAACTTAACAGTTTATCTCTTATATTGATGTATTGCCAATGGGTTTCAGCCCAGGGCAAGTTCGCTATGGATTCAATGTGACCAAAGAAATTGACAGCAAAACGTTCTTGAGGTGAAAGGGTTATACCCAACTTTATTTCTACAGTGGCAGGTCAGTCACTAAAATCCTGTTCACTCAGAGCGAGTCTGCATGCAGCAAGTTGGTCTCTGCCTCTGGGCCCCTCTGTCTGCACAGCCGTCCTCTGGTCCTCTCTGCACAGTCGTCCCACACAGCTGTCCTCTGGGCCTCTGCACAGTCGTCCCACACAGCTGGTCACACAGCCGTCCTCTGGGCCTCTGTCCTTGGCACTGCCACCACTCCAGCCTCTGCTCTGCTCTCCTGCAGCCTTGCAGCCATGCCACCATGTCATGCCCAGAGCTCTGGGCGGAGCTCTTTACATAGAGTCAACAGCCATGTATTGCCCACAGGCGTTCAGTGAGCTAGTCAACCAGGGCCAGGTGAGAATCCTGGCCACAGGAACTCTCATTTTATCCACAAATGATTTGTGGAAACAAAAACAGAAAGAAATCTGCTTGGCGGACCATTTTTATCTTGTCTTCCACTTCTGTGTGGATGAGAGATAACACTTGTGATTAATACACACAGTGGTTTTTAGTGTGATGCCATAATGTAAATTTGCATTGGTGTTCTCTGCAAAGGTAAATTTCCCTTTCTTTTTTGGCTTTATTGTGGAAAACCTCAAGTACATAAACAAGTAAAGAGAACAGTACATTGAAACCCCATGTTCCCATTACCCAGTTTTAAGGACAATCAGCTCTCGGCTACTTTTACATCATCTTTACTCCAAAACATGAGATGAAGCAGATGATGTGTTTAAAGTGATTGCAATTATCCTAACTGATGTTCAGATGTTCCCAATTTGGTAACTGGAGACTATTCAATTAGCTTGAGCTCTTTTATTATCTGTATTTAACCATATTTAGGTTCATTTGTTCCAACTAATTTTTGATTTTAGCGATTTTTAATATAAGTTAATTTTATAATAATGTAAATCTTTCACAGGCTTCTGAAGTGAAATATAAAACTGAAGATATGTATTTAAAAGATCTGAATCCCTGTTCCTTCTACCCTATTGTTTTTCCCCTTTGGGTAACAGTTCTCACATTGCAAGATTTATATTTCTTTTAAGAATACATAAATATACATGAACTCATTTATTCCATACTTGGATAAAAATATATAGCATACACACCTCTCTCCTCCTTGCTTTACTTAGCAATATTTCCTACCAATCATTTTGTAGTAACATATAGAGATATCCCTCTTTCCTTTTGTTAGTTGCATAGTACTTCACAGTGTGGATGCACTATTTTTAATCAATAAGGTGCTCGTGGATAGATATTCGGTTTCTTTGTAAACTTTTACTATCACAAGTAGTTCTGCAATTAATAGTGTTGTTCATAAATCTTTTCACATTTTTGCCAACTCTCTTACACATAGTTATGGGAAGAATTGGAAGAACCCTAATGCTTAATTCTTGAAAAAAAATAACTTTTCTGAAGTTCATTATGGGGGAACCCAATTTTAGTCATTATGTGGGAATATGATGACTCATTTCATTGTTGTACTACGTATACACACATACACATTAAAGTACAAATACAAAGGCACTGGGTGGCTTGTGCAAATCACTTTTAACATCACTTGATCTCTTTCCTCAGTGGCAAAGCTAGAAATTCATATTAAAAGAGAGTCAATATGCCTTTCACTGAGAAGCTCCAGGACTATATGGCTGTTATGTTTCTTTGTATGCTGGCAATGCCAACATAAGGAAGCAGTCTCTATCACTGTCTTCACTTCCCTTTCAATCACCACCAAAAGGAGAGACCGTCAGCCTCTGTTGTTCAGTTCTAGATCCTGGCTGCACCTTATTTGCTTGAGGATAGGGTCACTGTATTTTAAAAGGTCTCATACATGAAGGAGACTCTGTATCTTTCTCTGGTCCTGTCTTCTCTCTACTGTAGTAAGGAAAACAGCACGTTTTGCACATAGCGTTTCTTTCTTTTTCTTATCTTCATCAGTTGCTACCATCTATCTATTGCTGGTCCCTTCTGTATATTAAAAGGCCAAGTTCATTCCCAGGGGAGGAAGCCTCTCCTGCCACTTGGCAGCTAGTGTGTAGCCTCGGGGACAATGTGACCTCTTTTACACTGTACTTCCCTGATTGCATATTTTCTTGTGTTAGCAGATGTCATGAATTGTTCTTTTCTCTGAATGCTTTTAGGGGTAAACAGCTTAGGAAAAATGGTTGCTCTACACAGTATTAAAAAACTTACCAGATTTTTCTGTCTTGTATGGTTAGAGGCCCAAATGTATCTAAAAACATTTTACTACTTTACAGTTTTGAACCACTAATCTTCATGTATTTATGTTCCTCACAAATCTAAATAAGTGTATTTTTCATGCTTCAGCACTATAAACACACACAAACACCAGAGATCATAGGGGAATTTGATGCTTAACAACTTGAGTACTGCTATTACTGCTTTTACTGTCTTCTGCAAAATGCCATGGAAAGACTTTGAATATTTGAAATGGGAAAGCTACTCTTCCGATCAGTAAAGGACAAATGATTGATGTCTACTATGTGATTCAATGCCACAGCAAAGCATGGTTGTCACTAATAAATACAGGGAGACAGAAGTTCATTTTACAGGAGAAGGTTGAAGTGTCTATTTGGCATTTGAGTTATAAATTAGCTTCCTCTTACCTCCAGCTGTATAAAATATTTTTAAAATCTTAAAATTCAGGAAAGAAATATATCCTAGAGGATCAACTCATGTTTTATAATGATTGATGGATAAGTAATAAATAAACATATATTCTCAGGGCTGTGAAAATTTGTGATTTTATAATTCCTACTGCATTGAAATGTCTGCATGTTAAACTAAAATGTGATCTGTTTGTAATGGCATCCTGGAAAAACTGTATCAACATCAGTCATAAGTTATGTGTTATGAGTAACAAACTAAAAAAGAATCATGCCTAGAATCCCTGACCTAGAGATTGAGGTTTTGTTTAGTTATGCTTCCAAAAAAGGAGAAACAACAACAAAAAAAGTAGAAAGAGTAACATTAACCACACTATAAAATATAGACTTAAAAATCATGGAAATTCTGTAAAACCCAGGTTCTTCATCTATTAAATGAGAGAAATGATACCTCCCTCAAAAGTTTGAAATATTAAATCCAATGAGTGGATGCATGGGATACAGTTCTTAGAATAATTATCCATTCTTATAAGCAATTGATATAATTCTTTATAAGCAGTATTATCAAAGAAGGAAAATCTGGCGAATGTATTTTTCATCATTATGGAAATGATGGCTTCTTCTCACCCCTAGCAGTCTACTCATCGACTCCCTTGCAGACCTACTAGTATAAGGAAAGCAGACACTTTTGGGTTGAGACTAAGAAAAACCTAGGTTAAGAAACAGTGATCGCTCATTAGCTATATACCTTGAATGACGCATCAGCTCAAGTGCGAAGCAGCAAGGAAGTCTGTGCCACCCCTTGATTACTTTATGTATATACGGTCCTGTAACAGCTAGAGTCCTTCCTTGTGAAAATACAGACAACTACAAGTAATGATAATCATTAATTGAGCACCTACCTTTTTGCATCCATATGTCGATGTTACCACCTAGTACGACACCGCCTACCATACTCATCATGAGTATCTTTCTTCCCCATATTCCTTTAGCTAGTCAAATTTACATGTACAACTTTATTCTGTCCATCCCTTTAGTAAGCAGGTGACGTCTCATCGCCTGACCTAAATGCGGCCATTCATAAGCTATGACCTAATCTTTAACTTTCCTAGGAAGAAAAAGCCATGACAACCAGATTCCTTCTTTTGTGAAATTGAGCTTAGAAATTAGATGAGAATGATGCCGTCAGCATTAGAGTTGAAGCTGAACAGTCATGAGAGGGACATGGCAGATCCCGTTTAAATGTAAGTTCTGAGGGAGCAAAAGTAGCACACATAAGCTGTGAGGGAAAGTCTTAGAACACATGGAGATGTTAATTAGCAAATAGATGGCAACCAAAGCCCATAGGCATTAACACCTACCACTCAACAGAATGATAGATTGATTATCAGTAAGGGCTCTTCATTTACAACTGACACAAACTCTATTTAAATTGTTTGACACAATGCAGAAGTCTGCATGGGGGATTCTAGCTTAGACCAAGCTAAATCCAGGTCCTAAAATCCTTGTACCAGGAAGTTTATTGTATGTTTGTTTTCCTGCATCTTGGATTCACATTCTGAGGCTGGTTCTCCTCTCATGACAGCCTACAGCCGCTCTAGTTTAATGGCCTCAGGGACCCAATTTAGGAGGAAAGGGGTATTTCACTTACTAAGAGTTCCAGCAAAAGTCCCAAATTCTGTGATGCTCTAATTGGCCACATCTCGGTCAAGTGCTCACATCCTTAAATTCTGGGTAAGCCAGACCTAATGAAAATAACTAAACTGAGATTTTTAAGATGTCAGTCTTAAGGAAATACATGGTGATTTTGCAAGGAAGGTTGAATGGGTGCTGGGCAGGCAAAAAAAGAGATGGCCTGTAACTCTGAATGGCTCGTAGCTATATTTCTTTAAAGGTTAGAAAAACCATATTGCTGAATCAGTAACAGTACCTTAAAAAATTATTACCCACACTTACATTCATTATTTATATATCACTTATTATGTTATTTATATATTTTTATATTTATAAATCATTATTATTCAATCAATCTTTAGATATTAGTTGAACGATTGTCATTTGCCTAATACTCTTCCAAGCTCTGGGAATACGGCAGCAAACTCTAGGGGGGGAAATACACATAATAAATAAACCACAAAGCTCTGTGGATAATTAAAATACGTTAGAAGGGTAAAAATGGCTAGGTGATGCCATTTTTCAGGCAATCTCTCTTGTGAAAATGTGATCTTGAAGCTGAAACCAGTCAAAAAGTAATGTGTATCTACCAGCCCATTCCAAGCAGATGGAGGAAGTATAGTAGCATCTGTTCATATATTTAACTATTCTATGGCATTTAATGACAGGCATCTTAAATAAAAAGGTACTTCTGGATAGCCTGTACTTACCACATCATAAAATAACTAAATTTTTCTGCAATGACTTATTTAACATCTTTTTTACCCATCAAGAAATAAGCTCTCAGTTGGCAAGGATTTTAGTTTTCCTGTTCAGTTGTGTATCCCCGTATCCAATAACTCTTGTTATGTACTGAAAAGATGTTTGCAGAATAAAAGGCTGAATGCAACATATTTGACAATATTGAAAACCTATTCATCTAACCTTTCTCAAAGCAAACAATTCAATTCTTTTATTACAAAAAAAAAAGAAAATATAATCAATGCTGTAAAGGGCTGGCAAAGGCATCATTCCAAGTGTTTCAGAATTGTTTAAAAGCCTCGCATTTGGGAAATCTTCCAGAGCTTGGTAAAACAATCTTTCTTCATAATAAATCATTATTCCCTACATATATAATGACAGTAACCAAATATTTCTGGGTCAGAGTTGTACAGTTAAATAAATGTGTCTTCTGATGTGCTTTCACCAACACAGTTTAGATATCAGAGAACATAAATGTGTTAATGTAGAAGTCTCAGAATGGTGATGTTTCTGGCATTCAAATTTTAGTCCATAATTATAATTCTGTGATTTTCACCTCTTCCATACTATTGCTATATTGACATGATAAGACAGATTGACAGAGTTCAAATACTTGGAGGCAGAGATTGAAGGGAAACAGGCCCATGAAGGCAAATGTTTTGAGTCTTTATCAAGGACTCAGGTAAAAACTTTAAGAAATAGCCTAGAGCTTCTGATTACAGAATGAATCAATAGAGCAGTGCTTAGGGTTGAGAAGAGAACAGAGCATAACTGAGAGAACAGGGAAAAAATTTGTGTGGGTGCATGTGTTCCCACACATAAGGAATTCCCAAGATATACAAAGAATGATGAGAAAGAAAACATCCCTTGTAGCTATAACTCTACATGGAAGATAAGAGAAAAAATTGAGATCTGTGGCAGGTTACTCATGATTTGAGCACTGTGTCTCATCTTCCATCATGGGTGGTGGCCACGCTGACCGTTTGGGGCAGGGCTAAAGCTGTACGTTCCTGTGTGTTAGGGGGGAAGACTGACCAGAAATATTGGCTGCAGTGGGAAGCTTCTTCCCAAAAAACACACTCTTGAATACAGCATTTTGAAAAACAAATGCCCACAGGAACTAAGTGACTAACAGAAAATTATAGAAGATGGTCCAGTGCATGCCATGAGTGAATGGTGGAAAATGTAGCAAGCTGGAAGGCACAGAACTGAAATAAAGGAGGAAGCAACAACTGATCTCTTTCTAATCCATAGCTAGGTGGAAGGCAGTCTCAGTGTTACTATATTCCTACTCAAAGATTCAGTGAGATAATGCATGTGGAGGCCTGGCATGATACTGCCATATAACAATGAAAAAAATAGATATAAGTTATTATATTTATTACTTGATAGAGTTACAGATGCATATTTAAAAATTACTAGCACTAGCTGTTACTTATCTTTGGGCTAATAGCTGCTTCTGACTCAAGTCCAACATATCACTAGAAATGAAGCATTATGGTAGTTTTTATAGAGGCAGAATGAATTCCATTGCATTGAAACTATGACATTGTTTGGACTGATGGTGATCTAATTATGTCTAAATACAAGGACCTACATCCTTACTCTGTGCTAGAACTTCTGAAAATATATAGAACACAGATTTAGTTTAACCAAAAAGCATCCAATTCCATAATAGCAGTTACACCAGTAGATGAATGAAACACACAAGACTGGATTTCCAGTTTTAGTCACCTGCTTGCTACCCAACTCAACCCAACATGTATTTTTGGAGGACTTGCTCTATGAAAGACAATCAGATACACTGTGCATTTCAGGGGTCTCAAAACTAAGAGGAAATATAACAATCAACTAACTGTAGCTTTAATCAGGTTTCTCTCCCTATTAGACTCTTTTCTTTAGCTGGGAGCAGTCAGAAGATAACTTTAATGCCCATGCAAACAAATAGGAATTTAGAATCTCTCCACCCTCTAACACTGGTGTCTTACCAATAATGTGAAAATCACCCTTTTCCCTAGTAACTTCCCTCTCATTATTGTTTCTGCTTTGAGATGATATGGTCTCTGGAAGTAAATATATCCCACTTATTGTTGTCATTTTTTTGTCCTGGATACTCTAGTAAAGAGAATTAATATTAGAGACTGTGAATGACTTGTTAAAAAGCTCAACATGATCAGGTATGATCAGATAACAACATTAATATTTTCTACCTCTGCCTTTAAATGTATTTTGTCAGACATCCTTTGAGACATCCTTTGCTCTTTACTGCACAATAACTTGGATATAGGTTTTTAGCTTTCTACTGACAGATGTCCCATAATTTTCAGGTATTATAACTCTTTTATTTTCAGTTATTAAAATAAGATTATTTTTACTCTTTCATTCAACTACAAGCTTTTTCCTACATCACAAGCTGATATCGAACCAACAGTGGTAAAGTGGGTAAGGTCTGTTCTTTCTTTCTCCTTTATCCAACTTCCAAATTGGGGACAGGGAAAGAGAATAAAAGATAAACATTTGTTTAATTAGCAAAATTTTCCTTAGTTAGATACTCATTATAGGTCTTTCTTGGCAGTCAAATGCCCCCTATCATGCCAAATGAGCCACTTTAGAGCATTCCTTCCCCACTGGGGGATATGTTCTTTGGACTGTTCACTGATGCCTGCAATAGGAAAATACCCATACATTTCTTACAACTTCCCTTTGGCTACTGCCTCCCAGATGTGGTCCTTGGTGAACACACCAAGAAGCCATCTTGTATGGGGTCCTTTCCAGATGATTCAAGCTCAGCTACAGTTTTACAATGCCCACTTTGTTAACAGGAACCCTTATGCATGCTGGTCCTGTCAATTAGTGCAAGGTTGGTCTGGCCCTACTATAGCCTTCCCTCCAACACCTGACACCGGGAGAGCTCCAGGCAGACTTTCATCACCAGATTCTCCAGGGCAAATAGTCAGCCACTAACCAGCATCTTTTCCTTGCAAATTTACAACCACACTAAACTCTATCAAGAACTATTTCAATGTGTGTTCAGGCAACAACACTGGGTTCAGTTCTGTAATTCAGACAATTTCCATCATTATAGTAAGATGCGTGAGTCTCTTCTTGTGGAGAGCCCTCTCCCAGTCTCTCCAAGTTCTTCTGCTATTCTTTTCCCTGCCTAGGAGATAGAGAGTTTGTTTCCCTACCTGGGAGCATGCTCATCTCTTGCCTCATGGATAAAGGAGGGAAATTCCATACTGCATTTTACTCCTATGACTGAACTTCAAAGAAATGTGACATTTGATGAATGGCTAGCCTTTCCCATGGGATGTTGAGGTAATAATTGCTAGCACAATATAGCTATGTCTTAACAAATCTTGAAAAGATGTGTGCTCACTTCCCTTTAGAATATGTGGGCAATTTTTACCTTTTTCAGGGTTGAGGCCTCAGCTAACATCCCTAGAAGGCAGGAATTGTCCTATTTGACATCCTGTTATAGCTATTTAACATTTTACTGAATTTTTAAGTCTTATAAAGATGTAATTCCTCCTTCATAATGTCAGCATGCCTAAGCTATTTGGGCTTTACAAATATACATAGGTGCTTAAACATTATAGGAATGGTTTTACTGAGAAGACTGGTATATCTGGAAATGCCATGAAAATAGATTTTTTGATCGGATACCAGAAAGGGAGTACTACGTCAGGCTAGTTTTCCTACAGTAGACAGTGAGGCAAGTGATGTATTAAAGAGAAAATGTGGAACACCATGGCAGTGACAATGATGCCAAAAGAATAATGTCCCTGGGAACACAGATCCAGCCTGATCTTATAACAGATCAATGGAATGCTAGAATGCACAGTTATCCCATCCAACATTCTATCAACAGACTGAACAGTCACTGGCCAAGCCTGTAGCAGGAAGGACAAAATTTCCAGGTATTTCTAACTTTCTGTTTATTACAGACTTTAGGAGATCTGGTCAAAGCACCAATAGTCCTATTGGATGTAATCCTGGAAAGTAAAATAACAGACAATCCTCTTTCTTTTGTTTTACTTTTTACCCAATATGTAGTAAATGTGTATATAAAGGGACAAAATAGAAAAAAAGACTAGCTATAACATATTGTAATACTGGGTGTATAATGTAGATACTCTACTGTAATATTAGCATTTCAAAACAATTTTGATGTAAGTTTTTCCTGTGAGTTGGGGCCACACGAGACAACATGGGGAGAGGACTAACATTCTCATAATGTTCCCTATGATTCTGATACCCAAAATCTACATTACATAAAAGCCTAATCAGCTACACCTATTAATATCACATTGAACTAATTCTGGATACATTATAATTTGTGGTTTTGAAGGGGCAGATATTTAGGAAAGATCATAAATGATTGATCAGACAAGGATATTTTTCGTTGCTGAGCCACGCAAAAGGTACAGAGAAGAGGAGGTATAAGATTGAGGAGAAAAATGTAAATGGAGAAATCAGTTTGTACAAAGATAGGAAAAGAAGAGGGAGTAGTTTTTGGTGGGGGGAGGGTAGAAAGAGTCAAAAACTGGAAAGGTAGGTCAGAATATTTTATACATTTTTAAACTATAAATTCATTTTTTCAGTGAACTGAAGGTTGCTGAACAGGCAAGGAACAAGAGATCATTGTATGTATTTGGCTTGGGCAGTAGACTCAACTGTCAATGAAATATCTAGACATGACTAGGTATCAAATTAAAATATCAAAGTTGAAGTTTATCAAAATTAAAACATGTGATTAATGGTCATCCCATATATAAGTTGGGCATATGAAGTAGTGACTTAGCAATCTAAGGTATAGTATCTGATTTCTAAAGTTGGGACTGTAATGTTTGGCAGGCCAGTGGAGAATACCATATATTAAGGCTAAAGTAGGTTAATTTTGTAAAAAATAAATTATAAAGTTATGAAATTTAAGAAAGACATTAACACTACTATTATATCAAACTTACATGCTAGTGCATATCCAAGTTCAGAATACCCTTCAAAGTAAGAAGAACAAACAAGTGTGTTGAAATATAAAGACCCCTATAGGATTTAGTAATTTTGGCTTTTTTATTAACTAGTTCTATGACTACCTCTTGGTCCTTCAATTACCCTCTCTGAAAAATGAAGGTATAGAGTGAAGTAAACTTCTAAATCTTTACAAACATTATCATTCTGTGTGGAGAGGGGGTTTTTATATGATGGAAAGATCAATGGTAAGGAGCATACTTCTTGTAACATGCAGAATAATTAGAGGTGATTTAACAACATAAAAAATATATGTCTCATTAATGATCACAAGACTGGAAGCCATGCAGTCTATTATTTTTTTATTTTTCAACTTTTTTGAAAAGTGTTTAATTCTCTTCTTGAGAACTCATATGAGAATAATTAAGATGTTGTTGTCACAGTTAATGGACCTAATGAAGTATAACCAGGCTCCAGATTTCACTTTTGATGTGGATAATTGATCTTATGAAATGTTTAAGCATATGAGTGATAAACATTTAGACGTCAGCCATTGATCCCATTTTGTATGTTTACAGTACCTGCAATTTGAAAGCCCTTGATGGTGATTTTTGCTTACTTATTTTTAATACAGAGACTAATAACGTTCCCATCATTCAACAAAAATAACACATCACTGATTTCCCAAGGCAACAGGCAAAAATGATAGCATTTTATATTTCTATAAGAAGCACTGAGGGTGCTTCACAGTTTCTCTTGTAATTAATTGAGACTTCAACAAGAACATATGTTTGTGTGACATTTACAATGTGAAAGTATTCAAGGAAATAGATTCATTTCCACTTGCAGCCAATGGTGAGTAAATGAAAGCAGATTCTTCCCTACAAATTTGAGCAAAAGAAAATTAAAAAGTGATTCTCTTTCAAATTCATTTTGCTTGGCAACCTTTAATTCATAATTAACTGGTGTTTCAGAGCAGATTAATTACATGGTATTAACCATGCAATTACAGGTAAATCTGTTTATTTTTTTTATTCCTTAGCATTCTAAGAAAGTGGAGCTCACCTCACATGATAATTTCTTTTGGATCCACCAAACATAATTCCCATATGAAAGGTGGAATCTGTAATTACTAAGTACTTAATATTTAACAAGTATATATTCCTCAGCCTAAAGAAGCAAGTTATAGTGAAAATAGGATTTTAAAGCAAAGCCTGTGCTTGAATCTTTGAAACCTGGTTTCACCACTTATATGGACTTTTGTCTCATCAGTAAAAATAGATTTGTTGTTTTGACAGAATAGGGCAATCTATTCATTTATCCTCCAGCTAAATAACATGGAGGTAGATAGTGGATTTCTTCCATTCCTACAACATGTAACACACTTTATACTTTGTATTCTACTTCCTCTACCTGACATATTTACAAATATGTAAATGTGGTATTTACATATTTCTCCAGCACTTTAACTCCATAGGATTCTTCAATATCTAGATCAGGGAGTCAGAAAAGTATGGCCAGTGAGCCAAACTACACCACGCACGGTTGCATAAACAAAGTTCTACTGGTACACAGCCATGCCCACTTGTTTTTTATTGTTGATGGCTGTTTACACACTACAATAGCAGAGTTGAGAAGTTTTGATCAAAATAGCATGTTCCACAAAGACTAAAATTTTAATTTTTACTTTCTGGCCCCTTACAGAGAAAAGTTTGTCAACTCTTGATTTATAGAAAGTCTCATTTTCTCTATGCTGCGTTTCCTGTCTAACAACATGCTTGTTTCAATATTCCCTGCATTGTAGTTTGATTACACATTAACATGAGCATAGGGAAATAGAGATCGCATTTTGGTTTTCCTTTTATTTTTGCTCTTTCATCTGCTTAACACAATATGTGACACTCAATGTTTTTTGTTTGGATTTAAAAATAAATTATTGTATTGGACTCCTTTAGATTTAATAATAAATTATTAGTAAAATTTCCTAAAATTAATATAGATTGGGGTGCCATTCCAATTAAAACACAAATTTTTTTTCCATTTTTTTTAAGTTCATGGAAAAACACACACACACAATACAATTTTAAAAGAGAAGGTCAGGAGCTAGCGTTTGTTCTTCTTTCTCAGAACAGGAGCTGGACCTTGGATCATGAGACAAGGGATCCAACAAGTTTTTTATTAAAAGCCCTAGTGGCACTGAACAACACATTAGGTTACATTGACTTAACAGATATCTACAGAAAATTCCACCCAAAAGCAGCAGGATACATATTTTTTTCAAGTGTACATGGAACATCCTCCAGAATAGATCACTTAACAAGGCTACAAAAAAAGCCTCAATAAATTCAAAAAGATTGAAATTGTATCAAGCAACTTCACAGCCCACAATGGTATGAACGTAGAAATAAATTACAAAAAAACCTATGAACACATAGAGGCTAAACAACATGCTTCTAAATAATCAATGGATCAGTGAAAAAATTAAAACAGATATCAAGCAATACATAAAAACAAATGCAAACAAAAATAAAACAGTCCAAAATTTGTGGGATGACACAAACACAGTTCTAAGAGGGAAGTACGTAGCAATATAGGCCTACCTCAAGAAACAAGAAAAATTCCAAAAAACAGTTTAAGCTCACAAAGAAACTAGAAAACAGAACAAATGAAAGCCAAAGTTACTAGGAGGGCCATAATAAATATAGCAGAAATGAATAAAATAGATAGGAATAAAATAATAGAGAAAATCAACAAAACCAAAAGCTGGTTCTTGGAGAAAATAAAAAGATAAACCCTAGTCAAACTTATTAAGAGAAAAAGTGTACTCAAATAAAATAATCAGAAAAGAAAAAGGGATAGTCACACAGAAACTGCAGAAATACAAGTAATTATTAGAGAATTCTATGAAAAATCATATGCCAATAAATTGGACAACCTAGGAAATGGACAAATACCTTGAAAAATACAATGATCCAAGAATGACCCAGAAACAAACAGAAAATCTGAACAGACCAATTTCCAGCAATAAAAATGAATTGGTAGTCAAAAAAACTACCAACCAATACCAGAACCAGATGGTTTCACAGCTCAATTCTACCAAACATTTAAAGAAGAGCTAATACCAATCCTCCTTAAAGTATTCCAAAAGTAGAAGAGGAGAGAATACTTCCAAAGTCATTCTATGAGGCCAGCATCACTCTAATACCAAAACCAGACAAAGACACCACAAAAAGAAAATTTTAGACCAATATTCCTGATCAACATAGATACAAAAATCCTTAACAAAATATTAGCAAACTGAATTCAAAAATATATCAAAAAGATCATCCATCATGACCATGTGGGATTTATTCCAGGTATGCAAGGAGGGTATAATATTCACAATCAATATCATACACTACATTAACAAAAAGAAGGATAAAAACCATGTGATCATCTCAATAGATGTTGAAAAAGCATTTGACAAAATTCAACATCCATTCGTGATAAAAACCCTCAACAAAATGGGTATAGAGGGTATGTAGCTCAACATAATAAAGGCCAAATATGATAAACCCACAGCCAACATCATACTTAATAACAAAAAGCTGAAAGATTTTTCCCTAGGATCAGGAACAAGACAAGATTGTCTGCTGTCACCATTTTTTATTCAACATAGTATTGGGGGTACTAGCCACAGCAATCAGACAAAACGAAGAAATAAAAGGCATCCAAACTGGTAACTAACTACTGATAGTTAAACTGTCACTATTTACAGACAACATGATATTATACATACAAAACCCTAAAGACACCACAAAAAAATGACTATTAGAACTAATAACTGGATTCAGCAAGGTTGTAGGATACAAAATTAATATGCAGAAATCTGTTGCATTCCTACATGTTAACAACGAATTAGCAGAAAGAGAAATCAGGAAAACAACTTTATTTACAATTGCATCAAAAAGAATAAAATACCCAGGAATAAACATAAGCAAGCAGGTGACAGACCTGTACTATGAAAACTAAAAGACACTCATGAAAAATTAAAGAAGACACCAGTAAATGGAAATCCATCCCATGCTCACAGACAGGAGGAATTAATATTGTCAAAATGGCCATCCTGCCCAAAGCAATTTATAGATTCAATGCAATCCCTATCAAAATACCAACAATGCTTTTCAGTGAACTAGAGCAAAGAATTTTAACATTCATATGAAACCACAAAAGGCATTAAATAACCAAAGCAATCCTGACAAAAGAAAGATAAGGGTGTGATGCTCCCAGGCTTCAAGCTATACTACAAACTATCCTAATCAAAACAGTATGGTACTAGCACAATAACAGACCCACAGATTAATGGAACAGAATAGACAGTCCAGATATAAACCCATGCATATATGGTCAATTAATATACAATAAAGGGGCCATGAATATACAACGGTGAAAAGTGAGCCTCTTCAATAACTGGTATTGGGAAAACTGGACAGCTGCATGCAAGACAATGAAACTAGATTTCTAACTCCATACACAAAAGTAAAGTAAAAATAGATCAAAGACCTAAATGTAAGACATGAAACCATAAAATTCTCAGAAAACATAGGTAAAAATCTATTGAACATAAGCATGAGCAATTTTTTCCTGTACACATCTCCTCAGGTAAGAGAAACAAAATAAAAAATGAACAAGTGGGACTACATCAAACTAAAAGCTTCTGTACAGCAAAGCACACCATCAGAACAAAAAGACAACCTACAATATGGGAGAACATATTAATAAATGACTTATTTGATAAGAGGTTATCATCCAAAATATATAAAGAACTCGAACACCTCAACACCCAAAAATCAAATAACCCAAGTAAAAAATGGTCAGAGGACCTACAGTGTTCCTCCAAAGAAGAAATACAGATGGTCAACAGGTACATGAAAAGATGCTCCACATCACTAATCATCAGGGAAATTCAAATCAAAACCACAATGAGATATTACCTCATACCAGTGAGAATGGCCACTATCCAAAAAACAAGAAATAATAAGTATTGATGAGGACATGGAGAAATGGGAACCCTCCTACACTGCTGGTGAGAATATCAACTGGTGTAGTCACTGGTGGAAAGCAGTGTAGAGGTTCCTCAAAAAACTAAAAATAGACATACAATACCACCCAGTAACTGCACTTCTAGGAATTTACCCAAAGAAAACAAAATCCCTGTTTTGAAAAGATATACACACCCCTATGTTTATCACTGTGTTAGTTATACTAGACAAGTTATGGAAGCACTCTAAGTGTCCATCAATAGATGAATGGATGAAGAAGTGGTACATATATACACAGTGGACTATTATTCATCCATAGAAGGAAAAGAAATCCTGCCATTTGCAATATGGATGGACCTAGAGGGTATTATGCTAAGTGAAATAAACCAGGCAGAGAAAGACAAATACTATATGATTTCACTTATTGTGGGAATAAAAGCAAAACAAAATGAACAAAGAGCAGTTAACTCATAGACACTGAGAAGTGACTGGTGGTTACCATCGGGGAGGGATTGGAGTGGTTGGGTGGGAGTGTGACGGGTAGAAAGAGGCACAAAATTTCTGAAACATACTGTAAGCTGGTCAAGGGGTTAGTAGTACAGTATGGAGAAATCAGTCAGTGATTCTTTAACATCTTCCCATGTTGACAGATAGTAACTGTACTAGTGGGGGTGAGGATTTAGTATGGGTAGCTGTTGAACCACTGTGTTGTTTACTTGAAACCAGTATAAGATTGTATGTCAATGATAATTCAATTAAAATAAAAAACTCCAATGGGCTTTATGTGTTATGCAACCTATTCCAGGTTTGTCCCACAGTTGTATGCAAATACAGTTGTGTATAGCTTGAACAACACAGGAAATTATTTATTCCATTGGCCTCAGATTTGATTCAGAGCTAGTTTTTTTTCCATACTAGAAATCTCCCCACCCCTTGCTTTCTGGTCTCTTAAATTTAATCACCCGCACATACAAAAGTGGCATTATTTCAAACATGATTAATTATCTTGCTGTCATCATTCTGAATATATTCCATATCTATATAAACTGTTCCTAATCTACAGAATTTTTATCTTTGAAAATAATGTGTGAAATAAAGTATAAAGCTATAAAACAGATTTATTCTTATACAAAACAGTATCTATTTTCCTTATTATAAAAATGAGTGTACCGCATATTAATTACAAATGCTAATTACCAGGTTGTATGAAAGGTTAAAATATTACCTGGCTTAATTACTAGCTGTATTATTATTGGTGTGTTTCTGTTAGGTAACCACAGCATGATATGTTTAAGAATTGTTCCCAAATTGATTTTGCAGTCACATTCTTATTTTGTCAGCTTTACTTTTTTGACTGAATAATGCCAAGGTCAGGAAACTTTTTGTAGACATTTAGAATTCCTTTTAGCTTTAATTTTACTTTTATCTCTAAAGGTATTGTGACTTCCCTCTTTCTCAGCCTTAAAAATAGAAGCCACTACTGTGTTTTTTATCTTTTAAGGTTTTGAAAACTTATTTCAGGTTCATTCTTTGTATATGTGGATAAATTGGGCTACCATTACTGTTTTCTGGTTTTGGGATTTGGGGATTTTTTTTTTTGCTCCTGACTATCTGCTGTGACAGGTTTACAATCATGGTTCCCCAGGTGTTGGACCACCTGCTATGGTTTGTGTGCCCTCACCTTATAAAATGTACCTCAACCCAATATTCCTGGAGCATAAAACTAATAGCATATTTTATTAATGCCTCAGGACACAGATTCCACCATAAGTGAATCATGGATGTCTAAACTTAACTGTCATAGAAATGGGGATTATAATCCAGATTATCTATAATTTATGCCCTGAGAATAACAGCAATCAGAACAGAGAACTTTGCAGTTACTGAAGTCCTAGACAGCCATTTTCCTGATGGTCACTGATTTATTTGCACCTATTTACATTGCAGGCTACCTGTGCTATTCTCAAAAGCTGTGAACTAGTGAGACACAGTCATATAACTAAAAACTCTTGAAGGGAGAAAGTTGTAATATCAGTAATAGTATTTTGTGCATTTGTGCATGTATGTATGCATATATTGACGGAATGATGGACTTACTATTTTGTCTGCCCAGCATCCATTCTCGTTTTCCTCTTATAAAAGCATTTCCCAGTCCCATTTGAGGATTTACCTCTCCATCACCATGCTTTTTGCTTTTGGAATATGCTAAGGATACAGCATATGACCCAAGTCAGTTTAATTATGCTCTTTTTCTTTCAAGTTTGGAAACACAGAAGTTTAGTTACAAACTTGAAAAAAAAAACCAAGTTAACTTACCCCTGAAGAGTCATTAAGCTCATGCACCTGGATCACCTGGTCTACCCAAAGGTAGTATAGTACTATACTGTTTTATTTCAAGTCTGTGAAGTACATCATATCCTTCCAATGAATTTCCTTTTTCATATACAGATTCACAGTTTGATTTTTTCTTCTCTTGAAAACAATGTACCTGATTTAGTTGTTCTAAAATTTGGCTACAGATTAAAATCGTCTGGAAGGTTTTAAAACCCCCATTCCTTAGGTCACTCCCAAGACCAATGATAAAAGAATCTCTGAAGGAGTGGACCCAAGAATTAAAATTTTATAAGCACTCCAGGTGATTCTAATCTGTAGCCAACCTTGAGAACCACTGGCCAAATTTATACAAAGAGGTACCATTTGTGATATCCCTGCTGAGTGCCAAACATGCAATTTCATTATTGCCTTACAATAACTTTAGGAAGTAGATATTATGCCATTTATGATGAGAAAACTGGATCATACATATGTTAAATAAATTTCCAGAGGTACAGAGACTAAGAGATGAAGATGTAATTCATATCTTGATTTAGATTATATTATCTTAAACCACTACTCTAACCAAAGACTTAAGAAAACAGTGTTAATCAACTTAAAGCCAAATTTAAAGCCAGTGGTTTTTAATAATTTAACAGCAAAACATTGTTTTCCAAAGAAAAATTCCTATGTGAAAAATGAATTCCTTTGATAAAATGACAGTTTAAGCAGAAGGTAATTATCTGCACTGTACCCTCATGCCTCTTCCTCTTCCTGATACATGCTAAGGAGCTCAGTGTTACCATGCATTACACCAGGAACTCTCTGATCCAAACAGCTTAAAAAAAAAAGGATAAAAGGAACCAAAATGGATTGCATAATATTTATTATTTGGTAAGAATGAACCTACCAATTTTACAGAAGGGAAATTGATCCTGTGGTTTGCAAATTCTAAAAGAGATTAAATAAGGGTAGTGAAAATGTGATTGGGCAACATAATAGGACATAATTGGACAACATAATTCTTTAGGAGTCATCATTCACAAGATGAAATGATGCTTTCCATGGTTTCTCTCCTGTAACAAAGATTATAATAATGGCGGAGGTGTTTCTGTGATGAATTCAACACATCAAAGCTTAAGCTATGTAAACTCCAAAGATTCAGTTCCACTGAATTTTTCTAAACTTGGGGGCTCACAGGATACAAATAAATTACTCAGCAATTCAGTTCTACCAGTGTTTTCAGAAAAAAAAAAGAAAGGTCAACCCAAGGGAGTCAATCTACAAATCTCTTGAACTTGCTCTATGCATAATTCCTTTCTTTCCTTTATTCTGCTATGCAAATTATCCTCAAATTCTTATACATGTCTCCTCAATTAAGCAAGACTACTGAGTTCCAGTTGAACATACCAAACAGAAGTTGGTTCTTGGGATGTACAACATAGATAACCTCTGGAAAGGCAGATTTAAAAAAAATGAATATTAAAAAAAATGAAATAGTAGAGGTAAAACTGAAATTTTAAAATTATAAGGAAATGTGCTGCCTACATTTCTGAACCTAGCATTCTTCTTGACCCTTCTCCAACAGTATTTTGTCCATTTCATGCCACAAGTTGTTGCCATCAGAGATGACGATGACCTCCATGCTGCCAAATCCAGGGGTCATTTTCAGCCCTCACCTAGAAGACGTCTTTACAGCATTTGACACAACCACTGTCTTCCTTTTGAAATTATTTCTCTCCTTTGTTTCCAAGACAAGACACATTTTGATTTTTTCTCTTACCTCACTCCTTCTCAGCATCTTTTCATGGTTCCTTATTCTCTTCCTGACCTCCTGGCATCAGTATACTCCAAAACTCAGGCTTGGGCTGCTTCTCTTATTTACCTACATGCTACCCATGAACCTAAACAGTCTGTTGACTTTAAGTGCAATGTATAACATGATTAATCTCTCAAGACTGTATTTCCAGTCACACTTGCTTCCCTGAACTCCAGATTTTCTATTTTATCACACGTCCTCATTTGGACATTAAATAAGCATCACAAAGTTAACATTTTTGAACAAAATTCACAATTCTCCCAAACTGAAAATTTCTTATAGTATTCTCTATTGCAATAAAAACCCCTCGAATCAACCAGTTTTTCAGGACAAAAATGTTATCAGCATCTTGATCCCTCTTTTTGTTTCACAATCCACATCTATTCCATCAATGATTCTTGTTTGAATTATAGCCCATATGAAAACGTGCATAACTTTCTTTGCTATCACCCTAGTCCAACAACCATCTTCTCCATCTGGACAAAAACAATAACCTCCTAACTGCTTTCTTTGCTGTGACTGCTTCCCTCAAAGGTATATTCTCCATACTAGGTCAGTGTTGTTCATTTAAAAATGAGTTTTACATTATGTCACAACCCTGCTCAAAAGTTACCAGTGGCATCCAATTATACATACACAGATATGATTCTTAACCTCAACCCCTTGGCTACTTTCTGACTCTATCTTCTAACATTCCATTTCAGTCAATGTGTTCCAGCCACACTGATTTTCTTGCCATTCTTCCCAATACAATAACTACATTTGTTTCCACATCAGGACTTCTACATTTAAGGTTTACTCTCCTTGTTTTGGTTTTCCATAAGACAATCAAAATATTTACTCCTTTTATTTCATGTGTTTGTTCAAATATAACTTCCTCAAATAGACCTGTCCTACACATATGAGCCAAAACATCATTTCATGCCTCCATGAGGTTATTCCTAACATTGGTCATTACCTGAAGCTACTGTATATATTTATATTTAGTATATTTAGTATATTTTAATTGTCTCTTCAGTATAGATCATGAAGTACACAAGGGCAAGGTTTTGTCTGTGTATTGCCCATTGTTACACATACACTGTTAGGAAAGTGTCTAACACTTAGAAAAGATTCATCAAATATTTATTGAAAAGCTAGAGGTTATGAAAAATTGACAAGAAAATATATACATTGTCAAGTTGACTCAATACTAAATAGAAATTTTAAATAAACAAAACATTGAAATATATTAATTCCATCATGTAACAGTAAACACTCTGGACTTGGAAATATCTTAATTCTATAAACCAAGAGTAGACAAGCCTTTTCAGTAAAAGGACTGATATAAATATTTTTGGAGTATTTTGGGCCCATGTCTCTGTGGCAATTACTCAATGTTGTCTTTGTAGCATGTCATCATAGGTAATGTAAATGAATGTGCATGGCTGTATTCCAGTAAAATTTTATTTACAGAAATAGATTATGGGTCAGATTTGTCTGGCAGACTGTATTTTGCAATTCAGTGTGGAAACAAATTTCTCTATAAATCACCTATCATATATATACACACACACACACCTATACATATAATGAAATACACAGTATGTCCACAAAGTTTTAAAATAATTTTTTTCAAACTCTTATGGAACGGATAGTATCTATTTTATAAAAGCTTTACTAAGGCACATAAAAAGAGAAAATACATTCAGATTTATTTGATGAAGCTAGTATAACTTTGTTACCATACCCAAGCAAAAATAGTTTGATAAAGGAAAATTATAGCCCAATTTTATTTACAAATATTGATACACAAACCCTAAATTAATCCTGAGCCAATTAAATTAAACCATGTTCAAAAATCTGACTACCAAGTTTTTTTTTGCAAGAATGTAAATATGATATGATTTTTAAGAATATAAAAATTTAATTAAGCACCTCAGGGGATTTAAAAAGTCAAACTAGGATCATTTTAACAGGTGTTAGGAAACATTTTATAAAATCCAATACTTATTTATGGAAAAAAAAATTAGCAAAAGTAGGAATATAACTGAGTGACAATATGATTATACAAAAATAACAGTTCTAATATTTTTCTAATGGGTCTATTAGATTATTTGTGCAAGAGTAATCTCAGATGATCAACATATGTAAAAATGACAAATCTCACTTGTCATTATGCAAATGTAAACTAACGATCAAAAAGCAATAGCAGTTAACTGTTAACTATGCAGTAGGCCTGTTATAAACCCATTTAGTGCATTTAAACATATTTTATAACTTGAAACCATTAATTGAACACAGTGTTCCCCCAGAAATTAAAACTAAGGAGATAAATAGCAAAACAATTCTTGTTAATCCCTGAGCTATATCCCTGTGGCTAAAACTTGGTTTAATATGTTCTTTAATGGTTGTATGTAAAAAGAATACAACAGATTCAAACAGCAGCTGTATTTGAAAATAGTTTAGGTTTTCGTTTTGAAAGGGCTTGAGTATTTCTTACTACTAGTAAGAAATTACTTACTACCTCTACTAGTTTCCTATTGCTGCAATAACAAACTGCCACAAACTTAGTTACTTAAAACAATAAAAGTTATTTTAATATTCCGGTCAGAGGTATAAAGTAATTTTCACTGTGCTAGTGTTGCAGTACTGGCAGGACCAGTTCCTTCTGGAGGCTTCCAGGGGAGAACCTTTCTGTTGCCTGTCCAATCTCACAGTGTCCACTTGTGTTCTGTGACTCCTTGCCCCTTCCTCTGTGTTCAAATCGCACCACTTCAGTCACTGCTTCCATCATTGTGTTACTTTCTCGGGTGACTTTTCCTACTTTCCGCTTATGAGGACAGTTATGATTACAATGGGCCCACCTGGATAACCCAGGCCTTTCCCCCATCTCAAAATCCCGAATGTAATCACTCCTGCACATTCTCTTTTGTTATTGTAGTTCCAGGGGGAGGGGTTTTTCCCCGTCTGGGAGGAATAAACCAGTGAAACTGAAAAGTCAAGGGAAAGAGTAGGTTGGGAGAAAGGCTTTTTATTGCTCACAGCTCACTCGAATTTGCTAGCCAGGCCTAGACCCAACTGTTTCCTCTGGCACGCTCTCTGATTCCCATCCGCCCCTTCAGGAGGATCGCCACTGATGGGTCCTGGTGACTGGCAGACACCAGACCAATTATCAGGAAAGGAGGGGAGGAGAGAATGGTCGTTATCTCTCCATCCTTTGCCCTGGAGGCTGTGGGAAATGGCAGCGCTAAACATCTATTGAACAATGTCCAGTCAGAAGATTCTGGAAATTCTGCAATTTACCCCACAGTCATATAAAATAACATTCACAGATTCCAGGAATTAATATGTAAGCTTATCTGGGAGTCATTAATCAGTTTACAATACTATTTTAAGTGATCTAAATTTGACCATACATGTATTTTGGCCTCCAAAACATTTAATCAGTGCCTCTATGAAAAAAAAAAAGTGTTCTGGTTGGTTTTGTTTAAAAAAGAAAAGAGTGAGAGCTGGTCCTATTCTTCCAAAAGCTCATAGTTTCCTCATCAAGTCAGAGGCAAAGCCAAATATAAACATTCAGGTAGAATCTAAGCAGATTTTCTCTTTTTATTATTCACTACAGAAGCAAAGTATGTGTGTTAATTATCTGAAAGTGTTCACACTTCAACTGGCCAAATAAACCAGCATTTAAAATGGTAATTTCACAGTAGGGCTACATTCAAAGGTCAGTGCAAGCGGCATTTGAGAGGAGAGGTCATGACTAAAGTCACATTTTAATGTGTTTCAGTGTTTTCTGAATTTACAAAATCATCTGTGATATTATTACCTGAAGCAATAAAAATTTTATACCTCTTAAAGGCAGCATCTAAAGCAGTAGTTCTTAAAAACTCATTTTTGGTCTTTTGCTCCATGAGGAAGATTTCACTTGTCTGGGATAAATGAGGAAAAAAAAATGAAAATGTAAGGAGTTTTTCATAAAGCTAATGTATTCTGTTCTAAGACAGTCCTTTCTGTACTTCTCACCATTTTTTTTCAAAAAATATTGTAGGAAAAATATGATAATTAAATCTTTTCCACTTGAAAAATAATGATTTACCATTTCCACTTGAAAAATAATGATTTACCAAACTGTATTGGTAGCAAATTAATACACACACATATATTTACATTGGCTTATAGAATTCAAAAATCAAGAAACCAATGATTTATAGCTTGGATCAGTTAAATGAGTAAAAATAAAATCAGCATTAACAATAAAACTATAGTTACATAATGCTTTAAAATTTACAAAATATATAAATGTCCATTAGCTCAAGTGTTTTTCTCCCCACCCCAACAATAACTCCATGAGGTAAAGATTTAAGCAATTAGCATTTCCATTTTATAGGTTCAAAAATCAAAGCATGAATTTTTACATGACTTACCAGAATTTTTCATATTCCCTTACACCTAACTATGCCATCTTAAACTTGCCCAGTACCTTTAATAACCTCTCGGATACTCAACTCATCACCTGTGTAAACTGAAACATGGCTCTTCTCTGATTGTCCTATGGCCAAATGAAGTGGTGCAAGCTTCCCCACCACTTGACAGATGTATTTCCCATGTACCATCTTGTTCCTTCCTAAAACTATTCCCTTCAGCTTTGAATCTCATGCCTTCAATGGAGGGAAAGAAAATCTATTTTGAAAGCTTAAGAAAGGTAAAAAAAAAAAGATAAGGGTATTGATATGATATGGCAACATGATCATATGATCAGTTTGGCAACATACAGGTACTCAAGTCTGGAAAGTATGCACTGTGGAGTGCCGAGTATGAAATCTATTTAGAATGGAATAATTGGCAAAGAAAACAAAGGATATGAATAAAGACAGTTGCTGTAAATAGATATAGACAAATAAGGATGACATTGAGGCTGATAAGGTACGGAGTCAACATAATTTTGATTTTGTAAATACGCAAGCAGAAATAATGCCCCAGTGTGACCCCTTTATACCTAATGTCCCAATGTGTTACTCTGTGAAATCTGGACAATAATTAGAGGTTAATAGTCAATTACATATATATCAATTACAGAGTGTTACAACCCCATTAAATTATTCTTTAGTGATGTATTGTGGCAATAGCATTCAGAGCAGAATGTCTAAAGGTGTAAATGATGTTATTTATTATTTCATGTTATTAGAGCTAGATGAGCATTGAGATACAAACACTATTTACAGATGGCAAAACTGATGTACAAAAAGATTAGGTGAGTTGACCAAGTTTATAAACTTAAGCAAGTCATTTTGTGATTTTATTTGTGTGTTTTTCCCAAGTAGAATCCAAAAGCCCTAAGTTGGAGATTCTATTATGAGAAAAAGCCACTGACCAATAAACTAATTTCTTTCAGGAAAACTTCCAAGAACTCTTGAATGTGGAAACCCTGATGGCTACGAGAAGGGAGCCAGACATACACATTGGAGCCTCAAACAAAGGTAGCTAGCAAATGTGCTCACAAGTTTTAAGTCCCCTCATTATTATATCAACTGAAAAATAAAACGATTTTTTAAAAGTTTACAATTTGGAAACAAAATGAACAAAGGTATTTCACAGTTCACAAATGAGATTACAAGCAGCTAAATATATTTATAAATGTAATGAAGAGTACCAATGACAACTAACTGATAAAAATGAACTTCTCTATGTTGTAGAATGATTACTTTTCAGTATCTTACCTTTCTATATTCATGTATTTATGGCTTTGTATTTCTCTCCCTAGCCTCAATCTATTTTACCGCTTTGCCTTTCATGAACATTACCACCAAACTTCTGGAGATCATACTATGGAGATACATACGAAAGCAACAAGAATTTTCTGAACTCCTCCTATGTTGAAAAATCTGGACAAATTATAAAAATTTGCTGGAACCACAAAAGAACCCAAATAGCCAAAGCAATCCTGAGAAGGAAAAAATAAAGCTAGGAGGATCTTGTGCCCTGACTTCAAGCTCTACTACAAAGCCACAGTAATCAAGACAATTTGGTACTGGCACAAGAACAGATCCATAGATCAATGGAACAGAATAGAGAGCTCAGATATAAACACAAGCATATATGGTCAATTAATATATAATAAAGGAGCAATGGGTAAATGACAGCCTCTTCAACAACTGGAGTTGGCAAAACTGGACAGCTACATGTAAGAGAATGAAACTGGATTATTGTCTAAGTCCATACACAAAAGTAAACTCGAAATGGATCAAAAACCTGAATGTAGTCATGAAACTATAACACTCTCAGAAGAAAACATAGGCAAAATTCTGAATATAAACATGAGCAACTTTTTCCTGAATGCATCTCCTTGGGCAAGGGAAACAAAAGCAAAAATGAACAAATGGGACTATATCAAGTTGGAAAGCTTCTGTACAGCAAAGGACATCATTAGCAGAACAAAAAGACATCCTACAGTACGGGAGAGTATATTTATAAGTGACATATCTGTCAAGGGGTTAACAGCCAAAATATATAAAGAGCTCACATGTCTCAACACACAAAAAACAAATAACCTGATTAAAAAATGGGAGGAGAATATGAACAGACAATTCTCCATAAAAGAAATTCAGATGGCCAACAGACACATGAGAAGATGTTCCACATCACTAATTATCAGGGAAATGCAAATTAAAACCACAATGAGATATCACCTCACATCAGTCAGGATGGCCAATGTCAAAAAGACTAAGAACAACAAATGCTGGCGAGGATGAGGAGAAAGGGGAACCCTCCTACACTGTTGGTGATAATGTAAATTGGTTCAACCATTGTGGAAAGCAATATGGAGGTTCCTGAAAAATATAAAAATAGAAATACCATTTGACCCAGGAATTACACTCCTAGGAATTTACCCTAAGAATACAAGTTCTCAGATTCAAAAAAGACATGCACCCCTATGTTTATTTCAACACTATTTACAATAGCCAAGATATGGAAGCAACCTAAGTGTCCATCAGCAGATGAATGGATAAAGAAGATGTGATACATATACACAATGGAATATTATTCAGCCATAAGAAGAAAACAAATCCTACCATTTGCAACAACATGGATGGAGCTAGAGGATATGCTCAGTGAAATAAGCCAGGTAGAGAAAGACAAGTACCAAACAATTTCCCTCATTTGTGGAGTATAATGACAAAGCAAAACTGAAGGAACAAAACAGCAGCAGACTCACAAACTCCAAGAAGGGACTAGCGGTTACCAAGGGGGAGTAGGGGAGGAAAGCGGGTGGGGAGGGAGGGAGAAGAGGACTGATGGATATTATGAGTAGTACACATGGTGTGTGGGGGTGTCATGGGGAAAACAGTGTAGCACAGAGAAGACAAGTAGTAAATCTGTGGCATCTTACTACACTGAAGGACAGTGACTTCAGTGGGATATGGGGGGGACTTGATTATATGGGTGAATGTAGTAACCACATTGTTTTTCATGTGAAACATTCATAAAAGTGTGAATCAATGATACCTTAATAAAAAAATTTGTTTTAAGTTTGCCAGAGAAATATTCATCATATGCTTATTAAGTATATATTACTAAAATATTTTAAAGAGGAGGAAACTGAGGTATAGAAAGATTAAATCACCTGTTCTATATCACAGAGCTTTGAAAGGTGGGAACTGGACTTGGAATTTACTATTGAATGATTTCTAAGCCCATGGACAATCCACTATATCAAAATTTCTATAAAGTGATGATTTTTTAGTTGACACACTTATTGAAAATAATTCACGTAATGTGTAATTCAGAGCTTCTCAGCCAGGGGTGATTTTGTTCCTCAGAGGTCTTTGGCAATGATCTGGTGATAATTTTGGTTGTCACACTGTGATAAAGGCTCTAGTGGCATGCAATGAGTAGAGAGTAGGGATGCTGCTAAACATTCTACACTATAAGGCATAGCTTGCCAAAGCTAAGAATTATTAGACTCAAATGCTGAGTTTCAGAAACTTTGGTCTAATACTAAGTTACTTTATAGTATTTCAACTCCTGTCTAACATGAAACAAGTCACAAGAGGAAAAGCCTGATAAGTTACATCGTAGTTCTTTGAAACAATTCAGTAGCTGAAGATACAAAGAATCTTAATAAAGGACATTCTAGGAAGTGGTAAGTTCTTCCTAGACACAATGCTGATGTCATCACTGATGTAAAGGAGAGGCAAAAGGAGGAAAACCTAGCAGCAATGGAGTCAATGAAAAACAATGGACTTACCACAAAATATCAATGGCCACAAGGAGTCCGAATGATGGGTTCCATTTCCAGAGTCTTACACACTGAATTTGCACCCAGTGGCCAACTTTCTCACACAGGTCTTTACCATGTAGATGAGGGGAATATGCTTGAGTTTCACTAAAGAAGAAAAAAGCTAGAGAAATCCCTCCATATCACTCCATGACTTTATAAGGGCAAAGATATGGCTGCCAAAAACTGTGGATAAGGCAAGAAATCAGAGTGAATCCCACTGAGGAATTGCAGTCTTCATGATATTGGGAGGAAGAAATGTCCTCTACCCTTTGAGGTTCTTTTAGCTGGTCTAAGAATCAAACTGACAGGAGACAGATTAATAGGAGGAAAAAAACAAAGTTTAATTACATATGTAAAGCCATAGACATGGGTTACAAAGACAGTCAGAGACAATAAGGTATATATGTTGTCCTGAACCAAGGAGAAGAGGGGTCTGAGACTTCAAATGAAAAGGGAAGTAATTCACAGGAATAGGAAAAGAGTAAATGCTTGCTAGTCAAATCTTCACTGGGCCACACACTAACAGTGAAGGGCCACAAAGAGGAATTTTAAGACTTAAACCACATCCCTCCTTGTCTATCACACCTAGGTTACATTATAAAATAGCTGTCTAAGGTGATGGCTCTCCTCCTGGAATACTTCCTCTGTCTAAATTCTTTTTATGCAGTTGGTGGGTGGGAGGTCAAAGTTTCTTCCTGTGTTTTTTGGGCCTTGATGGTTTTCAGTTCAAAATAATCTGCAGGTCACAACAGCACATCTTAGGATGCCTGCCCTTGGTACCTGCAATTAAGTACACTGACGTGGCTGTTAAAAGCTGGGGGCATGAAAAGGGAGACGATAAATCTGTCAAGTTCAGAGAACCAAAATCCAGATTGGACGGGCAAGGCCAGCAGTTGCCCTCATAACATTTGAGGCCAGTGATGTATAAAACCTAAATAATGCTCTAATATAGCCCAGACTTTTTACTGGGTGATGCATTTTAGAATTCCTCAGTTCCTGTTTTCTCAATGGGAAAGAATTCAGTTAGGAGACCCTATAGAGTGTTAAGACAGACAAAGGCACCAAACTTCCAGAGGAGGGTCTATTTATGCCAGTTGGGAGGCGCCTCTTTGATTGGCAGGGTCAGGTCATTTGATTGACAGTTCTAGTTGTACACCCATTCCTCTTGGTGCCCATGTCTTTTCCCAAAATGCGCATAGGAAATCTTGGGTTGGGTGGGGGAGCAAAACTGCAATTTTATTTTAATGAGATTATGATGAGGGGTGATTTGGGTGGTTCTTAGTTGTATTCAATTGTGCCTGCATTGGGATCTGGTTGGGATCGGTTCAGCTTGGTCCTGATATGCAAGGAAGTTATCTGCCTGCAAAGCCTTGGTTTTCTTTAAGTGAGACTCCCCCTTCCCCACGTGCTCATGTCTATTTTTGTACCTAACAGACCCAACTAGAACATACACTAGTGGCCTGACAGAAAAAGAATGTGCTCTTTTCTGGAGATAAATATTTACTTTCAGTGTGTACCATTCTTATGTACGTAATAGGTGGCACACAAATTATTTGAGGCAAGAAAACACAAGAGAAAGTGACTCACGGTCAAGAAAGGACAGAGAGAATAGAGCAGAAAAATGTCTGAAAGATAATGACTGAGGATTTTCCAAAATTAATGAAAGACTACAGCCCTAAATCAAAAGAGCTCAGTTTACTCTAAACAAAATAAAGATGCATAGCCAAACTGCTAAAAGAAAGGTTAAGAATAACCTCACGAGTATTCAGTATAAAAGACACATTATATGTAGGTAAACAGCAATAGGAAAATATGTGTGAAGAAATTCCAAGATGACCGCCAGGATCCCCGTGTCCTCTTTGAGCACACATTTGCCTAGTCCCTCCCCTTGAGTGTGGGTGGGGCCTGCAATTTACTTCTAACCAACAGAATATGGAAAAGATAACAGGATATATGTGGATATGTATGTAATTAGACTGAACCGTTGTTAAATGAGATTATAATGTACTACTAGGAGACTGAGAAGAGACAAGCATGTTGAGAAGAGCACATATCAAGAAACAGGATGGCACCTAGCCAACAAGCAACAAAAATCTAAGGCCCTCACTTTGACAATGTGCAAGGAAGTTCATGAGCTTAGAAGTGAGGTTCTCCTGTTGGACAGCAGACAGGACCTCAGTTGGAGCAAACACTTGCCCTGATGCCAATTATATGAAAAATCCTCACCTGGGCCTGAACTCCTGCCTCACAGGGACTGTGAGACCAAACACATGTTGTTTTAAGCCACAAAATTTGTAGTAAGCTTGTTGTACGACAACAGATTACTAATACAGATGATAACTTGATTCACACAGAAAAAAGGAAGGCAGAAGACAAAGAACAACATCATTAAAGTGCTTAAAAGGAAAGAAAAACAAAAACACCTTATCTACCTAGAATGCTACATCCATCATTTATACCTTTAAATGAGAAAAAAAATGACATTTTTAGATAACCGAAAAACACAACGGTGTCCCTGAAAGAAAAACAAAAAGCACTAGAAAGAGAGAAAATATTGGTGAATATGAAAGATCTTCTAAGATCGTGTGTGTGTGTATATATATATATAATTAATTACTGCATGAAATTAAGGCAATAACCATAAAGTTGTTGTAGGATGTATAACATAGGACAATAAAACACAAACAGTGGGAGGCAGTATATGGAATCATACTATTGTAAGATGCAGAATATATATGAGGTAGTACAATATTCTTTGAAGGGAGACTATAATAACTTAAAGATGTTTACTGCAATCTCTGAGAGAAGTATTGAAAATATGCTAGTAGCCATATTAGTTATTTACAAACAAATTTAAATTAACAATAAAATAATAAAAAATTTAATTCCTCTGTCACACTAGCTGTGTTTAAAGGGCTCAATAGCCACATGTGGCTAATGGCTGCTGTCATGAACAGCAGGGATATAGAGCGCCGATTACTGCAGAAAGTTGTATTGGGCAGTGTTTCTCTAGAGTATCCATTAAATAAGTACAAGAAAGGATAACTACAAATGAAAAGTGAACATAAAAGGAATATTATGATACTTGTTTCATGTTTTAAAAAGGCAGAAAAAAGGACAGAGGCAGAAGAAATACACATGCTAAACTCAAAAGCCCCCAAATATCAAAAACTGCACTGAAGTCCATAGATTCAGCATTCTAATGAAAATGCAGAGATTGGACAAACACCTGAAAAAAGTCAAGACTTCACTATGTACTGCTTACACGAAACACATTTTAAATATAACAACACACATAACCTGAAAGCAAAAGGATGGGAAAGGTATACCATGCAAACGGAATCAGAGACCTGGGTTTGCTCTATGGTTATTAGATAAAATACTTTGAGCTCCAGAACTGTGACAAAATACATTTCGGTGTTTAAGCCGCCTTGTTTGTGGTATTTTGCTGTGTCAGGCCTAACAAATTAAAATAGCACTTAATAGCAGATATTCCAAACACAAAAGCAAAAACTGACAGACAAAAAGGAGAAACAGACCAAAATCATAATGGAACATCTATCTCATGCCCCTTTCTCATACTGATTAATAAATAGATAAAGCAGTCAATAAAGTTATTGCCTAGTTTTCACTTACAGAACATAATAACTGACAGTATAAAATATTTTAAAATGTACATGGAATATTCACCCATATAGACATTATCATAGGCTATAAAACATGCTGCAATAAATATCTAAGGGATATATATATATACACAAACACACAAAAATATACATATGATTATATGTAAGTGCATTTTATACATATATAATATATATTATATACAAATATGTATTATTTATATATATAATTTAACTGATTTATAATTTAACATATATATGTTACAATATATATAAATATATATATATTTATAATATAACATATATACATATCACATGCTAAACTCAAACCCCATATCAGTATCAATAACTGTATTAAGATCCATAGATTCAGCATTCTAATGAAAATGCTAAAAAATAATATATATATATATATGTATGACCCAACTGATTTTCAACAAGGAACCATATCAACTCAGTTGGAAAAGGAGTCTTTTTAACAAATGTAATTGGATCAACTGGATATTGCAATATTGCAAATGGGGGAAAAATAAACCTTGACTCTTACCCCACATAATAATTAACTTGTGATTAACCACAGCCATACATATAAAACTCAGAATTATGAAAGAAAATATAGGCGAATACCATCAATTTTGGTTTAGGCAAAGCTTTCTTAAGAGAGAGCAGCAAAAGTCATAACCATGAAAGAAAACAAGTCAGAAACTGTATTTCAACAAAATTAAAATTTCTTTCATCAGAGATTACTTAACAACATGAATAGTCAAGTCACAGATGGGAAAGGAGTTATATGCAGAATTAAAAAAAAAATCAACAGTAAAGAGACAATGTATTTGAAAAAGGGAAGCAGGGAGCATGGACTTGAATAGCTGCTTCCCAAAGAAAATATATGAATGGTCATCAGGGAAATAAAAATGAAATTCTCGATTAGATAACATATTAAATCCATGAAGATGGCTCAAATAAAAAAGACCAACAGTTTTAGAAACTGGCAGAATATATAGCAACAGGGACTTGCATACATTGTCAAAGAATGTTTAAACTGTTCTAATCACTGTGGAACTGGGATCCAACAATCCCATGCATAGGTATTTATCTAAAAGAATTGAAAACATATATCCATAAAAAGTTTATGCAAGAATATTCATAGTAACTATACTCATAACAAAAAAAACCTGAAAATAACTAAAATGTCTGGCAAATGAGAATAAATTTATCAGTATCCATACTAACAATAAAAAGCAGAGAAAGAATGCATGCAAAAATACAGATAAATGTATATATAACTATAAAAATTACATAAATCTTTATCAAGTTATAGAATTCAAATTATTACATTAAGTGAAAGAAACCTGCCATGAAAAACTATTGTGTAGTTTCACTTATAAGAAGTTCTGAAACAGAAAAACTCATACACAGCCATAAAAATTTAAGAGTAGTTGCCAAAAGGTGAAGGGATAGACGGAGCAGGGAAAGGGACATAGAAGAACTTTCTAGAGTAATGAAATTCTTGTATATGTCATTTTCTATAATCATATAGGTAGAAAGAACTCTCACAATTCTTTAAACTTCTCACTTAAGATCTGTGTTCTGTTGTATGTAAATTGCAGACAGATTTAAAAAAAGGAAAACACACCAATTATAAAATCTATTAGAATATTTTAAGTCTAAAAAGTTTTCTTTGATTCCTTGAAATTTTCTGTTAAACAGCAATGCTTAATAGAACAAAATTCTGTATTTTTGTCCTCAAAATAATTTCAAATAGGAAGATTTTTGCAACTGAATTTAAGACTCCTTTACTTTCCTCGAGGGTGACAATCTTTGATGTTCTCTCTTCAGGTGTCCTAAAGTATTCCTGTGATAGGAAATAATTGAATAAAGGATTTCTAATGCTATGTTAGATTTCACATGTTCTTTTGCTGTATTTCATCTTTGTTTTGGTGATTTGCTATTTCTTGACTTCACCCCAAGAAGACAAAAATAATCATGTTAGGATAACCTCAAAACAAAACAAACATTTATAATGTTTACCTCTGTAAAAAAAGGGTATATAAATATCCAAATATGATGTAATTTGCACTAAAAGGTATATAGATGGTTTAAAAAATATTTAACACTTTGGGGAACATATTAACCATGAATGAATGAATAATTTGAAATTATTAAAATGAAAGATCAAATATATTGAAAATAATCATAAGCTTCTTTGCATAGCAGCAAAAACATATGGGCATCACACTGAAAGCATTCAACATGGGTAATGAATGAGGTTAGGTTCCATGACATTTTCCATAAGGTAACAGTGAAAATGTTTCTCATTTGCTAGAAAACTGATCTACATAAATGAGAACACAATTATGTTCTCAAGTAATTCCAACATGTAGTTTCCAATTATTACTGAGTGATCTCTATGTCAGTTCTGCTCATTAAACCACGACAAATGAAAACCTGACCCTAAAATTTTCCTGTGAAAAATAAATGCGTTTGAGCAAGAAACCAGGCACAAAGACCACAATTATTATATGTTTTATGGGAAATGTCTGAAAGAGGTAAATCTATGGAAACAGAAGCAATTAGTAGTTGTCTAATCAGGGTCTGGAGGGAAGAAGGCGATAGGAATTAACCATAAATGGATATGAGGAGGATATTCTATAACTTGATTATGGTGAAGACTGTGCAACTTGATAAATTTACCAAAAATCATTGAACTGTACACTTAAAATGGATGAATGTTAAGATTTTTCATAAATTATACCTCAATAGAATATAATTATTAAAAAAACCTGTGTTTGAGTAATGAAACTAACCAGTGTTTTTCTAAATTAGGATCTAGTTCTTCACATGTCCAGATGTTAACACAAAGGAAGAAAAAAAAGTTACTACTGTAGAAGGAGACATTATTTCTGGCTTTTAAGTGATTAACACATTTTAACAATTAAGTTAAGATAGATACAGAAAGTTAGATAAGAAACCCCAACTTTCTTGGTAAAGCAAGACCGCAGCAGCTGGGGAGGGGAGAAGCGCTCCAAATATAGTGTTAAAAATGTTCTCCAATATAAATATGAAGAGGGGCTCACCGAGTTTTCATATTAATAATGTTCATTATTATTAATTGTATTAATAATATTAATGAAACAGGTTTTAAAAGTTTGCATACTTTTTTTCACAAATGCCTGTTTTTAATCCTCCTCTCTATACAGCAGATTTCAATTCAACTCAATTAATATAATACAATAAAACAAAAATAGTTGGGTTAATCAGGACTTTGCATCTTCAGCAGTATTTGGGGGTATTTTGGCCCAAATTATTCTTTTTCATAGGGGCTGTCATGGAGGAGCATAGATATTTAGTAACATCTCTAGCTTCTACCCACTAAATAATAATCATTAGAAGAATGCATCCAGAAAGATAATCTTATTAAAAAATTAAAAAGCTGGTGTATATAATGCTTGTAGCTATAAGTATTCATTACACCTTTAGTACAGAGTTTATACTTAAGAATAAGGAGGACAATGAGAAACATAGGAGTTAAAGAGATGCTTCAACTGTATTAATAAGGTTATAATAAAGATGAAAGAGGGCTAAAACATATAAAAAAACAAATGTTTATAAACTGGGTATTGAGAACATTTGTTTTGGTTAAATTATACTCATGTAATTTTCCATATGTTACAGGTTGAGTTCATTCTCCTTAGTCCTGGTTCCTGCCACAGTAGTGAAGCAGAGGGAAAGTTTTATTTGAATCCACTCTAAGGGAGGAGCGGGCCAGACTCAAGGTAGACAAAGGGCTCCATCTGTTAGGTGGGAGGCTTACATGTTGCATTCTGGTTGGGAGACACCTCTTTCACTGATAAGGTGGGGCTATTTGATTTACAGGTCTTCCTATACGGTCCTCCCTCTCAGTGAGCATGTCCTTTCCCCACGCTGAGGTGTGATTTGGGCAGTTCTTAGTTCTCTCTGATGGGAGCTGTTTGGGGAGGATGTTATCTCCCTGAAAGGCCTTTGTTGTCTCTACATGGACCCCCTAGCCGTGGCTTTTACCTTGAACCTTATCTGAGTGGGTTCTTCAAGTCTTTCCTCCCTTTTTCCTGCTGCTCATGTTATCTTCCTACCCATCATTCTAGGACATACATTTGAGATGTATGTGTGCATGTGTGTGTGTATGAATTAGCAAATAATGATTAATAATTATTGATAAGCTGAGCTTCCTAGTACCAGGTTCTATGTCATAGAGTCCTGGCTGGTTTGGAGGGTCATTCTCTTCTCCATCTTTGTTTATAGAATCAGCAACATGAGCAGTCACAAAAAATAAAACTGCATCCCTAGAAATTGTGAGTCGAATGTACGTCAGTATTGTTAGTTCACTCCTTATATCAACAGGGCTTAGTTTCTAAAATAATAGCAACCATTCACAACATAATTATCATGGAAAGTTTACAAACGTCTGCTTAAAACAATCCATTTAAAAAACTGGGGACTAATTATTCTTACTACTGACACAGAATTATGTGATAGTCAAGGTTCAAACAAATAATTATCTTCAATTTCTCAAAAAGTGTGGAAAACTCTTAGCAGATAGTGTGATGACCTGCTCTCATTATTATTATATAGTAGTTTGGTGTTACAGAAATTTCAAAAAAAAAAAGCTATATGTCAAATCTGGTTTCCTCAAACAAAAATAACTCCATATGGTGAAATACTGATAAAAACATTTCTGTTGGGAGTTATTCCTGCTCTCAGAAATCAGCACAATAAAGGGTTATATTAGAATTGAGATAATAGAGTTCCAGATTTTTCCCCTTTTAATTTTACAGTTGAAAGACCCCTTAGAGGTTGTTTAGCTCCTATTTTATAGGAACAGAAAATGAGATTCAGAAAGTTCAGGTGATTTCCTTCGCCAAGGTCACCCTCTGAGTTAGTAGCAGAGCTGAATCTAGAACACATACCTTCATCCTTCTATGTTTCTCCACGCTACCAAAGTGAATCCCTGCCATATTATCTTTTTATTTTATATAATAATATTTTAAACAGCATAATGGCTTAATCGGTAACTACATGCTTAATGTGCATTTCAGAACACATTAAGATTATTAATGTTGTTATTAGGAGAAAAAGCAATTATTGCTGCTTAAGTTTTCATTTTTTTCCCCCATTTATTATATAACCCTAATTCACAATGGAAAAAAAAATCAGGCTCAGTCAGCAACTTGTAACCAGTGCAAACTCCATGACACTATCAATACGACAGACTCAAGGTCATAAGACTAGATCATCTCTACATCAGTCAGTTCTCTGCAACTCAAGGATGTCAATCATTGGGAAGGATCAACTAACTTCCCTTCCCACAAGCACTCTGATTTAAGGTTCACCACATCTGTTGTCAACAAAGGAAAATAAAAGAAGAGATTCAATTTATATCCTTTCATTCTAAGGCATTTGAGACACACACTAGAATAAATACACTATTTTCTAAACTGATGGCATTTTCCTGTTTGCTTTTATCTGGTGCTTAATTTAGCTCAACAAATCTAACTTTCTTCTTTATTTCTTCCTTTGAGTCTCAGAATTCTAGAGCTACCTGAATGAAGCTTGCTAATTCCAGGAAAGCTTGCAGTGTTTTGGCACAGTGACATAAAATATTGGTTCAGCACATAGGGACTCTTCTAAACAAGCTGCTAAAATTCTCCCTCAGGATATATATGTATATTCACTTTGTTACTAAAAACTATTGTGATTTGTTTTCATTTGTGTCTTGACTTAATGGTGCAGGAAGAAGGCACTGAATTTGGAGCAAGATTACCTTTGATTTATATCCTAAATATAGATTATTTACCTCTCTGGGCGTACATTTATCATTAGTTTAAGGATAATAATACCAACTGCATCAATTAGAATTATATTTAGCTGCTAGTGACAGAAATCCAAAAAGTAACAAAGGCATAAGCAAGATTAAATGTATGTTCTTTCATATAAAACCCTCAGCAAGTAGACAAAAATAAGGTTGTTAAAGAATCCTTTGATCTTGTTTTGTCATTCATGGAAGCAACCAAAAAGAAAGTAAGGCCAAAAGAAAGGAAGGAACAAATAAGGAGAGATAAAGGCTGAAGGCATGTTGACTTTAAAAAAAGCAGATACATAGTACAAAGTATTTACATCCCACTGGCCAGAATTAGACATGTGGCCATACCTAGCTGCAAGGAAGGATGGAAAACATAGTATCCATTTTGGATGAACTTAATCTGCAGCCAAAAAGTCAGGATTCTATCACTACAGTAAGAAGGAAGAATATTTTGGGAGACAACCAGAATCTCTATCACAACTACCATAGGACCACTAACTTTCCACAAACATCTGTACTATATTCTCAGGCCCCACTGAATTTAGAAGTTACCATTAGACTATGCTCTTCCTATTGGGATGTCAGTAAAAGTAATGAATGCCATTTGTAGTACTAGGTCTTTAAGAATGTTTGGAATATTCTAGAATATTAAGAATATTCTTTCTCCACATTCTCTTTGCAGTTTTCACTTTTTCTTTGAACTAGTTAAAACCCGAATTTTAAGACACCTACTTTCTATGTAAATGAGGACAATAATTTAAGGAATAGAAAAAATGGAATGAATTTTGTCCCTACATGACCATGTCCAGTGAAAACATTTGCTGATGTGGACCACATACTCAGAATCAATATGTTAGAGAGAGATAATACTCTTTTTTTTTTCCTGTATGTTAGAGAAGTTAAGCCTGCTTTGAGCTATATATTTACATCACAGGGATGTTTCTAGAGATTAAACAATGTAATGTCTGTAAAATGCTGGCAGTGCCTGCCCAAAGTAAGCACATAATTAAATAAATAAGGTAATAAACAATCAATCATACATACATACACATATATATAATAAACATATGAGTTACATATTTATGTAACTATTTATCTATATTTATTATATGTATATATATTATTATTATACCTATATTTGTGTGTGTGTGTGTGTGCAACTATATAAATAGAACCAGCTATCTGTTGAAATGTCACTTGGGTCATCTAAAGTAAATTTTATGACCATCAAACATAAAATAAAATAATAATATGTCAAATATCCTTTTAAAATTTGGTGGAAACCCCATGCATTATCAATATCTTGATAAAATAAGCCAAAGTCTTACTTCGTTTATATAAACAAAGATGACATATGGAATACACACATACACACACACATATAATACATATAATATATATGGTAAAAAATATATATATATATATATATTTGTTGCTTATAACAAGGTATTAATAAAATAAAAAGTTCACATGCTTCCCATCCCCCAACCTAACCCCTTGTGGCATGGGGAGGGGAGGAGCCCCCACACCCTAGGAGCACCGGGAATAGCATCCTGAGGAAGATGAGGTCACCGGCCCCCCTGGGGCCGACCCACCTGCATGGCGGATGTGCCCGTGGACACCCTCCACCTTGTCCCCAACTCAGTCACAGAGCTGAGAGCAAACCCGCTCTCCTCCAGAGGGCAGTCTCTAGGGAGTGACCCCCCAAAGTCATGTCCCTCCTCTTCTTGAGGCCTGGGCTTCTGGGGAGATGCCGCAAGGGTGGCCCCTACCTATTATGATTTCATTTGGGCAGGAGAAGGTGGTTAGGGAAGGGAATGTCTCCTTCAAGTCCTGAGGCCGGGGCAGGAGGCAGCGATGGCCAGGCCTCCCTGCTGGGCTGGGGGTGGCTCAGGGGTCAGATCCCTGAGGGTGTCTACACCAGCCCCACCTCCTGGTCAGAGATGTGCTAGGGTTGAGGGTCAACTCCCCCCCAGAAGTCCAAGAGCCCCTCAGAAGGTCAGGGCTGGGAGCCCAAGGGGGCTCTTCCTCTCCTGGTCTGGGCCTCCCTGTTAAGCCATCATGGCCCTTTGCTGTTGACATCCAGGTCGATGGAGCTGCGGCTAACCACTAGCTGCAGTTGCTTGGGCGGGGAGAAGGGGGCGAAGGGGAAGGCCTACTTGGGGATGGGGAGGGGCCTGGGGTCCCAGGGCAGGAGGTAGCAATGGGCAGGGCAGTCCAGAGGGCTTAGGTCTGCCATGCACAACCGAAGGCCACCCTTAGTGCCTGTCCTAGTGGGCATGAGGGGGCCTGGCTTAGGGCCACCAGAGCCTTTTGCTCACAGGCAGCAGCAGGGGCCACAGCCTCCCTACCTGTGCAGGTAGGTGCTGGCAGCACAGAGAATGGGGGCTTCAGTGCCTCCAGGGCCACACCCTAAGCTGGGCCTGAGGCATGGGGACAGACCCCTCTGGACAGGCAGTGCCTTAATCTGTGTGCATCAGTCCCTTCCCTTAGGAGTCCTCCCATGGAGTAACACAGAATAAGGACAACACAATAATGAAAGAGTATTGCTAATGCTTGCGGTTTGACTTCATTATAAAATTTATGTGCTTCATCTTTCTAATCACAAAATTAATTCTCATATATTTCCAGTCTGATGCAAAAATTTATCCAAATCATACTCATCAAATGCCAGAGGGGAAAAAAGTGAAATAGGTAAAGGGTATTTATCCTGATAGAGAATACGTGTAATTCAGGACAACATCCTTAGGTCTTACTCTTCTACTCCTATGCCTAGAGCTATAATATTGGGTCCATGTTGGCTCTTGTTGAACACATAGCCCCCAAATCCAATTTTCTTCTCTCTAGCCTGGAACATGGTCAGTGTGTCTTGCACGTCCTCTCTGCTTAGTGCCACAAAGTAGCAAATGCTCTGCGGAGAGAAAGCAGGTAAAGGTAGTTCTCAGCTCAAATTATGTCTTTTTTTTTCAGATTATCTTGGTATTTCAATTTCTGACTTCCTTGTTTGCCTTCTAATAGCCTTAAAAATGATTTTTGTATGTCATGGAGTTTTCATAGATAGTTTTGATGGATAAACTAGGCCAATATCTTATACTATGTCACAACACAAAGAACTAAATGCCAGCGGTGGATGATATCATAGCCAGCCTCCAAAAATGAAACCAAATGTTCCCCATCTCCTGACAGTCTCACCCTTGGGCAGTCTTCTCTCAAAGTACCTTAGGGTTGGAACAATAGAATGGAGCAAAAGTGATGATATGTCACTACTAAGGCTAGGTTTTTAAAGCACTGTAGCTTCTGCCTCCCTCCTGAATCCCTTGCTCTAGAAGGGGTCAGGGTCATGCCATGAGGACATCAGCCCTGGGAAGAGACCATATAGTGAGAAAATTAGTTCCTTAACCAAGAGGCAGGAGAAACTGAGGTCTCCTGTCAAAAGCCAAATGGATGAGTCATCTTCCAAGTGGATCCTCCAGCTGGATTCAAGCTTTTGGACGACCTGCCTGAGCAGACAGTTTGACTGAAACCTCATGAGGGGCCCAAAACCAGCAATGTTTGGCTAAGTTGCTTTTGCATTCCTGACCATACAAAAGTGTATAGGGTAATAAATGGGTGTGTGTGCTCTTTTATTTTTAATTGTGGTAAAACATATAACATAAAATTTATCATCTTAATCCTTTTTAAGCATACAGTTCAGCATGGTTAAGTACATGCATGTTGTTGAGAACTTACTTGTGCAGATATCTGTTCAGGATAGAAATGAGATTACTGGTTCAACACATGGCCCGTTTTACAGTGTCACTTAATTTTGACTCCTATTAAAGAGACAAAATTATTGTTCACAAATATATAATATCCATGAAGATCATCTTTCTATTCATAGAATCTTATATAAGTTCATGCTGAATAGTCATGGTAGTTCTCTTGCTCGCTCACTTTCTTTTCTTTTTTTGGATTAAAAGCTAAGCTATTGGTCCAAGTTTCAAGTCTTGCCAACTAAATCATAAAGCATACTGTTTTTCCCTTCGCTGTCATGGGATTAAACAAAGCACTTGATCCTGAAAGACTGTGTGAGACTTTAGTAAGAGAAGAAGGGTTTAAAGAAGCTTCATCCCGAAGTCAAAATATCTTCACAAGTTAGAAAGTCTCTAGTCATATGTGCTAAGCCAAACAAACTTGTTGCCTTTAATTATTGTTTTCAAGTTTTAAAATTTTGCATTCTGGTATGTCTTATTAGAATTCTCTAGTCAGGAAATATTTTATTTTTTAATTGCTGGCCATAGATTTTTAAGTCTTTAACTGCCTAAAGGCATCCATTCCTAACTCCTCAGAAAGGCAACTGTCTATGTAATGCACAATAAACTGGTATTTGTTAATTGTAATTCCTTATTCATCCCAGACTACCAATGCAAGACCTCTCTGGGGCTACTCTGCAAAGGCACAAATATAGTTAAATAAGCAGGAAAAGAAATACAAAATGTTTGATAAACTGCAGGGCTTACAGAACCAATCCTCATGTGTGATTGCAGGAACGGAAACAGACGATTGATAGAAAATCACTTTATTGTTCTTATTTGAAGGTCAATCAATCTATTCCCACCTTAGTTTAATGGTAAATTATCACTTCTCTATCTTTTTCTAGCTACCTCTTAGTTATATATTCTCTATTACCACATGGATAGCTAACAGACATAATTACTAAAAAAATAATTGTCACTTTCCATATCAAGTATGCTATTTTAAGTATTGTAATATTAATTTAGCTGATTCACACTTTAAAAACTTACAAACTTTTTCAGTCCATAACATTGGAAGCTGTAAGATATATATAGTTGTGGAAGCACTCCAGTTCTGACACAAAACAGAAGCAGATGTATCTGTGATGAGATCCACATGAAGGAAACATAGCTAAACTTTTAAATACAGAAAGAAAGACAAAAATCTTTCCTAAATAACATTGTCTAGATTATGCATGTACTTCCCTTCAGATGATTTTAAAAGTATCCATAATGGAGACTTTAATAGTATCCAAAATGTTTAAACAACATTACCCGCAGAGTCTCCCCTTTGAAACTTTCTAAAAAAAACACTAGTTTAATAACAAGATCTACATAGTATTCCATAATTTTAGAAAATCATACATAGATCATCTCATGTTTTTTATTTGATCATTCCCTGTGAGGTAGAGAGGTTTTATATACAAGTACATGTGATTATCTTTCACTTGGATCAATACGGTAGGCTGCCAAATATACCTATGCATGAGAGGAGGCAGGAGTTCTGGAATTTACAGACATTCAGCATAAACCCTGGGGTTTAAGAAAGCTATTGCTTCCATGAAAATAGAAGAACTAGACATGTGTCTATCCACCCATGTATGTGCTGAGGAAGATGATCAGTTATCAAGAGAAAAGGAAAGGGAAAACGCACCCCACAGGAAAACTACTAGATTGTATTATGTACTCCGCAGAATCACACATTTGCCTTTTGATCAAACCAGCTCTAATGATTTCTTGCACTCTTCCCATGGTCTAGAATCCAGTCTACCAAGAGGTTCTTAAGGGCCGAAAATGACCAAGGCATTTATACTCTTCATAGTTTTTGACTACCCAGACAGAACCTAACTGAGCCTCTCACCTCCTGACAGCACAATCCCTCTCACCTGCCTGCATGCTTACTGCCTCTATCCTTGGTCTTTCCTGTTAAACAGGAGAACTGCATGCTAGAGAATCCTCTGGGCACCTATGCATATTCAACCTTGAAGTGCAGCAAAGTTCATACCCATGGGTTGAACTTTTTAACCAAAGGGAGACAGTACCTAGTGGATCCAGTGGACATATTCTTTTTCTTTTCTAATTCTTTCCCTCCCAGCCCACACTTACAGCAGTGCATCCTATAGGTGATTTATAAGGCTGTTCAGAAGCATGATCCCAGATGTACCTGTCAGCCACACTTAGCAATAGCCAGAAAGACAACACCCCTTCACATCGACTGCTACTCCCTGCTTCACTACCCTTATCCCAAACTCCTACTTTCTGAATTATACTCCCTTTAAAATAATACATATGAGCCCTCTTCCACAGCCTTTGCTTTTTCTAGACCTTATGTAGGAACACAAACCCAATGCCACATATGATGTGAAGTTCAAATTCACACTAGGAAGTGAGAGAGCATAATGTTGAGAAATTGACAAAATCTGGCATCAAACTGTTGAAATGTCTATTGATCTGATTGAAACAAGAAGCTGTTGCTATAGAGACACTTTTATAGCTGAAGGCTCATGGGACTTGCACAGGAGGAGCCATGAGCTCAAAACAAAATAATTACAAACCAGGCGAATAAACACTTTCATGAATGAGAGTAAATAATGCAAAAATTCGGAAAAATAACTTTAATAGAATACCTTAAACAGATCTATTTTATAATGTGTTTAAAATAATTAAAAATATAAAATAAGGATTAGAAAACAAAATCAAATAATCAAATAGCATTAACCAGAACAAGCACATTTTTACAGAGGAATCAAAATTTCCACAAATGTAGAATAGAGCAATTGGCAATAAAACTCAGTGTAGGTTAAAGAACAGATCATATACAAAGTTGAAGAAAGAATTAATAAGATGAATTAGGTGTCTCAAGAAACCACCCAAAATGGCACACGGAGAAATAAAAACATGGATACCTTAAAAAAATGATTATTTTACATAAGCAACAGAATTTAAAGGTCTGATATAATCTTTTAGACATTTTAGATGAGAGAAAAAGACACTAGGGATATCAATGTTTAATGTGGCAATGGCCGAACAATTTCTTACAACTGCATCACTGAAACCACAAAGTTGTTTGGCTTACTATCCATTGTAGGGCTCAAAAATAATGTCATTTGAGATACTAAACTTGTTTTCAACTTTCTATCACTGTTTCTTTTTGGCATTCACATTTGAAACTGGATTTGTATTTCTCTGTCTATGAGAGTTTTTTATTCACATGACATGACTTTCAATTGGTAGCCAGATATTCCTAACTAGAGGAATTTTTTCAATGCCTTTCAGGAATGTTTTTAACTGCCTGAGAAAGAACATTCCTTAATAGACTTGGTGATATCACACAGACCTCTTGATGCCACACAGGACCTACAAAACTATATTTTACAAAGATATGTTCTCTTTTCACGGAGAGTGAACTGCTTCCCATAGAGACACCTGCATAGAAGCATGCTGCAAAATGAGCAGAATCAAGGATTTATCTATATATACACTGAAATTAGAATAAGGATTTATTTATATATACACTGAAATTGGAATAAATAGTATTAAAATATCTTGACAGTTGAATATTTTTAAAGAATTTTATTATAGATTCCACATAGGTATGATTTTCTTTTCTTCATATTTAACCTACATGGGATTTTTCTGACACTAAAGCTCTCAAGGTTGATATTTTCAACAACTTCAAGACATTCAGAGGCATTTCTTTCTTTTTTTTCTGCCTCTTCTCGTTCTACTCTCATTCTAATATTCTTATTATATGTTTGTAATTTTATACCATAATACTCTTCCACTCATCACTGTTCACATATTTTCCTAAAACATCTGATCTCTCTTTTACAGAGTGGGTAATTTCTATTAATATACTTCTAGTTCAGTACTAAAAATTTTTCTTATATTTTCCTTTTCTAAGAGTTCCTATATAGTCACTTATTTTCTGCAAATCCTTAAACGTATTTCTATTATCTGTCTTAAAGTTTATGTCTGATAATAAGACCTGGGTCATTTCAGGGTCTGCTTACATTAAATGCATCTTTTCATAATGGACAGGACTTTCTTACTTCTTTACATTTCTAGAAAAACATTTTTTTATGCTAAAAATTGTGGGTAACATATCGTAGGGGTCCAGTTGTGCTGTTTTCCTTTAGAAGTTGTTGACTTTTGATTTGTCAGAACAAAATGACTGGCAGATGCTCTTGGCTTTATGTTTTGTCCCTGCTGGTCTATTTTCTTTCGGTGCTTGGACTTTTCTCCACAGTTTGGACTTTATTGAACATCTGAGGTGCTCAGTCAGTAAGGCCTCCAGCACTTCCTCACCTCTCCTATCACAGTTCAGCCTTTAGCGGCACAGCAGCCACTCTGCTAAGCCTCTGGAGTTGTTTCCTGGGCCTGTTAATGTATCCCAGCAGTTGGTTAATGGCCTTCAGGGAACATCTAACATGGGCACACGTAGGAACCATCTCCCGGATCACCATGGTGCATTTCCTGTTGTCCAATGTCTGAAAAGAGTGCACATATACTTTGCACAGTTTTATAGCTGCTTATGGCAGGAGGGTAAGTTTGGAACCAGGGACCCACACATGGCCAGAAGTGAAGTTTCTACAGCATTGTGTTTAAGAACAAAAGCACCAACAACAAAAATTAGAAACTAAATATTAATATTTAATTGGTTAAATAAATTATGCTGCATTCTTATCTATAAGCTCCATCCTGTCTTTGTAAAGAGTAACATGGAAAGATGTCTAAGATAAGACACACTGTTAAATTAAAAAAAAAACAGTGTTCACAACACCGTCATTCTGTGTATGTGTGTATGTACACGTATAGGTAAACAAAATGTGGAAATAACACTGCAAGGATAAACTCAAACAGAAAACATACAGTTACTTTGAGAGTATAACTAGGAACAGCAGAGCACGTATACTTTGTGTTTTACATTTCTCTATGGTATTTGTATCATTCATAGTATGTAAATGCAATTATACTTCTTAAAATAAAATAATTAAGGGACTTCTTATTGGTAAATTCTTTGGGAATCATGTTCTATCCTTTGAACTCTTCTTCTATGAAATACCTGCTGTAACTTCAGAGTTGAGAGCATATGTAGTAAGAAAAGTAGAAACTGGACACATTTGTAAAAATATGATTTTCTTCCTGGCACTGCCTTGCTCCCATTTTAGTACTGACACCCGATCTGTGCAGCAGTCTCTCTCACCCTTTCTGCGTTTTTAAGCGCTGCATATCTGATATGATCTTTCCTTACTGCTACTGGAAACTGACACCAAGGATCCACCCTTTCCTGCAAATCTGACATGCTAGTCTGAGGGAAGATTTGAGTACTAAACACTTGACACAATTTATTTCTTTTCAAATTGGGAGACTCAGTCTCCCTCAGGCCCAGGTTTGAATATTTGAAAACGACTTTTATGTTCTTTCAAAATCTTGACAGGCATGTGGATTCAGAACATGCCAGCAATATGTCAAACTGCATCAGTCCCACTGTCTCCAAGAGTGCTGGGGACTTTTAGAATCAGTTCCCAATGAATGATTCACTCAAAATCTGCCAGTTCAAACAAGAATTCTTTACCTGAGAGTTCAAAATTCATGGTAGCTGGAACTGGGAATGACTTAGGTCAGCCAAACATCTTCCCACCTTCCACCTTTTTCATCACAACTCTTCCCTATAAGCTAAATCACACTCATAGCTAAGAGTTCCTCTAATTAAACTATTGGGACTATAATACAGTCATTGGTAAATATTTCTATCAAAAATGTATTCTCTATATTCCAGTTTCAGTTAATTTCAAAAGGTATTATTATTTTGATAATGCAGAATAAACTTACACAGAATTTTTAGGATCTGGAGAGAAACTTCCTTAATTCAAGTTCTGGCTCTGTCAATCATTAGCTGGGCAACTTTGCTCAAGTTATTTGACTTCTCTGTGCTTCTTTTCTCCTGACCATTAAAATGGGGATCAAAATGATATCTATCACAGGATTGTTTGAGAATAAGTAGCTTGTGTTTAAAAGTAAATGAGACACAGTAAATACTTCATATGTGTTAATTATCACCACCATCGTTACTACTTTCTGTATGGCCAGCATCATTACTTACTCCCTTGCAAGCCAGCAATGGTTTTCTGCAAATTGATTTCTTTTCTTTTGTCTTTAAGGATTTTTACCTCCTCTGAGTTGTGCTAAACCAATAGTTCATTTGACACATGAATTATCTTTTGACACACGAATAATGGCTGTAACGTCAATAGAATGAACCCCAAAGTCAAAGCAAGCACTCCAATTCTATTTGAGCTCAGTCCCAACTCATCACACAATAGTTTAACAATGCTTTATATACCACAGGGGGTGCTCCTCAAGTATGTATTCAATGAATGATAACTTTTATGAGGAAAAATATAATCACTTCCATTTAATATTAATGAGGCACTAGGATTCACTGAACAGATCAACCACTTCATGTAGGTCCGTCTGCTCAACTCCCCGTACTGCTACATATATATTCTATATTTTTACATTTTTATATATTTAATATTTGCATCTCTGTATATATCCATATTTTCCCTCCATAATTGGGTCACTAGGCGGGGCCTTGAGGTTTTACATCCTATTCTTTAGGAAGTAACCTTCAGCAGGAGAGGGAGCTTGAACGTCTAGTGCCAAGAAAGAACTGAAATTCAGATGCCTGTACCTAGCCCTCTATATTCCCCTCACCAATACTTCCAAAGTGTCAGGACTAGCAAATCCCACATAAACCTTTCTACTCTCCTACCTTGTATAACTTTTCCACTTGATGTCCATTTTAAACTGACTCTGTTAATTCAGGATAAAGAAGAGCATCTCACTGGGATGTGGGAATGTGATTTTTGTCTGGCCCACATAATCCCCTTCCTAGGGTAATACACGGAGACTTGAATTAAGAGAGTGTTGCCATGGGGAAACCTGAGGGAAATGTATTACTGGCTGAGACAAGACTGTGGTTGAAGTGTTTAAGAAACAGCAAGAACCTAGTGTAGCTGAAGAGGAAAGAATGAGGGAAAGAATGACCTGAAATGAGATAGAAAAAGCAGCCAAAAGCCAGATTACATAGGGTATTGCACGTTTCATAAGACATTTGGGTTTTATGCTGAATGGGATGGGAAGCCACTGAAGGGGCCCCAGTAGGATAAGACATTCGTTATTTAACTCTGTTTTAAGACTATCTTTCTGGTTGTTGTGTACAAAACAGACTGAAGTGACCAGAGAATAGAAGAAAGATTAGAAGGCTGTGGAGGTGGTCCCTTGTTTCATTGTTTATGGTGGTTAATACCCACCACACCTCCTATTATTTAGTAAAGTAAGCCTTGAGGTCAGGCTATTAAAACGGCCTTGAGATCACGGCTTTAACCATTCAATGCTTACTATATTCTCTTATTTTTCAAAATATTTTTCAAAGAGTAATAGTTATGAAAACAGTTGGATTTCCATGGGCTTTAATCTGTTTTAATGAGGCAATTTTTAATTACTATTTTATTTTTAATTATAACAGTTTTCCATTGTTTTGAATAAAAAGTCTTCAAACCAGAAGATGGCATAATCAAAAGACCTGGCAGAGCAACCTAGACTATCACCAATGCATTATAGTAGGATCTAGAGAAAAATTTATTGAATGGGCACTTGAACACATGGTTCTCTAGAAAAATAATCTTTCACTATCCATGTTGGCAACCTTTCATCAGCGTTATATTTACACCAGATCAATATAATTTTGTAATGCTTCCAATGAGTTAAATTTGCATATTTGATGTGCATCTGTTTTATAAAACTTAAATAGTATTTAAGTGGTTATATAGACTTGCTCCATAGAGCTGAGCAAAAGGAAACACAAGCAACCTTTCAGCTTTTTCCTGATCAGAATTGTACTTCATCCTTTTGTAAAAAGGAACAGACCCAGCCTCATCTATCATGTCTGAACTGATATGCGTAATTTTGACTGATCTTATCTTCTGCTTGTAAATCTCCACGCAGTGAGAATGGGTCACAGCATAAGTCAATGACTGTGAAAGCTATCCAGTTAATTAGAAGGTACAGACCTCACAGGGTTGTGGGAAGGTGGAACACAGAATACTAGATAAAGTCTAGAGATCCCCAGGGAAACTAAAATTTAGATTGTTAAAATGATGTGACCATCCGTTTTTCTTCCTTTGATTAAATCTTAACACAACACACATATAATTATGTTCCTCTAAAATCTAGAAATAAAGAGATGAGGAATTAACCAAGTACATTTTATAATGAACAAGTCAGTGAGTTTCTCAGATCCTAGAACATACTTATTTATCTTTCACAGCATTATAAAAGTACCCATTGGTTATTTAGTGTTTTATCAATTTTCCCCTCTTAGATACAAAGTCTATCAAAACAAATGATAAAAACCTTGAAAATTAATGATAGCCTTATAAAAAAATCTAGGAAGTAGTGTTTTTTTCCTGTTTCTTTGAAAAGACTAAATTTAAGTAAGTTTATTTAGTGTCAATAATATCTTTCTCCTGTATTTCTAATCTCATCTTGACCCAACTAAATAAATAGGAAAATCAACAGACTTGATATTCTTGACCATTCCACTTTTTAAATTAAATCTTAGTTGCCATAAGTCAGCAATTCTCATTTAAATATTATTGGTGCATATTAATTCCCTCTTGTAAACACAATTCATGGGAATGACATTAAGTGTTTCAGTTGCTATTGCTGTGTAACAAACCATGCCAAAATAATGATATTTAAAAAAAATTTAACTCCTGGATTCTGTGTGCCTGTTATAGAAAGTATAGCAAGCACAAGTTATATCTATCTCCTATCTAAAGCATCAGCTATAAAGGTAAAAAAGTTGAGGTGACCTGAACACAGGGGGCTGGAATTATGTAAAGGTGTCTGATGGTCAATTCTGGCTACTGGATGGGACCATAGATGTAAAAATTGACCAGAATATTTCAAATGGCCTGCTCATGAGACCTGCATTTCCTCATACCCTGGTACCCTTAAGAAAGTCCTTACATCATGGCTCAGGGCTCCAAAGGGAAGTTTCCCAGCTAACAAGCTAGAAATTATGTTGCTTTTAATGACCAGTTCTTGAAAATCATGTTGCATCACTTCTGCCAAATTCAGCTGGTTACAAATTAACCACAAGCCAGCTCAGATGAAAGGAAAAGGTAATTAGGGGCCACATCTGGATGACAAAGTGCAAAGGTTCAAAAGAGCATAAGGTTGAAAAGGGATGGGAGATATTGTACAGCCACATTTGGGAAACAATCTATTTCATCTACTTTTACATTCCTTAAGTCAACTGTTTGATATTTAAATTAAGGTCTTGAACAAGCAACAGTAGTAACCAGAGCAGACAATCTGTACTTATGTTGAACTGGAAGATTTTTCCTACTTCATTTATGGCTAAGTACTCAAATATGGAAACTAAGAATACTTTGTACCTATATATGCTAAAGAGATTCGGGAGAACACCTAGTAAAGACTTGCTAAGTAGTAAACACAAACTAGTTCTACCACCTTTAGTTTATAACTCACCTCCAAAATGTGAAATGAGGAAATAGTGCTCAGAGCAAAATAGCAGTTAAAATAATTTTCATGAATTCACTGAACTGAGTTCATCAGTTTATTATGAGAGAAGGAATTCAGGGAGAAGATTTACATGTTCTTGAAATATAAAATGAGAACTCCACACATTTATTAGTTTCTAAGGCCAGTGGAGCAGGACATAGTTAAACCTCCACCCTACTAACTCCTACTTAATCTAAGCCACCCACTAATTTCCTCCACTTTAACGGTTTCCTAACTGGTTCCTCACATCTCTATTTGTCTTACTGCAATCCCTCCATCACAGCGGATAGAGTAGTTTTAAACAAGTCTATAGCTCACTCCTCTGCCTAAAATCTTCCAGTGGCTTCTGGTTGTAAGCTGACCTCTATCTGAGCTGTGTCTTTCTTTCATACTTTCACCTCCTTACGGGTGATTTCCCATCTCCAGCCCCAACTCCAGTGCTTCCACTACTGGTACCCCCCCCCCCAGCCAGCTGTTCTGAGTACCCCATTCTCTGGAACTCTACAGTTTTTTTAGGTCTCCCAACTTTGGATGTGTTTTTCCTTCCATCTTATAGGCTCCTGACTTTACTACCTGGATAGAATGGTTGGTATACTCTAACACTGCTATGAGTTCCCTTTGCACCCTGCATATCTCTTGTCCTAACACTCATCAGACATCATGAAAATTACTTGCTTTATGCCTGTTTGGCTTTTTTTCCTCCAGAATGTAAATGCATTGAAAATAGTGACTAAGTCTATATTGACTGACAAACGCATCTAGAACAGTGTCCAGCTCACCATAAGAACTCAGTATTTGTTGAAAGAATAAACTTTAAAAAATAAGTTTCTATATTTCAACTTATTGATAGTGTATTGCCAGAATTCCCAACATACACTTTTTATATTATTATATGCTTTTAGGTTGTTTTCTCCTCTTTTTAACAGTTTTATATAAATGGAAAAATCAAAATAAAACACTAGGGAAAAGCCTTCTGTGTTGAGAGTAATTCCACATATTTTCATCAGTACTAAGATAAATGTAATTGCTTGATCAGGTGTATAGTTTTCTTAGCCATTCTGCCCTATGGTCCTATCAGGCATTTGCTTTGGAAATACTTTATTTCCATTGTACCTTTCCTTGTTTAGAGCTATTAAGGTTCTGGTATCTAAAGTTTTTGTAAAATCATACATTTAGGCTCTAGCTTCTTTCTGTCTCTCACATGCACACACTTTCTCTTGTTTTGCTTTCAATAATTAAAAATCTGAATGTAAGCCTATATTTTTAAAGCAGGATTGCAAATGAAATAGGCTGAACCGCTACTGTAACATAAAATGTTATGATGTGTCTCAACGGTAATGGAAGTGAAAACATGAAAATTTCTTAATGTTAGAGTAGATAGATATGAGCCAAGAGACAGAGGGAGCTGATAAGAAAAAGAGAGCTCCAACTTGCCCCCAAGGCCACCTGGGGCCTTGCATAAACATCTTGGGTCTGTGCTCCACACATCCTGTTTTGCCACCTCAATGAAGCCAGACATGTGCAAATAACATGAAAATGGCAAAATCTGACCACTGTATGACCCTCCACTGGAGATGCTCAACCAGTATGGGCAGCTCAACCCAAAGGAGATGTGCATAACGTCAGATACTAAATGATGCATGCGAGTGCAGGCAAGGATGGTGCATGCTGCCCTTAGCCCATCGCCCTGCCCAGAGGCCCATTCTGGGTGAGACAAGGGAAGGGGCAGACTAAGAACCAGAAAGTCACAGCCACATAAAAACCTGAGCTTGAAACCAAAGGGCGCACTCGAATCTCCTCGAGCTGCCCACTTAGACCCCTCTGCGTGTACTACTTTTGCTTCACCCTAATAAACTCCTTGCTCCTTCTACTCGATATCTAGTCTCTCAACTGAATTCTTTCCTTTCAGAAGGCAAGGCCTGAGTAACACAATGTACCATCCAGTAACATTAGGGCAAAAGGACAAGTGGTAGGCTATATAAGGAGTTAAATATCAAAATATGTAACTTTAACTGCATTTGTGGATGGGAACTATTTCCTGCAGTTTAGTAGAAAGTCGCACTCCACGTGATCTAGGTCACAGAATAATCCTTCAGAATCTATAACCATGTCCAAGGCACAGTTGTTACTTCAGTGGATGGGAAAGTCAGGGAATATGCATACCTGGACACTCCAGTGGGAACCCCCCTTACAGTATCTGCAAGTGGAAGGTCAAGTGCATCTTACTTTCATCTAAGCAAAACCATCTATAATTTAGAGGAAGTGACTACCTCCAGGCTTGTAACATATAAGGAAGAAATTTGACTTCATCAAATTTTCACAAGATAGAGGTTTAATTCTGAGAGCAAGTCCTACAGGTTTAGAAAATACAATCTTTTAGTCAAATATTCTCCCATATCCAGGAGGAAAAACAAAACAAGACAAAACTGTAATGAAACAAAGCTGTAATGAAAGTATTACAATACTACCATTTCAAGTAACTAAAACATTCTCCACTTATTAAAAAAGATTTCTAGTTCTTAACAGCACTCTTTTTTATCATTGAGGGATTAGTGTTTGGGGGGATTAGTTGTTGATAAGCAAGGTTCTATGTTAAACTATTTGTTATGAATGATATGAAAACCTTAATTCCCTTGAGTGGTTGTGGAGACCATAGTTCATGTATACTTGGTAAAGCAGAGTGAGGAAAATGCTTGCATTAAAAGTTAATTAATTATTTGGTGTAAGTTAAAGGTTTAATTAGTACTGTTGATACAAAAGCATTTCTAATGCAACTTTTCTAATTCAAATGCATTAAATTATAGGGCACAAAAACATTATTTTTTATGTATATAAGAAGAGAAAATGGCTTCTGTTTTTGACTTGTAGGTAATTTTCTAGGACCGTTCCTCAATTTAAAAAATTCTATTTATATATGTGTATATAGAGATAATTTTTTAAGCCTACAGATTCCTGAGTAACTCCCCTTTCCCCAAAATTCTGATCTAAAATGTCTACTATACATCTGTAATCTGTGTTTTTAAAATGCCTGCTGTGTGATTCTGGAAATCCTTAGGATTAACAGTAATTGCTCTAGTTCATGTAACCTTTCTCTTTTATGCCATTCATTCTCATAGGTGTACTATCATCTCTGTGTGAATGATTTTCACATCTACACCTGCAGCTTTGATTCCTCAGCAGAGATTCAGATCAGCAGTTCTTGCTCCATGTTGGACTTTTCCACATGGGTTGCCTGCAAACCCAAGTCCATATTCCACAACAAATCTGAGCGGCATCAGAAGAGACAGGGAAAAGGGCGGAAGTCTGTGGTCAATGTATATTTCATTATTGTTTTAGCCTTCATCAATTCATTTGAGTTTATAGTACTGTCTAAGAATTGGCTTCCATTCTGTCTCTTCAGTAATATTCCACATGTATTTTTTTATCTAAAGATGGTTTTGAGTCTTTCCATTCTAGTGTATGTTCATAGAGCTAGATTATTTTCTTCCCCTTATTTTCTAGGACGACTTTAAATATTGATACTGGACATGCAAAATTATATTCATGAAATCGATCAGTCTCTTTATTGTCAAAATGTCAGCTTCTCAACAGTGAAGGGGGCTTTTAAATAGTTATTGGTTCATATTTCCAGGACCAGTGAGGTTAGCAATTGTGACCCCTGAGGAATAACCTCTAAACTATGAACAAAGATTTCAATTGCAGGCCCAGACTTTCTCTTCACAATATTCATGCTGGTTATGGTGACTCACGCTGGATGAAAGAAAGCAAAGCTTTAATGAGGAAGGTATATAAAAAAATGTTGCCATGTGAAAAATATCTTAACCAATAAAAATCTTTGTAAATATACCACTTGAGCTTCGATCAAAATGTCACCTTGTCTATACCTATGATGTTGAAACAGTTCCGTAAACTTTCCAATGATCCTGCAAGCCAGCTGTTACAACTTCTACCTCCAGAAAGCCACAATACCAAAGTGAGGATTAAGAAGGAGCTCAGTACTTTCTCTCCCTGTTTAGATTTCATCGTTCTTAAAGACCCACTTCAAGCAGGCCTTCCCCATAGTGTCTCACGATTCCATAAGCCAAATATGGTAATTATCTCTTTGAACCACACTATAGTTAATTTATTTGCGGAAGGAGGAACCACTTATTTTATAGTGCTCCATATTTTTTCATCATGTAACATTTTATTCTGTTGTTTTTGAGACATTATTCCTTTACCATCTAAATATCTGGTACATGTAATAGGTACTCAAAGACCCAAGTCATATAATAGGTACTTAAATATACAAGTTAACTGAACCAATTTCACCAGCACTCAATCTTTGTCATTTCCAATTTCTTCAATTTGCAAGCACATGGACCTTTGTCAGTTTCAGCTGCCCAATCAATTTCATTAGTGAAACAAGTGGTGAAGGCAACCTTAGAAGGAAGTGCGTGAGCAGCAGCGTGAAAAGTCTTGCCCCTCTTGGTCTACAAGCCACGGATCAAGTTGATGTTTCATCATGCTTTCTTTTATTGTTGCCTCTGCTATTGTCAGAATCATGAGAAACTCTTTACATCAGTTTTTGACTGCTGGCTGATATTGCCATTTCAAGTACGGAACTGAGATCTCAGACATGCTGTCCAATTTGCAGTGAGATTGGTCCTCATGGGAGTCTGTCAGCACTGATGAAGAAATAAGGAGAAATGGCAAGTCTGAGTGACAAACAGGTAGAATCAGTGGCTCATTCTACCAATTTGTTTCTTCTTTCTCACCCCTCCTTCCCTACCCCCCATATTCCAAATGGCTTCATGGTGTGAAGGTGCAGTCTACACAGCAGTGCATCCCTCCTTTTATGTTTGAACTTTCATTATTTGGTGTATTCCATCATAGGATACTTAGAAAGGCATTTTAAACAGAGACTGAGAGATTTTGATGGCAGAGTCTGATCTTGAGAATGCAATTAATGATATTAATAGTATATAATTACATGATCTAAGCATTTAATATATATTAATCCATTTAATCTTTACAGTATCTGTAGGTGCTGGTTACTAATATTTTCCACATTTTGAAGATGACAAAAATCAAAGCACAGGTTGGCTAAGGAGCTTGCTCGATGTCACGAAACTACCAAATGAAAGAGCTGAGATACAAAGTGAAACACTTGGGCTCCCAAGTCTGTGCTCTTCAATAGTATGGTACAGTCTCTTTTGAAAAACGTCTTCCTAGTCAATCTGCTTCTTTTGGTATTTCTGAGAAATCCAAAAGGCATAGGATTTGAAGACAAAGGACCAACACCAGATCTTGCTGCACACTCTTGGTTGTTAAATGACTTTGAACGAGTTGATAACCCTTTCTGTCTCATCACCCATACAGAAAGGACAGAATCATAGCTACCTACTTTTTCTGGATTATTGTGATAGTTAAATTTGAAAATTCCTATGAAAACATCAAGCCCAGCATTGGACACAAATATTCAATACAACTGAGCTTCCTCCCTATCTTCATTTGAAAATCTTCACAATAAAGAAAAAAGCTCATTTCACTTAAAAAATTTCAGTTTTCTACCTTTGTACTGTAAAAATATCCTATCTATATAAAAATATGAAGAAAAATTTTCTGCAAGAATAAGTTAAGTGCTGTCAGATATTCAGGGTACTACTACCTGCATTTCATAGTATCTTAATATACCACTGACTATAGGAAACACCACTATTTTATGTATTTAAAAGAAAAAAAAGTTGCTGCTAATTAGTTGATGATGATTTTTTGTCACAGAGAATTGTCATTCGTATGTATAAAAATCTCCTTTTAATACACCCCACTGGCTACCACCTAGTTTTACAGCCTCAGGTGTTAACAGAAAAACCTGAAAACCTGGACTGGATCGCTGACAGAAGAACCAAGGGGCATTCGAAGGTCTTGGAGTGTTGAGGTTTTATTTTACACTGGCAGGCTCAGAGGGGAGTAATCTCCCAAGGTCTGAGCCCTGAGCACAAGCAAAGGGAGTAATTTATATTATTTTGATATGTGGGATTTTGGCATGTGCAAGGCAAAAGAGGAGCCCAGAGGAGGGGAGGAGGGAGCTGGGAGGGCTCTGCTGACTCTGCCAATCAGAGGAAAAAAGCGGTTTTCTGACCTTGACGGGCTGTGTTGAATATTTTCCTTATCACTTCCCCCTCTGATGCCCCTTTAAACACTTCGTTTTAGGGACCATCTTTTTGGTTTATGACAGGGTTATAATGGCTTGTATTCATACTTTTAATTGCTTTGAGCTAGGATTGTTTTCCTTGTGACTTTTTTTGTTAAAGTCCTGAGTTCTTTGTGAAGAACACAAATGATTATGTTTTTATGCATCTGTCTGTATGGGCCTTGTGTGTACAAGTTGAAATGAGTCCTTCAGACCCTTGATAAGCCTATGCTTAACAAAAAGTACCCAGTTTTTCTTAGTCCTAATTTATTTTTTATGCAGCTGAGCATTGCACTCAGGCTGGCTTATTAGAGTGTGAGAGGACAGGTGCTAAGGGTGGAGGGCCACTGAGGGCAGCTCCCTTGGGTGATGGCCACACACTTTATAACTTTGTACAGTTAATTTGATAGTTTTAACATTATAGAGAGGTATTGTGGAAATGCAGGCTGAGACTTGAGTTCAGCTAGGAGAGACAGGTAAGCACAGCAAAACAACTTACAATTACCAAATAGACAATAGAAAGGGCAACTTTTTGAGGAACAGTTTAGTCAGAGGGGCAGCAGCAGAGAGTTCAATGCCTAGGATGAGAGATTCCATTCACGCGAGGGCCAGAATCCACCATGTGCAGGTGTTCATTAGTCAGAGGGCAATTGTTGGATGCGGAGGCAGAGAGGACTCTGGAGGTTTGGCTGGGCCTTCCACTATGTATTTCTTTGTCTGGATCATGGGAGATTTTCACTGTGGAATGGTGGACACACAGAGTGATGCCTGCAACTTTGAGGGCAGTAAGAATGGTTAGAACAACAATGTGGGGGCCCGTCCACTGAGATTTAAGAGGGTCCCTTTTTCAATCTTTGACCCAGACTGAGTTCCCCAACTAGAAGGAATGTACTGGGGTCCCTACTGGTGCAGCTTATGTAGGGTGGCTCTTAAGGCTTGGAACTGTTCTCTTATTCCTTTATTTCCTATCTGGTGCAGGTTCCCTGGGAGGTTTTTTAGACACAGGGGAGGGAGTTTACATACTAATTCAAATGGGGAAAAGCCTTGAGTCCCAGGTGTGCAGTGAGCATGCAGGAGAGCCAGGGGCAGTAAGTCTGGGCACAGGAGGCCAGTTTCTTGGCAAAACTTAGCTAGGGTTCCTTTGAGGGTGCAATTTATTCACTCTACTTTCCCTGAAATTTGTGGCCTGCATGCAGTATGGAGTTTCCAGGTAATGTTGAGAGATTTAGTTAAAATATGTACTGCATCTGCTACAAAGGCAGATCCATTGTCACTGTGAATTGTAGATGGTAGGTCAAACCGGGGCACAATTTTTCTCTGGAGGACTTTGGCTACCTTTCAGCTTTGTTTTGTCCTGGTAAGGAAGGCTTTGACCCATCCAGCGTATGTACACACTACTACTAGAAGATTAATTAGAGTCCTTTGCTTGGCTGGACATCTGTGAAGTCTATCTCAAGGTCTTTAAGGGGGGCAACTCCTGTGTTTTTGGACACCTGGAGGGGGTTGCGGTGCAGATTGAGCATTATTTCTGGTGCAAGTCATGCACTACTCACTTACTGCTCGGCATAATGCTGGCAACTTGCTGATGCACTATTGCTTTTTTGAGGAGGGCTTCTAGTGCAGTTTTCTTAGGTGGGTGAGCTGAGGGTATTTACTGACTAGATGCCTTCTGGTTGCAGTTGGGACACAGATGTGTCTGTCAGACAGCATCCATCTTTTTTTTTCTTTTCAGTTAGGGTGGCTCCTTCAGCCATAGCCCAGTCCTTCTCTTTTTCAGTGTACTTGGGTGGGGGTGCCTCCACTGGGAGCATTAGGACCATGGTGAGGGAATAAGCTTTATCTGTTTTTTATTGACCACTGTTTAAGCTGTTTTATCTGCTAGCTGGTTCCCCTGTTTTATAGGGTTGTTTTCCTTTTGGTATTCTTTGCAATACAGAATTGCTACTTCTTTGGGAGCCAGACAGCCTTGAAGAGTTTTAGGATTGTGCCAGCCAAGAGTTGGAGAGGAATCAGTGTCCCTTTGTGTTTAAGAGGGACACAACAGTATGGGGGACCTTGACATTTTTGTCACAGGGTAAGTTTATCTGCTTTTTTAATGAATAGAACTGTGGCTGCCAGTGTCCTGAGGCAGGGTGGCCATCCTGCCACAATCGGGTTTAGTCTTTTTGACAGGTATGTGACTGGCCACTACCAAAGCCTAAGAGTCTATGTGAGAACTCTGACAGCTACTTTTTTTTTCTGTGTTCAAAAAAATTGAAGGGCTTTTTTCATATCTGGCAGGCCTTGGGCTGGTGACTGTTCTGAAGCCGCCTTTATTTCCAGGAAGGTGGCTCTTGCCTCTTCTGTCCAGACAGGGGGCTCTAGGTCTGGCCCTCCCAGGGGTTTTGCCATTGCTGAGAATCTGGGAATCCAGTTTCTGCAGAATCTGGTGGCCCCCAGGAACTCTCGCATGCCTTTCTTCATCTGGGGCTGAGGTAAGGAGATAATGACCTCTTCTTCTCCAGCCCTAGTGCCCTTTCTCCCTGGGTGAGGAGGAAGCCCAAAACCAGACTTTCTGCTGGCAGATTTGTGCCTTTTTCCATGAGGCTCAGTATCCTGAGTCTGACAGGAGTTGCAGGAGGGCCTTTGTGCCTTTTGCACAGTTTTCCTGGGTGTCACTGGCAAGGAGGAGGTCATCCATGTACTGCAGGAGGATGCAGCGCATGGCTTCCCTCAGAAAGCTGGCAAGGTCTGCGGCCAATGCCTCTCCAAAGAGAGTAGGTGAGTTCTTGAGCCCTTGTGGAAGCCATGTCCATGTTAACTGCATCTGCCACCCTGTGTCTGGTTCAGTCCATCAAAGGTAAACAAGAGCGGGCTTTGGGGGGCCAGCCAGAGGCATAAAAAGGCATTTTTTAAGTCTAGGCAAGTGAACCACTTAGCAGACCCTGGGATCTGGCTGAGGAGGGTGTACGGATTTGGGACCATTGGGTGTAAAGAAACAGTCACTTTGTTAATGGCTTGCAGGTCTTGAAGAGGCTGGTACCCTTCTCCTGGCTTTTTGACTGGTAGAAGCAGGGTGTTCCAGGGCGACTGACACTTGATTAGAATGCCTGCCTCTTTGAGTCTGATCAGGTGTTCCTGGATGCCTGCTCTCACCTCTTGTGAGAGGGAATACTGCCGCTGTCTTTGTGGCTGGGCCCCCAGAGTCAACTCTCCAATGAAAGGGGCTCGGTTATGAGCGAGTCCAGGTGCGCTGTCTTCAGCCCATACTGAGGGGAAGGCAGCTCTGAATTCAGGTGGGCTACTTGAGAGGGTCTGGGCACAGAATAATCTCCGCTCCTATTCCCGTGGTGTGGTTATTGCCAGTAGGAGGGAACCTGGCTCTTCTTGGCTTGGGTTTAGTTTGAGGCTGGTGCGTCCAGTTGGTTCAAAAGTTATTTGGGCTCCGAGCTTCAAGAGTATATCTTGGCTGAGGAGGGGAACGGGGCACTCGGGCAGGTAGAGGAACTCACGTCGGACCTTGTGGCCTCCAAGTTCACATTGGTGGGCTTGGCAAAAGTGTTGCTGAACTGCTTATGTCCCACTGGCTCTGAGAATAGTTGCAGTCTTTTAACTGAAGGGAGCTACAGGGAGGGTGACCACAGAGTGTTCTGCCCCTGTGTCAGCCATAAAAGTCATGTTTTAGGCCCCCACTTTCATTTTGGCCATGGGCTTATGGGGGCTGAGCGTGAGAGAGCCTGTCCTTGTCAATCTGAGTCTGTTCCTGCCAGGCCTTTCCCTATGAGTCTCCTCCCGGTAGCAACTGAGCTTAAGGGATTTGCCTTGGTCGGGGCATTCTTTCTTTCAATGCCCCTTCTCTTCACAGAAAGCACACTGGTCCCTGGCTAGGGGCATCCTAGGCTTCACCCCTCTTGGTGGTCAGCTTTTCTCTGCCTTTTGGTCATCTTGTTCTTTTAGGGCAGCTGCCAGAAGACTGGCCTTTTTCTTCATTCTTTTTTCAGCCTCCCTGTCAGCCTGAACTTCTCTGTTTAGATATACTTTGTTGGCAATTTTAATCAGCTGAGTGATATTTATCCCAGCAAAGCCTTCAAGTTTTTGGAGCTTTTGTCTGATGTCTGGGGCGGCTTCAGCTATGAATCAGTTGTTGACCATTTGTTGGTTCCCTGGTGACTCAGGATTAAAGGGGGTGTAGATGCGATAAGCTTCCCCAGGAGACTCTCTTACTTGTTGAGTGACTGAAGATACTTTGGTCACATTCAAAGGCTTTTTGGAGCCAGATTCGATCGCCTGGAGGAGGGCAACGTGATATCGGCGGATCTGGTGCTGTCTCTCAGGGGTGGTGAAGTCCCACTCGGGGTGCTCCTTGGGGACAGTGATTTCAGCGCATGCACCCCGATCAAGGACACGGGCTGCCTCTTCTCTTAGATTGTGAACAGGGTGCAGAGAAGCTGTTGACAGTCTTTCCAGATCAGCTGATGGGTTTGGAAGAGGGATTTCATGAGATCAACCAGGGCTTGTGGCTTTTCAGACAGGGTGTTGTGTTTTTAATTGAGGAGGTCAGTTGTGGAGAATGGTTGATAGTAAAGCATGGACCACCTGGCTGGGTGGCCCTGTCCTCCTCATGTCTCTCAGGCTCCCGTGTCTCTCACACCAGCGTCTGAAGGGCGCCTGCTCCCGGCCAAGGGTGCAGTCTGGCTGCTGGGACAGAAGAGAGTGGGTCTGCTGGTTCTGGAGTTTGCAGGGAGGCTGATGGTGATGGGGTGTCTGGGACTGGGTGCTGGGTGCTGACGGCCTTGGGGGCACATAAGGCTGGGGCAATATTGACTCTTCCTCTGGGTCACCAGCAAGAATTTGTGGAGGCTTAGGCTTCTGTTGATTCTTTGTAGGCTGCTTTGTTGAGGCAACTAAGACCCCACCCTGTCGCTGCCTGTTGCAAGCGAATCGCACCAAAGGGGGAAGGGTCTGGACAACTCCTGACTGGGAGTTAATGTATGGGAACTGATTAGGATGACTTGGATCTCCAGTGATGACCCGGCAGACTCGGCGGATTGTTGGGACATCTAGGGTTCCTTCTGGAGGCCACCCTACACTAAAGGTGGGCTATACGGATTCACACAGGGTTTTCAACATGCAAAGAGTTAATTTTACTCCGTAATCTTCTGAAAATTCTTTCCTGAAACTTTTTGATCATGGTGTCGAGCACTGTGGGTTTATTGTGCCCTGACCCCATAACGTGTAACATTGCCACAACAACAGACAAGGGGAGGGTGCCTTCTCTAGAGAGGAGACCAATCAGATGCCCATCCGTTCATGCTTCTGGCGGAGACTTTGGTCAGCCTTGACTAAGGTCCACTCGTATAAGTCCCGGGCCAGGTCAGCCGAAGCTGAGTCACCATTAAGTCATGGTGGCCAACTGTGAATACGGCGAAGGACCCACTCAGATTCCGTAGCACAGCTGTGGAATCACAGATTCAGTGCAGACTGAATGGCTTCAGCCGCCCTGCACACTCACTCACACACTCAGACCAGAGTTTAAACACTCCCCCCCCACCCCAGGAATGTCTACCTGTGAGACTTCTAAGAAGTCTCTGGGAGGTGATCAGGCTCCCCTTCCACCCCAACGGGTGGGACTGGCTGGGTCAGGAGCCCCAGGGCCTCACCAGATTCGATGTCAGAACCAGGTCCTCACCTGCCAAGTCTCCCTGAGCGGGGCTGGCCCAGGGTGACCGGGTGGGAGACTGCCAAAAGATTAGGCAGGTGTGCCTTCTCCGTCACACTCTCCTGTTCCATCACCACCCTGCCATTGCCCCAAACCGGTGGCAACAATGGGCCAGCTCAGTTGGGTGTCCCGGCCAGGGAACTAAATGTTACCGAAAAACCTGGACTGGATGACTGACGGAAAAACCAAATGGCATTCGGAGGTCTTGGAGTGTTGAGGTTTTATTTTACACCGGTGGGCCCAGAGGGGAGTTATCTCCCAAGGTCTGAGCCCTGAGCACAGGCAAGGGGAGCAATTTATATCATTTTGATCTGTGACATTTTGGCATGTGCAGGGCAAAAGAGGAGCCCAGAGAAGGAGGGGAGGAGAGAGCTGGGAGGGCTCTGCTGACTTTGCCAACCAGAGGAAAAAAGTGGTTTATTGATTTTGACGGCTGTGTTGAATATTTTCCTTATCACAGGTAACAGGAAAGGAGAAAGTGGAATGCAGACGAGCACACGGATGCACGATCTGCACTGACATCAGCCGCCGCCATGGCCACCTACCTCGATCCATTATTTTCATGGGAAGTGACTTGCTTAGAGTCATTTAGCTGAATAATGGCAAGGATTGGACTAGATCTAAGATCTATGACTTCAAGTACACACGATCTATCTTGGCAGTCTATAATGACCCCAAACCCCTCAGATATAAAGGCCAAACTCCAAACTTCTTCTAGGAGCATTTTTTATGGCCTGTTAAAAGAAATCTGATATATTTTTAATATACATTGTATATTTTTATTAAAGTATCATTGATATACAATCTTATGGAGGTTTCACATGAACAACATTATGGTTTCAACATTCACCCATATTATCAAGTCCTCACCCCCACACTGTGGTCACTATCAGTGTGGTAAGATGCTATAGAGTCATTACTTTTCTTCTACGTTCTTTACTGCCTTCCTCATGACCTACCTATATTGTGATTCAAGTTATAGTGCCTCTTAATCCCCTTCTCCCTCCCTCCCCACCCTCTCCAACCCCTCCCCTTTAGCAACCACTAGTCTCTTCTTGGAGTCTGTGAGTCTGCTGCTGTTTTGTCCCCTCAGTTTTGCTTTGTCATTACACTCCACAAATGAGTAAAATCATTTGGTACTCATCTTTCTCCTCCTGGCTTATTTCAGTGGGCATAATATCCTCTAGATCCATTCATGTTGTTGCAAATAATCAGATTTCTTTTCTCTTTATGGCTGAATAATATTCCATTGTATATATATACATTGTACATTTTTAATAAATTATACAATCTAAGAGTCATTTGTTCTTTATTTTTCTTACTCTCACATCCAATCCACTGTCAACTCTTCAGAGATAAAATTATTTAATTTATTACAATACCCCCCCCAGCTCCAGGCATCCTCCACCCTTTTTATTTTCTATCTAGAATGCATCACCATCTCATAAGATTGACTTATGTAGTTGTTTTGTGTGTTTCATTTCAACTCAGCTGGCCCCTCCACAGCCCTAATATAAGCTCTGTGAGCAGTCTTGTTATGATTGCTTTCTACCGATTTTTTCAGTTCCCTATATTCAAGCTATGCAATGCTTCCTGACACATAGAAGATAATCAATAAATATTTGTTGATATAAATAATTAACAAATTAGCTGTTAATTAATAATTAACAAATTATTTAATTACATGCAGCCAGACCTGAAGGAGTTAATGCTGGTCTCTGGCTCCTTGCGGGCCACCAGGAACAAGATAAGCATAACTAGATGTATAGGGCAACATTGTCTGTTTTGTTCCTGGAGTTTACAAACAGAAATAGTCCAAAGACAAGCCAAGGAGAGGAACTGAGTTACCACAGGACCCTTAATTAGCACTTCTTTTTAAATTTGTAAAAATAACTGCAGCTCTGCACAAAGGCTTAATCATTTTGCTTACAGCTTGAAAGGTAAGGCAAAATAATTGTCCTATCAAGAATTTGCAGTAATGTCATGACCAGACCTGTGCTGATGGGAGTCAATTGACCAAGAAGGAGTAGTTTCACGACCCTCCTTAGACCATCACTGATGCCTAGATGTCCACAGTTATCTGCCACCTCCTGGTCCCCCGACCACCTACTCCCCCTCTCCCCAGCACAAAGGGAGCTTGAAATGACCCCTGAATTAAGATGGGTCATTGGACAATAGTCTTCCTATCTCCCAACCTGCCAGCTTGCTGAATAAGCTCTTTCTCTCCCTGACACTCTCGCTGGGTAAACTGGCTAAGTGAGTGGGCAGCAGACCCAAATGTTCATGGTTACACTCATGTCACTTAATTACTGAATGAGCAGTGGATCATCTTTATTCCAAATTTAGATAAAGCATTGTTTAGGATAAAAATAAAGTGCATCAAGAACTTTTCTCTCATATTTTCACAAAATTCTTTTTTTCCTCCTCTTTAATGACAAATATTATTTTCATATTCTGTAAACAGGGTAAGAACATGTCTCACTTGGAGCCTCTTGCTCTTTCCTTTAATACTGTACAACCCCACCTTGTGGAATAAAGGGTAAATTTGCTGAAGACTCAAATATCCTGACAGCATTTTTGCAACTGCAGATATGGAGGGTACAGTGCATCTTTGACTCTTTGAGTCTCTGTTGATTTCTAAATGCGTCATAATTGCAGTGGGTGGAGGGGCTGGAGGCACAGCCTGTTCACTGTCCCAATCAAGCCTTCAGGCTGACATTTGAGCAGCAGATTTAGGTGATTTTTTGATTTTTAAAAAATATTATTTTGATTTATAGTTGTGCCAGATTTTGATATTTGTTCTAGTTTTGTTTTCCTAGAGGAATACCACACTTTCTCACAAAAAGTATATAACTTCTAAGGTGGTATAGCTGTACAATTACAGTGTAAACAACAGAGTGCTACCACCAACCAAGACAGAAAGTTCTGGATTTACTAAGGAAATCCCCAATCATGTTCTGGGGCAATTCTGAATGAGTAAGAACTTTTACTAGGAAACAAGATGTCCTGGATTATATGTACCCTGAGTAGTGCGAACTTAAGCTAAAACTGTTCTAAGAAAATATTCACATGTTCCAAACAGTGGCTTGGAAGCTCCAAACGGTGCTTTCTTTGACTGATGGACTAGAGCAAATGGCACATTAAAAATAAAATTTTAGATTTAAATGAATAATACCACTGTATGATTTGTTCACTCAAAATTACATTTTGGCTAAAAACCATTTGCTTTATTTTCAGTAGACACAGAAATAAGAAAATTCATGCACAAGATGTTATTGTTAATTTTTGTAATAATTTTCCTTTAAATTTTTACTTTTATATTTGTAAGTTAATTATCAGAGAAATAAATTTACCCAAGTCCTAGTATGTTTAAAAAAAAGCTATTCCAATTTTCCATGTTATTTCTTGCCATTCATATTATATAAAAATAATTTTATATCATTCAATGCTCATATTCAGTTTACATTTTAGTCTTCCCCCTTCACATTTAGAGTTAATATGTTTTGGCACTGTAAGCAGTCTTCATAGTTACATAATATTTCTTTAATTTTAAATATCACATATAGAAATTCCTCCATTTAAAAATAATTTTTAAATTCTCACTACTATAATCAGAGAATGAGTTATTACCATTTAAATGATTTTATTTTTCTTTACAAAGGTTATTGAGTAAAGACAAAAGCAAGAATTGAGATAAACACAGCACATTTAAATCAAGAGTCCACACATGAGAACACTTGGAGTACTACAGGCTAGGATTTCCTCACTAACAACTAGTCTCCTCTCCTCCCTGTAAGTCCTCTGCAAGTCTTCAGAGCAGACTGTTTTTTTCCTTGCCAGGGTTTATGGATCAAATTAAGACTGTAAGGGCCATTACAGTTTAACTACTCACTTCCTTGAGGATTGTAAGTAGAAGTAAAACATCAAGACCAAGGGCTGAACAGTGGATTTCCAATACCCATCAATGCTAGAGTATCGTTGAACAATTAGACCAGACAGTGTAGGTAAAGCATGTGAATGAGGCATAGCACACAGCAAGCACTCAATAAATGTTAACTATTATTATTACATTTTTACTTCTGTATGTATTCAAGGGTAGAACTATTCTCCTTGGGTTATTTATTCATGTCTGAAAGCTCTCTCTTACTGTTATGTGACTTTTGGGCAACAAGATTTTACGAAGAATATCTTCTTCATTTAAGTCATGAACAGCAGAAGCTGGAATCCAGACACAGAAATATTGTTTCTTTCCTCGTTTCATTAATCCTGAACTACAATAAGCTCCAAATTGCAGAATCAGAAAGACTACAATTGGATTTTGACATTACAGGTAAAATTATAAACTTAATCTTATAGTCTAGAAGCCAAAAAAAAAAAAAGAATCCAAACACTCACCTGAAATGATTGCTTAAATAAATGCAAATTTGAGATGATAATTTCAAAGGAAATGAAAGGTAAGGTTTCAGTCATAAGATAGTATTAGCATAACATTCAGAATCCATAACTCTTTTAAGTTTTAAAAGGATCGAACATTGTTAATTTAATGTTAAAGGTAAGCCCTCCCTCTGTGGTGAGTGAGCAATGGTAACAGTCAGTCAGCAATGCAGGATCTCCATGAATTTACTTTCATGGCACATTTTAGTTGTTCTTAAGGCTCTTAACATTTGACAATCATATACACTACTAGGGACTGCTATGGGATGTCAGTTGTACCATGGCTATGGAGTATTTGTAGAAAAGAAGAGGTACTATAAATTTCTTTCAGAAATTTAAAGACTTTTAATTTAAAGACTAGGTTCACATTTAGTATATTCCAGTAAGACTAAGCAACGGTTTAAGCATGCAAGCACAAATTATGTAATTACTAAATCATCCCCTTCTTGCTACTCACTGCATAGTAATCCTCCTTTCCACATCAGTTTTAGGTGTGATTTTAATGAGTAAAAAGACGCTCTTTCATTTTCAGATTGCAATTTATGTAGCAATGCAATCACACCAGACATTAAATGAAAAATATGTAATTTTCTCCTACACAGCATGACTATAATATAATGAGATAGCTGCATCCTCCATTCAGCTCAGAAGTCCTCACAAGGTCCTCTTAAAGGCATTCCAGAGGAAGACAAATCCTTCTAATATTTTTAGATAATTTTGCTGAAAGGCAGTACAGTGTGGTATTTAAGAGCATGGACTCTGAAGCATCACAGGAGTTCTTAGCCCAGTCCTTTCATTATCCTTTTATTTTTTTTTTACAGCTTCAATGAGGTTTGATTGACAAATAAATATTGAATACATTTAAGGTATACAACATTGTGAAATAATCACCCCAATCAAGCTAATTAACATATCTATCACCTCATGCACTTTTTTGGTGTGTGTACTGAAATCACCTAAGATCTTCTTTCAGCAAATTTCAGTCTAGATTCTAGGAGAGAGGAAAGAAACGTCAACTCTTGATGGGAGGAGCTGCAAATAATCTGTGGCCATTTTTAATCCATCATACCACTGTTAAACCATAGGATCTCCTGCCATCTCTCCTTCTTTGGCATTATCTTTTCTCTCTTGTAAGTATGATTTTAAAATGTAATGTGGCCAAGAGACTGTGGGACAATGTCAGTTTCTTTGGACTCATTTTTTCAATGAGTCTGGCTAGATATTTGCTAGAGACCCCTCCTCTAGATTGGCACTAACAGAACACAGGTGCTGAGCTCCTAAACCTTGCCCTAATCTGAAGTAAAACTGAAGGAAGTGGTTTCTTTCTAGACCTGAGAGGCTCAGTTCTCCAAGGATTGTAATTAACAAGGAAACGGAAAATGCATGGGAAACATGGAAACATGACAAGGGAGACAATCACCGCCCCTCGCTCCTCTCTCCACGGACAGTCTCGTAAAGACAATCATTGCCTTCTATTTGCAGTTCTTGTATTGCAAGGAATGAAACCTATGTTTCACCTTCTCAACCTAATTACCGAAGATACAGGACAGTTTTTATATAAATTTTATTCATAGGTGACACTATATAGGAGTGGACAAAATGTAAAATGGAAAACATTTTAAAAAACAGATGCAAAAAGCATTAATGTAAGAAGCCTGAGAATCACACATATGCATTCACCTAAAAAACCCACTGATTAATGATGTTGATTTAACTCAGTCAATTATTATCTGAATAGCAATCTCTTCATTAGATGCCTAGGTAAAAGTTGGATGCTATACTCTGGGGTAGAGATTTACTTAAAAGTGCTTCTTGAATGGAAGCATCTAAACTCACAACTTCCAATATTAGATACAGGGATACAATCTGAACAAAGTCTGTTTTGAAGATTCCACAAACAGACCTATGAAGCATTTTACAGTAGTCAACCTGAGGTACTGTAATGAGTTTCTCTTTACAGTAATTTAAAAGAGCCCATTTTTGCTTTGCCAACCTTAAAAATTATATGGTCAGTGATTTTATTGGCAAAAACAGGAATATCCAGAAATAGTAGAGAATTGCGATTCAGGACATACAAGCTAAGGCAAGTCCAACCAAAAGAGATCAGTTGTTATTTTATGGAGAAGAAGGAAGAAGTTGGGAGGGGTTGTTTTGAAGGAAAGTCCATTGGAGAAAAGCGAGAGTTCAGGGTGACAAGTTTCTTGTTGGCTGAGTGGCAAAAGCAGTCAATTTCTTGTAGGAGATGCAATATATATATATATAGCTTTCTTGGTCTGTAACTGATGATTCCTTCCGTTAACAATTCTTCTGTTGGGTCTGTAGTTGACAGTTCTCCCTGTAATTGACTTGGAGTGGTACAGCTACCCCTTCTTCCCTCCTCATTCTACTTTGATGAGATTTCCCTTTATTATCACAGCTTTCTTGTAAAGTTTGCTCTTTTTTTTTAGACTTCATTTTAAGATGGCCCTCACTCAATATATTGACATCCCGTCAGGCTTCCTTTTTACTTGAACTACGTTGCTTTCAAACTCATGTCCAAAAGAACTTAGCTCCCCTCACCCTACCATAAAAGTTTCCTAATGCAGTTGTTAAACAGTAGATAAAACACCTAATAAAAAGAAGAAACCTATGTATGTGTATCTCTCTTGAACAATTCATCTCATGCTATTCTTTTTTTTTTTTTGCAATATTTATCTGTTACAATTTGGCAAATGACCCATAAGGTGCTCACCATGGACAAGGGAGCCACTACAAGCTTGTCAGTGCCACTTCAGTGAGAAAAATGACCATTTTTCTTAAAAGAAACACCTGCAACACTTTCTGGTAAAAGAGAAACATGCTTTTCCTGTTGTGTTTAGCATAAACAGCACAGAAACAACAGAAATAATTCAGGTCAGTATAAGCCAGCTCCAGCACACCACTGAATCTAGTCTGCATCTTCCTATATGGTTTAATAGTGGAAAATAAAAATTAACAATCAAAGCTTAGAGGAACTCATGTTTGAAAGAACGCTCAAAATACATCAGTCTTCATTTACTTAAAGGTTTGTGTAGCTTTATTTGAGTGTGTCAATAAATTTCTTTTACTCAGTTGCCTGAGGCTGAGACTAGGAATCTAGAGGAGATTCTAAGCCTCTGTCTGAAATATGAACTAACAGCTCAAAGAAAGGAATTTGGGATCATCTGCAATAGAACAAATTTCAACCTTAACTTGGACAAGTAGCATTATTCTTTTCTTCCTCACTTTGTCAAACAGTTAAAAGTACTGATTTCAAACTTAGTTCTCCCCACCCCATCAAATACCCTATAATGGTTCCTCTGTACCCACCGTTATTAACTTATTAGGCACATAGGATTTATCACCTGAATTAAGACAATATTCTTCTAACCAGTCCCCCTGCTTCCAAGCCATAATTTTTATAAATCTCTACACAGTGCTGCAGAATGACTTTTCTGGAAAGATAAAAGAAAAGTATCATATTGATCCTTTGCCTAAAATTCTTCACTGTTTTCTCTTTTCCTTCAATACAGATACAGACTTTCTGGTCCAGGATAGAAGAACCCCAATGCTCTGGTCTTAGCTTTTTTGTCTCTTCTCTGATTCAAAACCAAACTTATTACATGGTCTCTATGTTAGACTAATCTGCACTGATATACCCAATTTCCGTATCTTGTTGTAATATAACTTTGTTAATGCTCTTTCACACTAGCTTTGGATTTAGTGAGCCATGTGACATGCTATTGGCCACTTGAGTTGCTTTGGCCAATAGTCCATTAGCAAACTTGTCACAGAGGGTTAAAAAGTATGTAATATTTGTACTCTCCTTGACTTGCCATTAGAATATGTTCTGATTTGCCAGCTAGCAGTTGAGATATGTGGAACAGTCAACCAAGCTGAGGATATCCTTATCAGCCAAAACAATGTCTAATCACCAGGTAAGTGTCCCTAAGTAATATCATCATTCCTTGTCTCTAAGAAATGCCTGGCCAAAGGCTAGTCAACCTGTATACTTATGTGCAATAACAAATAGGTGTTTTAAGCCACTGAGCTGCTTGATTGTCATGCAGTATCGCAACAGTTAATAGAGTCTGTCAAACAAGATTTCCCTCTAGCCTCCACATTATCATCATCTATTAATTACCTAAGCTAATAATCCCCAAATCATCTTCATGAGTAAATTCTTTTCCCTACACACACACAAACCTCAAATCAGTCACAAGTAGTGCCAATTCTACGTTTATATTATTTAACTATTTTACTTTCATCCTCTGCCATTAATTTATGATTTAACTATATTTAACTTGTTTCCTTGTAACATTCATCCCATATTCATTCTCTGTCCGCTGTATCATTCTTTCATATGCTAAGAAGATTGTCCTAAAAGAGATCTCATCATGTCACACTATCAAGCCTCAGTGACTCTGGTCGAACTTACAACTTGGCCTATTATTAGAAAGTCTTTCTCAACTTACCTTAGTCTGTTATCCAGCCTCATCTTTAAACCCCACTATAGCCTTCACCTGTGTTTTAACATTTACAAATCACTTATCCAATTTCCAAGCACACATGATCCTTTCCTCTGTGACCACTGTTCACTCTATGGACAATTACACTGGCCAATAGTCACCATTAAACACATAAAGCTATTTAAATCTAAAATAAACTGAAATGAAATATAACAAAATTCATTTCCTCATTCAAACTAGCTACATTTCAAGTGCTCAATAGCTGAGTGTGGCTCATGCCTTGTATATTGGGTAGTGCAGATCGCAGAACATCTGCATTATTGCAGAAAATTCTACAAATGATCTGTTTTCTCCCTATAGTTAATGCCTGCTCTAATAGACAAAGCAGACAGACCGTAGGGTCTAAACTACATTTATAATACCTGATGCTCATGCCATTATTCCCATTGACAAAATAGAGATGAAAGGGGGAAAGTTCAAGGACAATAAGGCTCACATTGATCCCTCTGCCAGGTTTCAAAAGGACTAATTAAGGAACTAGTTATACAGAACCACACAGCAGGTAACTACAGGGTTTTATATTATGACTCTTGGAGCTTGGATTTGGAGCAAGTCAATGAAATCCGGTACTACCGGTCTGAGCTCTCCTCGGATGAGCTTTCAGGGACTCTCCGGTAAACGCTGGCTCCTCCTGTGGTCATGTTTAAGTCCCAAATTCAAACTTTACTTTCCCTATTTAATATTCCATGTCATCTCTTTCCAAAATAGCCATATCTCACCCCCATCTCATCTGGAGTTTTCATTTTGTATAATTGTGGTACTAATTTGTTTTATATATCACATTATATTGAGATTGAACATTGGATGTATAGAATTTAATAGATGTTGAAAATCATTTACTAATCAGATTTTATAGAATAAAAGTGGATTAACAGGGTAACAGGAATCATGCCATGTATATACACACACACATATACACACATATTATATTGATTATATTGATAATGTATCATCTGTATATTGATAATATTTATTATCTATATGTTCACTCTGTTCCTGTCTCATACTATTCACTAGAATATTAGAGTTTGATGACTAAATCAGATGAATTTCAGTTGGGATGTTCTTCAGAGAATCCCACATCATGCAAAGGCAATGCTTAATTCATAGGATGAATGTTGTTGAAGGATTTCAGCAACTGTGAGAGCTTAGGTATTTTGTGGGTATAAAGGTTTTCCTAGAGGTCTTCCAATCACACTATATGGAGTCCAGCCCCTACTATGGGAAGAAATCTGGATGCCAACTTCAACATGGTTCAACTCTTTCAATCAACCATAGAAGGTCTCAAAACATGCCAATCAAGAATTTCATTTAAGGGAATTCCAAAACTGTAAGTATATTTCAATTCATGTAGGGCCATTCCTGATAGACTTTGTTTATCCATACAGTGAACATTTCTACTGTGGCTGTAGTTTAAAAAAGAAAGAAAATCAAAAGTAAAGGAATTTATTCCATCTCATTAAGTGCTATAGAAGCATTTATCCATCACTTGCTGAAGGAAAGATACTCATAAATGGGTTGCTTTTAAAAAATGTAATCAATGCAGTTGCTAATAGTAACAATCAGGTAGCAATATACTGGGAGGAAAAGCAAGTGCTTTGTTTAACCTAACAACAAAATGTCAGAAAAATTTCCTCGATGAAAGACACTTTACTAAAAAAAAATAAGCAATAATCCAAACACAGGTACTTTACTACACACCATTTCTGATTTTTCCTTTTTTATTACAGCCTTTACCTACACTTATGCCTAACAGTATTATCTCACACATCTGAAATCTCACTGTGCTTTTTCTATATCTTATATTTGGCATTCATGACTGTGGTCACATTTGGACATGCATTCTCTCTCACTCAATACTCTGTGTTCTTAAAAGGACAGATATATCTTTAAACCATTGTATTCTTTGTTGTTCTTATGCCTGGAACACCTGAGTTATTGAATGTCCATGAAATTAAACAACTATTTATGTACATATGATATTAGCTTTCTCGGGTTATTATAGTCAGATACTCCTCAGGAAAAAGCAGTACAGTGTAATGATTAAGAGCAAACACTAGTCTTGGTGTTTAAATATTCATTCTTTCAGTACTTAGGATGAGCAAGGCACTCAATTTTTCTAAGCTTCAATTTATTCATCTTTACAGTGAAATTAACAAAGTAATTATTTTCCTGTGTGGTGAAGATTAAATAATACTAATGTGTTACTTAAAACAAAGTAATTTTTAACTATTATTAATTAGGTCCAACTTAGACTTATCTGTAACAATTTCTCTAAAGGTAAAATAATATAGAGACTAAAGAGATTAAGGATATTAATCATAATTGGCCAGTTTTTTGTTCTTCTTAATTTGAGGATACAGAAGGAGATATCTTCACATTGAAAGGAAAAAAATATGCCCAATATGTAGGCATGGACAACTTGCTAACTAAAAATGTGCATTAGGAAGATTCCAAGTAGTTCCTCCTCACAGCAACCAGTTAAAGAACCCAACACTTGGCTGAAATTAGTTATTAATTCTATTTCAATTATGGGAGATTATCTATAACTGGCAAAAAAAAAAAAAACTTCTATAGTTGCAGAGTCAGCTTCACCAGCTTGATACTCAACCCAGAAAAGCCAATGAATAAACTGATTTACTATGAGCAGTTTTCCAAATTTCTTGCAACAAGCTCTGTAATTTGCTTATAGGTGTAATGTGCCATCAATAATTGAACTAGTTTGAGTTCTCTTAGTGCAGCATCTGCAGATACCATTCCTTCCTCCTGATTACAATTATTAGAGCTCATTTTGACTTTGTCAATTTCCAATTCCAATGCATTGGTTATTCAAAGCTGTTTGAGTAATTATGATTGTTTTTCTCCAATCATGGATTAAGTTTCTCAAGAATAAACTGGAAAGTAATTCACCATAACAATTGAGGGACATGAGAGGGATTAAAGATGGCAGCATGAGAGATGAGACAGAGGCTTCCTCCTAAAACGACATATAATATGAAAATAAAGCTACTACAACTACTCTTGAAAGAGCAACGGGAAAGAGGACGGCAACAAACTGCATACACCTGGAGACAAGAGCAGCCCTCACAGAAAAGGGTAACTTACTAAAGCTGTGGTCCTGTGGGATCCAAGCCCTTCCCCACCCCAGCTCACCAGCAGGAGGAACAGGAACAGAGCAGAGAGTGAGTGGAGATCTGGGACTGGGGAATACCTAACCCTGGAGATCTGCTCTGGGAGCACAAACCTACATTTCATGGTGCTTGCATGATACTCTTGTAATTAGGTGCTTGGAAAGCTAAGACAGGCAGAACTCCTGGAGAGACTAAGATTCCAGCTGCTTGTGAAAGCAGGGATCCATATCCAGCTGCTCTGGGACAAAACAAAGGCAGGCAGTCTGAGAGACTTCCTAACAAAGAAGCCCTTAGCAAGAGGGCTGCTAAAGGGGCAAGGATTGCACAGAGCTTACTGCTCAGGAGAAAGGACAGGTAGAAGAAATTGTCTGGGTGCACTCTGCCCAGCAGATTGGGGAGTTTTCACGATCTTCAGGTGCGCCAGCTCCCTGGCTACCTACACAGCTCCAAGAACCCCTTCTGTGACAGGCAGACTAGTGCGCCTTTCTCCTGGCCAGCCCCACCCGAGCTTGCAAACCGGGAAACCCTTCCACGGTGTTAGCCCAGCCAGAGGGAAGATCTGTCTACAGCAACCAAAAACGCAAACCACAGAGGCTTATACCTGTGTGCTCAGCCCACTGGTTCAGGCAGTGGAGACAGGCATAGCAGCCAGGACCCTCAGGAAACAGCCCTTTCCTCCCCAGAGGCACCAATACCACTCCCCTACAATCCCCAACATTGCTAGAAGGGCTGAGCAGCTCCAGGGAGTAGAGCTTCGGGGCAATAGAGGGCGCCATACACAAATACGAAACGCCAAAGGAACCTGGTCAGGAGAAAAATTATGAATACAACTCCTGTGAAAGATTTAAATGATATGGACATTATGACTCTCCTTTCATTAACATGCTCATGGAGGTACAGAAAGATGTTCAAGAACTCAGGAATGAATTCCGGTCAGAGATCCAATCATTGAAGAACACAATGGATGGTTTTAAAAGCAGACTGGATATAGTGGAGAGATGATCAAAGAAATAGAAACTAAAGAGGAATACAAAGAAGCTGAGACACTGAGAGAAAAAAGGATCTATAAGAATGAAAGAATATTGAGAGAACTGTGTGACCAATCCAAACGGAACAATATTCACATTATAGGGGTACCAGAAGAAGAAGAGAGAGAAAAAGGGATAGAAAGTGTCTTTGAGGAGGTGATTGCTGAAAACTTCGCCAATCTGGGGAAGGAAATAGTCTCTCAGGCCATGGAGGTGCGCAGATCTCCCAACACAGGGGACCCAAGGAAGACAATAGCAAGACATACAGTAATTAAAATGGCAAAGATCAAGGATAAGGACAGATGATTAAAAGCATCCAGAGAGAGAAATAAGATCACATACAAAGGAAAGCCCATCAGGCTATCATCAGACTTCTCAGCAGAAACCTTACAGGCCAGAAGGAAGTGGCATGATGTATTTAATGCAATGAAGCAGAAGGGCCTTGAACCAAGATTACTTTATCTGGCAAGATTATCATTTAAATTTGAAGGGGGGATTAAACAATTCCCAGATAAGCAAAAGCTGAGGGAATTTACCTCCCACAAACCATCTCTACAGTGTATTTTGGAGGGACTGTTATAGATGGAAGTGTTCCTACGGTTTAATAGCCATCACTAGAGGTAATAAAACCACAGTAAAGAAAATAGAACAGCTAATTACGAAGAAAATGCAAAACTAAATTAACTATTCCCAAAGTCAATCAAGGGATAGACAAACAGTACAGAATATGATACCTAATATATAAAGAATGGAGGAGGAAGAAAAGGAGGAAAGAAACAAACAAACAAACAAAGAACTTTTAGATTGTGTTTGTAATAGCATATTAAATGAGTTGTTAGACTTTTAGATAGTAGGAAAGTTAACCTTGAACCTTTGGTAACCACAAATCTGAAGCCTGCAATGCCAATAAGTACATACCTATCCATAATCACCCTAAACGTAAATGGACTGAATGCACCATTCAAAAGACATAGAGTCACTGAATGGATAAAAAAAACAAGACCCATCTATATGCTGTCTACAAGAGACTCACTTCAAACCCAAACACATACACAGACTGAAAGTGAAGGGATGGAAAAAGACATTTCATGCAAACAAAAAGGAGAAAAAAGAAGGTGTTGCAGTACTTGTATCCGACAAAATATACTTCAAAACAAAGAAAGTAGCAAGAGATAAAGGACACTACATAATGATAAAGGGTTCAGACCAACAGGAAGATGTAACCATTATAAATATATATGCACCCAACACAGGAGCGCCAGCATATGTGAAACAAATACTAACAGAATTAAAGGAGGAAATAGAAAGCAATGCATTCATTTTAGGAGACTTCAACACACCACTCACTCCAAAGGACAGATCAACTAGACAGAAAATAAGTAAAGACACAGAGGCACTGAACAACACACTAGAACAGATAGACCTAACAGACATCTACAGAACTCTGCACCTAAAAGCAAAAGCAACAGGACACACATTCTTCTCAAGTGCACAAGGAACATTTTCCAGAATAGACCACATACTAGGCCACAAAAAGAACCTCAATAAATTTATAAATATTGAAATTCTACCAACCAACTTCTCAGATCACAAAAGTATAAAACTAGAAATAAATTTTAGAAAGAAATCAAAAAGTCTCACAAATACATGGAGACTTAACAACATACTTCTAATTAATCAATGGGTTAACCACCAAATCAAAACAGAAATCAAAGAATATATGGTGACTAATGACAATAACAACACAAAGCCACAACTTCTGTGGGACGCAGCAAAGGCAATTCTAAGAGGAAAATATATTGCAATCCAGGCCTATTTAAAGAAGGAAGAACAATCCCAAATGAATAGTCTAAAGATACAATTACTGAAATTGGAAAAAGAAGAACAAATGAGGCCCAAAGTCACCAGAAGGAGGGACATAATAAAGATCAGAGAAGAAACAAATAAAATTGAGAAGAATAAAACAATAGAAAAAATCAGTGAAACCAAGAGCTGGTTCTTTGAAAAAATAAACAAAAAAGATAAAACCCTAGCCAGACTCATTAAGAGAAAAAGAGAATCTACACACATAAACAGAATCAGAAATGAGAAAGGAAAAATAATGACTGACACCACAGTAATACAAAGAATTATAAGAGAACATTATGAGAATCTATATGCTAACAAGCTGTAAAACCTAGACGAAATGGACTTCTTAGAAAAATACAACCTTCCAAAACTGAGCAAACAAGACACAGAAAAACTAAACAGACCAATCACCAGCAACGAAATTGAATCGGTAATCAAAAAATGACCCAAGAACAAAACCCCCAGACCAGATGGATTCACCTCTGAATACTACCAGTCATATGGAGAAGAAATAACACCGATTCTCCTTAAAGTTTTCCAAAAAAAAGAAGAGGAGGGAATACTTCCAAACTCATTCTATGAAGCCAGCGTCAGTCTAATACCAAAAACTGGCAAAGACCTCACCAAAAAAGAAAATTACAGACCAATATCCCTGATGAACGTAGATGCAAAAATACTCAACAGAATATTAGCAAACCAAAGTCAAAAATACATCAAGAGGATCAGACACCATGATCAAGTGTGATTCATCCCAGGGATGCAAGGATGGTACAACATTCGAAAATCCATCAACATCATCCACCACATCAACAAAAAGAAGAACAAAAACTACATGATCATCTCCATAGATGCTGAAAAAGCATTTGACAAAATTCAGCATCCATTCATGATTAAAACTTCCAACAAAATGGGTTTAGACGGCAAGTACCTCAACATCATAAAGGCCATATATGACAAACCCACAGCTAACATCATACTTAACAGTGAGAAGCTGAAAGCTTTTCATCTAAGATCGGGAACAAGACAAGGATGCCCACTCTCTCCACTGTTATTCAACATAGTACTGGAGGCCCTAGCCACAGCAATCAGACAAAACAAAGACATACAAGGCATCCATATTGGTAAAGAAGAAGTCAAATTGTCACTATTTGCAGATGACATGATATTGTACATAAAAAAACGCTAAAGACTCCACTCCAAAACTACTAGAACTAATATATGAATTCAGCAAAGTTGCAGGATACAAAATTAACTCACAGAAATCTGTTGCTTTCCTATACGCTAACGATAAACTAACAGAAAGAGAAATCAGAAAAACAATTCCATTCACAATTGCATCAAAAAGAATAAAATACCTAGGAATAAACCTAATGAAGGAAGTGAAAGACCTGTACTCTGAAAACTACAAGACACTCCTAAGAGAAATTAAAGAGGACACTAACAAATGGAAATGCATCCCATGCTCTTGGCTAGGAAGAATAAATATTGTCAAAATGGCTATACTACATAAAGCAATCGACAGATTCAACGCAATCCCTATCAAACTACCAACAGCTTTCTTCAATGAACTGGAACAAATAATTCTAAAATTCATATGGAACCACAAAAGACCCCGAATAGCCAAATCAATCCTGAGAAGGAGGAATAAACAGGGGGAATTACACTCCCTGACTTCAAACTCTACTACAAAGCCACAGTAATCAAGACAATTTGGTATTGGCACAAAAACAGACCCACAGACCAGTGGAACAGAATAGAAAATCCAAACATTAACCCAAACATATACAGTAAATTAATATTTGATAAAGGAGCCTTGGATATACAATGGGGAGATGGCAGCCTCTCCAGCAGCTTGTATTGGCAAAACTGGACAGCTACATGTAAAAGAATGAAACTGGACTACTGTCTAACCCCATATACAAAAGTCAACTCAAAATGGATCAAAGACCTGAATGTTAGTCATAAAACTCTTAGAAAAAAACATAGGTAAAAATCTCTTGGACATAAACATGAGTGACTTCTTCATGAACATATTTCCCTGGATTAGGGAAACAAAAGCAAAAATGAACAATTGGGACTATATCAAACTGAAAAGCTTCTGTACAACAAAGGACACCATCAGTAGAACAAAAAGACATCCTACAGTATGGGAGAATATATTCATAAATAACGTATCCAATAAGGGGTTGACATCCAAAATATATAAAGAACTCACGTACCTTAACAAACAAAAAGCAAATAATCCAATTAAGAAATTGGCAGAGGACATGAATAGACACTTCTCCAAAGAAGAAATTCAGATGGCCAACAGGCACATGAAAAGATGCTCCACATCGCTAATCATCAGAGAAATGCAGATTAAAACCACAATGAGATATCACCTCACACCGGTGAGGATGGCCAACATCCAAAACACAAACAACAACAAATGTTAGCGAGGATGTGGAGAAAAGGGAACCCTCCTACACTGCTGGTGGGACTGCAAATTAGTTCAACCATTGTGGAAAGCAGTATGGAGGTTCCTCAAAAAACTCAACATAGAAATACCATTTGACCCAGGAATCCCACTCCTAGGAATTTACCCTAAGAATGCAGCAGCCCAGTTTGAAAAAGACAGATGCACCCTATTTTATCGCAGCACTATTTACAATAGCCAAGAAATGGAAGCAACCTAAGTGTCCATCCGTAGATGAATGGATAAAGAAGAGGTGGTACATATACACAATGGAATATTATTCAGCCATAAGAAGAAAACAAATCCTACCATTTGCAACAATATGGATGGAGCTAGAGGATATTATGCTCAGTGAAATAAGCCAAACCAAAAAAGACAAGTATCAAATGATTTCACTCATATGTGGAGTATAAGAACAAAGAAAAAAACTGGAGGAACAAAACAGCAGCAGACTCACAGAACCCAAGAACGGACTAATAGTTACCAAAGGGAAAGGGACTGGGTTGATGGGTGCGAAGGGAGGGATAAGGGGGAAAAAGGGGCATTACGATTAGCAGATGTAATGTTGTGGGGGCACGGGGAGGCCTATACAACTCAGAGAAGACAAGTAGTGATTCTATAGCATCTCACTATGCTGATGGACAGTGACTGTAATGGGGTTGGTGCGGGGGACCTGATGAAAGGAGTAGTTTAATAACCATAATATTGCACATGTAATTATAGATTATTGATACCAAAATAATTTATAGAAAAAAATTGAGGGACTTTAAGACAAAGTATGTGCATGGATGTGTGTATATACCCACACACATATAATATACACTTAAATACACATACATACACACACTATATGAATCCATATATACATATATTTAACTTAAAGATCGTAAATCAAGGTTTTCATGCCCTACATTAGCTTCTTCTTATGAAATGGGAATAATATAAACCCAAATACTACAGCTTAAATTTGTTTCCCAAACATAGTAATTTATTACTTAATGTTGAGGGCATTTTGTCCCTTTTCTCATTTTGTTATACATTTGTTTTAGGCGGAGGTTGTCTATCTTATGTTTAAGTTAGCTGAGCAGTTATTAAAGAAAAATAATTATTTTAGGCTCATTCATTTCCTTGTTGTACAGCCAAATCTGGCCTCAAACACGTGAGCTAAACCCCTTCAATGTGTCTTGATGGACTCACATCAATCATGACCCTAATTATTATTAATGAGAATGTGATAAGAGAGTCAATATGTTGAACTTTAAATAAGCTTGCTATGTTCCAAAATGATTTTCTCATACAGATCATATGTGTACCAGTTTTATTCATGAGTGACAACCTGAGCAGGATTGGAAGGCCTCTAGTTTAACCTTTGGGAGTGTAATGAATGTAAGGCTTAGAGTCAAAACTAAATCAATCTGAAATCCTTCTCTAACTGTGTATTATTGACCTTAACAACACCAAAACTCAGTTCCCTCATATGTATGTGTAGATAATAAAATCTCTCTTGTAAAGTTGTTATGAGGAATTGTGGGGTAAATGGCAGAATTTCCAGAATCTCCTGCTTAGTCCACTTACATATCAATAGGATTTTACCTCTGCAGCCTCCCACAGCCTCAGGGGAAAAGGGTAGGGAGAAAATGGCCATTCTGTCCTCCCCTCTGTTTATCTGCCATTCACCAGGGACTGGAATTCCTCCCAGAAGGGGCCAGGGTGGAGGCAGAGAGCATACCATGGCTACAGAGAAATGGAGCACTGAGCAGTTTGCTAGTGGGGACAGGGGAGAATGGACTTGGGGAATGAACATTCTGCAGCCACGAGAGACAGATGTGCTGAGCCTGACCAGTGAATTTGAGCAAGCTGTGAGCAATAAAAATGGTTTCTCCTAACCTGCCCTTTCCTTTGCCTTACTTCCGTTTTACCGGATTCCTAGGGGAATTTGCTCCAGGAGGGGGACCTTCTTCCCCCCAAGAACTACAAGAATAGAGTTGACACATATAGTTGGGAGTCTAGCAAAGAATGCTCTGCAGAAAGGAGATGTTAGAGAAATGGTAGTTTCTCAGATGCTGAGTTGAGACCTAGAAAACAATACAAGAATCTTACTAAGCAAATGTCACATAATGTGGAGAAAATAGTAATGCCTTTGAGAAAATTAGTTATATGAAAACTCCGAAGTTGGCTTTACTGGCTTTATTTGTAAAATACCCCCAAAATTGAACACCTAAAACATACTTGTATAAAGTATGTTTTATCATATGCACCTGAAGTTACCCACCTTTTGGTCTTGTAAACATCTGTATTTCAGATATCTCAGCTGAAATCATAGACTCAATTGATTGCCTAATAAGAAGTGCACTTAAAAATCATTGAGAGCTTGCTGTATGCTAAGCACATTAACATGCATTAGCTCAGTTACCGCTTAAATCGACGTGATGTTGTTATGATAGGCAGTTAAAAATAATTTAATAGAGGTTCAGACAAATTAAATAATTAGCATACATTCACACATTAGTAGAGCTGATTAGAACTCCCAAAATCCAACTATGAAGTCCAAAGATTGTGAAGAATCAACAGAGGCTACAACCAAAGACACCATTTACCTGATTGTAAGATGGACCCAACCTGGGCACAGTCCCATAAAAGGGATTTGTCTTGGACACCACTTAGAGACTAGCCTGGAGAAAGATTCTGTTTAAAAATGAATAAATAAAAAGGCACATTCTGGATGCCTCAGATTCATTTTGTTTATCACTTAGGATATACATAAGGAATGATGGGGAGATGAAGCTGTGACTCATTTCATTTGGAACAGGGAGGGGCTTCTGCAAGATACATGAACTGTTTTGTACAGTCAAAATCAAGTGCATGGTATTTCTGCTGTAACATTTATTGATTTTTTGCCATTTCTGTTGGTTGTACGATCAACTGCTAAATGGTGTGTCTGATGGTTGAATATGACATGGACAAAAATAGGGTTTTTCTTAGTGTAGACAAAATAGTTATCTCATCATTCTCAAGTTGATGCTACTAATAATGACTCTGTGGACATATGTGAATTAAGTGAACTAAGCCAGGAGAGATCAGAAAGACCAGGTCAACACAGTAAAGGAGGGAAGAAATTACAGACTAAGCAATGGGAACAAGTCTTATTAAGGCAGGCAGAACATGGTGTTGACTGAACAAATTCAAGGTCATGTACTTCTACGCCTTACCCTTCAATATCCATGGTCGACATCATTTATCAGTCATGACCCTTATTTTCCCCATAGAATTTGATGAGGTTTCAATTCTATTAAAACCCAGTAAAAACCACTACTAATATTGGTTGATTTAGATGAAATCTAGTGGCCATCTTGAGTACACAGTATTTAATTTTGTACATGCTTACTGAACAGTACCATTACTGAGACTTGTCCATCTTTGTGCTCAAACTCACTCAAAAAAGTATGGTTTCTTTCAAAACAAAACAAAAATATTGTTCATAATTACTTATCAAAGAAAGGACAGTGTACCAACCTAAGATTTTTTTCCAAAAGCAAATTTTATCTTAGATTTATATAAAACATATAAACCACTTCTGCAATTAGAGATAATCTTTAAAAATATCTGAGAAATATGTAAAAATAGAAGAAGAATTTACAAGGAGAAATCCAGACATTTAAACTTAATATTCAATCTCAAACAGTGAAAGGCATAAGGAGTTTTGTGGGTTGTTTGTTTTTTTTCCCCAAATTATTCTGATCATCTCATAGTTTATTTCATTGGTTATATGAACAAGACATTTCTATAACTTTATGCACATTGGCATGGTCAGATAACTGGAAATCTTGTAGGCCACAGAATGCTATAGCTGACAGTAAGAAGTAATCGAGGTTAGTTACTGCAATTGGGACTGTCCAGCGAGAGATACCCTGGTGTACTAGTGATAGAAGGCCCGGGACGGAGCCCTATGAAAGAGATCTGTGCCAGCAGGAAGGTGGCTATCTATCTAGCACAATTTTCAATAAGTATATGAGGGGGGAAAATCTAAGAACAAGAGAAACATGATAAAATCTGGGTATATTACTCAGATTAAGTATTCAAGCACTTGTTTTATCAGGAATAGGGTGAAATATGGTGGTTTTGTCTGAGGAATGCGGCAGAAATTCCACTTGCAGAATTATGCCACAAGATCAGAGCTGGACATGGAGTCGCGTCACCGTGACTCTAAGCCCTCTGAGTGTTGCCTTTCAAAAGTAAAAGTTCTGAAAACCCAAGTCCGGATTCTTGCTCTGCCACGTATTATTTTTGTAACTTGGGAAAAACTGCTTTATCTTTCTGAACTTCAGTTTTCTCATCTACAAATTACTGTTAGGAGTATCTTACTCTGTAGGGATATCTTCAAGATTAAGTAAGAAAGCATTTTTAAAAATGCCTCATATGGTGCCTGGCACATAAGGGTACCTCAATGAATCTAACCAAATCTTCTTTGAAACTGCACCTGTTCCCCCACAAATGTTATCAGGATTAGGCTTAGAACTTGATGTGGAATAGGGAGAGAACTGAACTTCAAATCGACTTCCACGGTGGGGATTTTGTGTCAAAATGGTGAACAGTGGGAAGTTGGATTCAGAAGCCAATCACTGGTTTATCCCTCAAATAAACACTGTTCTCCCTTTTGGACCAGACAGTCCCACAAAAGAGAGTAAAACAAACATAATTGTTAACTCTTACAATATGACAATGTAAAGGGGTTTTCTTTCCCATGAAAAAATGACCCAAATAATAAAAAAGTGACTGCCTTCATTTCTGCAAAGAGGAATTTAGCTTTCATGCAACTTCCTGTGCTAACTCACCCCTCAACTATATGCACCAGATGATGCCCACTGATGGTGTGTGGAAAGGGTTGTAAGCGGAAAGGCTCCTACATGTGGTTCAGCCTCATTGTAGTCGCACCTTCTTGCAACCATTTCCACAAGATTAAGGCTGGGAAGGTTTTGTTTGGGAAAGGTGTAAATGAGGGAGGCTGGCAGCTCAGCTGTGGAAAAGTAGAGGCAATGAATGAAGTTGGCTTACTGCAGGCATTTCATATGCATTTAATTGTTTGATATGCTATTGAAAAGAACTGCCAATAAAGTAATTCCTTGCTGCCAGAGAGAAGAAAAAAAAAAAAAGTCCTCAGTCTCTTGGACTGCATAATAGTGTGTCTGCATGCCTATTTGGAAAGCTATGAAAGAAAAATTTAAAACCATGTTCTCTTGCTCTCATTTTTCTCTCTCTATATAGATATAGATACAGACATGTATGCATATATACCATACATACATAAGCTGTATATATCATATATAAACTTTATACATGTAATGTAGTTTTCTCAATATTATATGATAATTTGGGAAACTTTTCTTATTTTGGGTATCAGAGAAAATCCCATAAACAAGCAAGTGTTCAACCAGACAGTCCTTCATTACTGCATTAATGCTGAGGGTCCACAGTGCACTGCAGGATATCAAACAGTACAAAGCACTTTATTTGAATCTTTGACCACCACCAACCCATGCTTAAATGCATACAATTACTGCAATACATGTATTTCAAATCATAACTCTATTTTCCAAAATATATAGAAGAAGGAAGAGAAAAGTAAATGATGTCTTTTAGATGGTTTAGAAATTCAGAAATTTGTTTTTCACTTCAATAACCACTCACATAACTCATATAGTGATGACTTCTCTCCAGTTAGGGACTCTGAAACTGATAAATATGAGTGAATCCCTGGGTTATCCATAAACCCCTCTACAATGTATGCTAAATTTTCTATATGTATGTAATGTGTATTTTTCTTGAGAGACAATCCACAGCTTATATCAGATTCTGGAATATGTGCTTAGATATATGATACCCATTAAATATAAAAATATTTAACAATTGCATTTGAGTATGCTTGCCCTGAGTTGTATGTCAAAATTAAAATTGCATTTCTATCAAAAGTAAGAATTATTGGAGGTATGGTGTAGAGGTACAACCCCTTCATTTTCTACTTCTGATTTTAGTAATGGTAATAACAAAAAAAAAATATTGTACTCAAAAGTGAAGTTATACTTTCTGGGGTTTACTCTGAACAAACAGCCAGGGTATACAAATTCAGACAAAGTTTCTAAAGAGTTTTTGCACACACATATATTATATGCTAATTAGGAATGTCAACAGTGCAAGAGTATTATATTTCATGGTTCAAAAATCAATACAACTAGCCCAGATATCAGTACCTAATAAGGATTTTGCTTTTAGAAAGGGTCAACATACTTTCACTATAAATAGTGTAATCTTAAACTCATCCTTACTTTTGTCTATATTAGGTTTTATACCAAGTTTTATCTCTATGTAAATAGATTGAACACAGCAAAGAAATTTCCCTGAAATATTCAGGCTATTTCCTCTTATCTCCTATGCTGTGATAGCACTGGGGTGAAAACTATTAGTCCTTTTATTTGTTCCTTTTCTGGCTTTTCCTCATTACAGGGAGAATGGCCAATCCAATAGCTCCATACTCCCAGTGGCTGGAGTCCTTTGGGGGTCAGTCTCAGTGTTCGACCCCTGGTATCTTTGGTCCTTCCAGACTGTCTGTACCTGGACAAGTGGGGGTTTCACATCCAGTCTCCAGGCACGTTAAGCATGGTCTGTCTCTAGAAAGCCAGGCCAGTCTATGCTCTAGCCATTCCAGAGTTCCTTCTTGAAATCGACTATGTCACCAGACAAAGTTACATATCCCAAGGTTTGGATTTGAATAGAGAGGTCAAGTCCTTCACATGTTCTCCAATCCAGTACCCAAGCTCATATTTTGCCCCATTAAATTATTTTGTAACATACTCGATCACCTAGCACTACGAAATAGAAAAAGGATGAATGAAACCCTAAGCCAAACTTCCAAAAAGAAGCATGGGACTGCTTTTTAATGGTGTAAAAGTCTTTCATAGAATCTAAACAAAAAGAGAACAAATAAAACAAAAGCAAAAACACAACATGTTACCCATGATCTTGACAGCATAGGTATTAGATTCTGGGTGCAAAGCATGTGGGAATAACTGCAAATATCTTTGCCAAGTTTCTCTAGAAAACTTAGATCTGGAGCAACCACTGACCAAAATCCAACTTCATTAATGTAAGTTTAAAGCATATGAGCACACTCAGTATACAGCTGAGAAACAGGTCTCCCAACTTTACACAATTAATTGGTGTTAAAAACAGTTCACAATATAGCCTTGACCCTCATGCTAAACTGGCCAGGCAGAGTCTTCTCTCAACTGACCACAGAATCTAGTTTGGTTACAAACTTCTCAGCAAGGATTTGAGCCAAAAGCAACTTATTTTTTATACTATCTATATACTCAGTGCCAGAGAAAAATGCTAACTCCAATTTCCCCTGCTTCAGGAGGGTAAAAGAGAAAGAACGCTGGGGTATTTTTGGTAAAAAAAACAAAAAAAACAACTAATGAGAGATAAAACCTGTAAACCAGGAGAAAGTTCTACCTCCTAAGTGGACTATAACTATAAAAACCATCTATTTTGAAGAAATGAATGATTCATTCCCTAAAAGTTTATTAACTAACTGATGCATGTAAATGTTTTACAGCCCAATCGCCAGCATCTATTATGTGGTGTTTAACATGAAACATAAAGGAATATGGCTGACAGGAGCCCCACAAATGATGTTTTGAAACACTTCAGTCAATTTCAATAGATGAAACATTTCTACTAATGTAGGTCACAGTGTGCCCTCAAAGCTCTTTAGGCTTTGTGTGTGTGTGTGTGTGTGTGTGTGTGTGTGTGTGTAGATTATGTTCATTTTTGCTTGCCACTTCGAAAAAATAACAAGCTCTAAATTTTACAAAGGAAGAAGATACGGAAATACTGCTGAATTAAAATGTACTAGCCATTGCAGGTAATTAATATGTTTAAGTTGAAGATTCCTGATACTGGTTAACATGACTGTGGTGAGCCAGGATGAAGAAGAACCAGTTTCTTAAAATGAGTAGGGCTGTGAAACAGGCTGTGGAAACAGCTCCCAATGAAAATGAACAAGCAATGCACAGGTTCCAGTGTGAACACTGGTGACTGGGGTGGGGCACTGGATGTGGCTTTAGCTAATATCCAAAACATAATCAGTTGAATCAAATCCATCCAGCAAATTATATATTTATCGGGAGTTCAAAAGTAAAAAAAAAAAAATTTGAACCGAGATTATAATATAATGGATATGGCTACTTAAATAATGACTCAGACCAATGGGAAAAAAGGAAAGCCTATGTCCAGTTCGGCTGCCTCTCCACAGGCCCTGGGTTGCAGCTTCTAAAAGATGAATCATTATGTGCCAGAGCAATTTCCTGGGAGGCTACCCAATATCCTACCGACCTCAGTTGCTTCTCTTGTGTGGATTCCTGGCTTCCCTGATTTCACCTTGAAAATTTTATCATGGCTTCTCTTGCATCTCTAGATCTTGATCTGGATAGGTATTCTTGCTCAAGCGGTAGCTGCTGAGTGACTGCCACTCTGCCTCACGCACACTTTTTGCATTATTATCCTCAGGAGGAGTTTGACTCCTTTTGCTCCTACAAATAACGACATCCTTCTGGTACATCATCCATATCCCCATTCCTCGGACTCGGATAGAATTGCCTCTTCTATGACAGATCTATTAGCCCTAACAAACCATTTATTTCCATACTTGTTATTGGAGGTCTTTCTGGTAGTCCGTGGTTATTTAGGATCCAATACAAAACCGGTTTCATATGAAGGCCCAAAATCAATCAATTTATAGAAATATATGAAGTCTACACAGAAATGGATTTTAAGGCCATATCAAGGCTCAATAAAATAGATTCCAGGGTCACACCCAGGTTTAGAAATAGTATTTTTATTAATACTAGTTAACCAAGATCTAGGATACAGCATCTCCCTTTGTCTACATGTGGAGTTGAACCCATAGTAGTATGTAGCATATTTTCTGCCCAGCTTCTTTTCAACTTACAGAAACCCCCTCTTCCTCATTCAATTGGCTACAACTTCAATCTTTACACTATGAAACACACTTATTCACCAACAAGAATGTGTTCCAGGCCTTCCAGTCATATTACCTCTCCTCCTCACTTTAGTAATTCTGACAAAGGGTGAACAAATGACCCAAAAGCATATTCCTTTCTGGGGCCTGATATAAGATATCCAGGAACAAGAAGCATTCCCTTTCCCTCTGAACTTTGAATGAGATGATATATTTCTGAAGTTGCCAATAGGTATCTTTTCTACTTGTGCAGAGGAAGATGATATTGTAAGAGGAAATAAGACCAACACGTGTGTGTACACATGTGCATGCACATACACTCACACACAAAAAACAGAGATAAGCAATGTTAAAAAATGGACAAAGAAAGGGTATTCTAGAGTAACATAATTTTCTGATTCCTCCAATGAAGATTTATTTCTTTGTAGTTATTTGATTAGGTTTATTTGCAATTTATTTGAATTGCATCCTTTCTAGCTAAACATGTATATAATTTCCTTTTTGCTCAAGTCACTTTTTCCAATAAATATTTATTCAGTGCTGATAATTTGCCAGGCTACTTTTAGATAATAGAAATACAGCTACAAACAAAACAGACCAAGCCCTGACTTCATAAATCTCACGTTCTGGTGCAAAGACAGACAGTGAACAGTACATATAAATAGTTAAATGTTTTAAATAGGGATATATATGTTGAAGAAAAAAAATAAAGCAGAGTAGGAATATGGGTGCTACTAATGATAAAGAGGAATTCAAAATTTACATAGCATAGCCAGGAAAATTATTTTGAATTAGGCTTCTGTCACATATCACCACAAACATTTTATTGCAATGTAGTGGGGACCCCATCACCTTGTTAATTTTACTTATCACCTTTGTCATTTTAATCTTCTGCCTTACCTGGTATTGCCACTGAACATGTCTATCCTACAAGACTATAGCATAAATTTACAGCATTTATTTCACTTCTTAAATATTTTCATTTTATTTGTTTTTTATCCTATAAGTACACTTAAATCTATAGTATTACGTTGCTTCAAAACTCAAATTTATACTCTTCATTTGAAGTAACAATAACTGGTTTACAGTAGTTTTTACTATGAGCATGGTTGTTTTATTAGCTTTTGCTGCAGTATTGCTGTATAAAACAAACAAACAAAAAACAAATCTCAGTGGCTTCAAACACCAAATATTTGACTTCACACTCATAATTTGGCAGATTTTTGATCCCATGATGGATCAGAGGAGGTGGAGAGAGATAAGTAGCAACCTATTTCTTAAGCACATAGCTCAGAACTGGCATGCTATCATTTTCTTCCAAATTTTATTGGTCAGTCCAAGTCACAAGGTCAAACCCAACATAAATGGGAGAGAGACATATATTCTATTCACAGTGAGTCACTGCAAGGGCAGAGAGGAAAGGAAGAATTTTTAATAAATTATATAATCTACCATAGTCATTAAGTGTAATTCTATAAACTGAGTACTATAATACTAGGGAATAATCAAAATATGGCTACACCATGGATCATTCTAGAAATTTAGCACTATTGAGGTCATATAGGAAGAACTGCCATAAAAGAGTTAAGTCTAAAAAAAAAACGCGTAAAAGTGATATGCCCATAAATGGAATATCTATATAGTTGCCTGAACTTCCCATGCTATTATAGGCGCCCCTGACTTCTACTGAAATTTCTCCATTACAATTGGGATTCCGCTTTCCACAGGCCTGCTTGGTATTCTATCCTCACCAATTTAACTTTGCTTCCTATATTTGCCCCTTCTAACAGAATGTGTATATGACTGTAACAAATTTGTTGTTGCGATTTACCAAAAATGTGCTCTAACCCAATGGCTTTCTATATAGTCACCTCTGTATACCCATGTTTAGTTTAGTCCCAAGCTGTAGGGATATTCATATATCAGACAATCTATTTAGTCTGAATGATTTTTGAAACTTCTTCCTACTCTGATATTATATACAAAGCATTATGTTATCACAGGGGCTTGGGAGGTTGTTTTAATAAAGTATCAATGACTCTCTAGTAACAATGCTAAAATTCCTTAACAACAATAATGCAAAAATTTATTTTGCTTGCTGCATTTAAATAGTATTTGCTCCAACCTTTAGCTCCCCACCTTGGATTTCTTATCCTCAGGGTCCTCTTTTCATTCAGTGTTCAGTTGTGCTCAGTCTTTGGATTTCTATTCATTCTGCTGATCACTTCACAGCAATGATTTTGGCAGACAAAGCAACTCCTATGCACAGCCAGGTGTTCACTCTGGCACCCTCACCACTGGGACGGGTTGACTCAGATGTTTTCCACACTGTGAATTGGCTGCCCAATCTTGGCCAGCTCCCATGAACTTAATTATCACATTCTATTTCAAAATTTTAAAAAATTTAAGAGAACATGAATATAAATTCAGATGTGGCTGCTTCCTGCCATCCTCTGCCATGTCCTCCCCAACAGAACACTACCATAAACAAATTAGTGTTTCTTCATCATCATTTTATTTTTATTTGTGGGATATGAAAATGAAATACACTCATTATGTTTGAAAAGCTGATTAATTCCAATGGTGAAAGCATCTCTGTGTTTGCCCATCAGATTGTGACTAAGATGTTTAATCCATGAGTAAGTTAAAGGTCCATTAATGATCTTGACATATGATATGTCTGTTTTTGAAGCATATATCAGTTTAGACATCAAAAGGGTGAATTTTATAATAAAGTAAAACTGTAAATAAAGTTAGACTTCAAACACTTTCTCATAACTTTTCTTTTTCTAACTCTCAGCCAATGATTTGCTGTAAAATTTCTTCAGGGAATAATATTTTGGTATATTCTGAATAGCCATTTACATGATTAATACCTTTCTTGTTCTCCATTTGTTTGGTCTGTTGTGCAAACCAGTTGGTCATAATTCTATGCTTATTCTCCATAATCAAAACTAGGATACTGGCATAAAAATAGGTATATAGATCAATGGAATAGAATTGAGGTTTCAGAAATAAATAATGGGCACCAAAACAACTTAATGATAAAAGAATAGTCTCCTCAACAAATGGTGCTAGGACACTGGATACCCACATACAAATAAAGTTGAACATTGATATTTCAAAATCGATGAAACACCTAAATATGAGAGAGAAAACTATAAAACCCTTAGAAGGTAGGTGTAAATGTTTGTGACCAGAAATTAGGCAATGGTTTCTTAGATATGGTACCTAAAGGACAAGCAATCTCTGGAAAAATGGAGAAATTGGACTTGATTAAATGTAAACATTTTTTTGCTTCAAAGGACACTATCAAGAAAGTGAAAGAACAATCCATCAAATGGGAGAAAATAGTTGCAAATCATGTACCAGATAAGAGTCTTATATCCAGAATATATAAAGAGTTCCAAAATAAAAACTCAATTAAGAATGGACAAAGGATTTGAATATACATTTCCCCAAAGAATACATAAATGACTAATAAGCACATGAAAGATACTCAACATCATCACTCATTAGAGCAAAGCAAATAAAAACAGTAAGATGCCATTGCACATTCACTAGAATGGCTATAATTAAAAAAGACAAACCATAAAAAGGTTTGGTGAAGATATGGGGAAACTGAAACCCTTATTCATTGCTGATGGAAATGTGAAGTGGCATAGCACCTGGAAAATAGTTTGGCAGTTCTTCAAAAGTTAAGCATATAGTTACCACATGACCTAGTAAGTCTACTCCTAAGTATATACCCTAGAGAAAACTTTTTCACACAAAAACTTGTACAGGAATTTTCATAACGGCATTATTCACAAAAGCCCTAAAGTGAAAACAACCCTTGTGCCCATCAACTGATAAGCAGATAAACAAAATGCAATACATCCGAGCAATAGAATATTATTCAGCCATAAAATTGGGTGAAACACTGATATACTACAAATATGAACCTTGAAAACATTATGCTAAGTGAAATAAGCCACACCAAAAGGGCCACATATTGTGGGATCCATCTGTATGAAATGTCCAGAATAGGCAAATTCATAGAAGGTAAACTAGTGGTTGCCACTGGCTTGGGATAGTAAGAAATGGGAGTGACTGTTAATTGAGTATGGGATTTCTTTTGAGGGAGATGAATTGTTCTGGAATTAGTGGTGGTGATTGCACAATCTTTTGAATATACTAAAAATCACTGAATTGTATACTTTAAAGGGATGAATTTGATGGTATGTGAATTTTCAGTAATGAAAAATGAAAAGCTACTGATACAGTAAGTAACACTGAGGTGTCTCAAAATAATGACACTGAGTGAAAGAAGTGAGACTAAACAGGGGTATATACTATATGATTTCTTTTATATATTCTAGAAAATGCAAACTAATCTGTAGTGACAGGAGCCAGACAAATCAGTGGCTGCCTGGTGGGAGGAGTGACAGGACAGAAAGATTACAAGGGGCATTAGTAAGTTTTTGGGAATGATGGATATATTCATTATCTTGATTGTGGTGATAGTTCCAGAGTTGTATACATATTACAGAACTTATCAAATTTTCTGCTTTACATATGTGCAGTTTATTATATGCCAATTATTTCTTAATAAAGTGGTTAAATGAAAAAAAACATATACGGAACTTTTGGTGGTGAGTAAATCATAACTTAGGGGGAAACAAGCCCAAATCTAGAAAATTGCTATTAATATTTTAGCTTATACAGTTTTTATGATGAGATGAATTGGATCTGATGAGTAGCAGTCAGTTTGAGATATTTTTGTCTGTAGTCCATGAGCTGCAAAACCAAATCTGTTCAATCATAAAAACCTTGGTGCTGACTAGTTTCCTCTCCACAACTTTTACCCTTTTCATATAGGTGGGCTACAGGGAGAAGTATGATAAATGTTGAATTTTAACCACAGAGGTTCTCATCAAGATCTCCACTGCCCATTTCATGTCTGGGAAGGAGGAGAGAAAAGATGTGTCCTTAGGAAGCTCTCCAGTCTCCACCAGTGAAAGCTGCAGGCCTCTGTCTTTTGCCTACAACAAGGGCAAAGCTTTTCCACCGGGTTCTCAACGCAAGGCTTTTTCAGGTCTGCCCCCTACTGTGGACACTGAGGAACTTCATCCAGAGCCTCAGTTACGAGGCTCCTCATTTATCACTCTTTATCTCAGATGAAGCCCCAACTCTCACCTGTTTTAGGGTGGGAATATGGGCAAAGGGGAAAAAAAATGGATTTCATGAAAAACATTTGAGAGACACTAGTTAGCGACCAGCCTTAAGAATCCATGCTGAGCTTGTTTCTGCTCAGAGAGAAGGAAAGCAGACATTATTTACTTTGGCAAACTCAAGGACAGGGTATAACTCAACTATTTTAACTTGAATAGCAGAAGTATGGAGAGAGGTACAGTTTTCTTGGCAAGCCAACAAAATAGCAGGGTAACTGCTCAAAGTTAGAAGAACTTTATGTTTAACTCATATTTCAAAAGAGATCACATGGACATATTAGCAGGCTCCTGACAATGGGTAATTGTAAAAATGTTAGGCCCAAAGAGCAGTGACAGCAGAAAACAAGGTCATAGGCATTTGTAAAGCCCCCTAAAAATTATGCTTTAGATAAAGCTCCATGAGAAGTAGATCTTTGTTTGTTTTTAACCCCAGTACCTAGAATAGTACCTAATAAAAACTGGTATTCAATAAATGCCTAAATAAGGTATTATTAGTTTCCAATGACAAAATCATCTGTTGTCACTGAAATCCAGAATTACTTTAAAAAGAGAAGATTGTGTGTGTGGGTATTATAAGTAGACAAAAGAGTCATACATTTAGTTAAAGTTCCAAATGGGTTTATAGCTTAAATATGCTAAAGGAATTATTATTTTTAAAGCCTGCTATTTGAAAAAGAGAGGAGGATAATTTTCTTGGCTCAAAGATGATCCCAGTTTGAAGGAGTGATGTTCAGAACAGAGAATTTACCCTACCTGATAACTGTTCCCCAGATTCGAAGTTCTTTCTCTGTGTCATGTCCTTTTCGCCTGGAATGCTCTTTCCCTGACCTGTTGCATGGCAGAAGCTAGTCCTCTTTCATCAGGGAAGAATTCCTGTTCATGCTGTATTAGTGCCTCTCCAAACCCAAATTATACTGTATGGTATCTCCACATATTTTCCTCATACCACTAGCACATTCCACTAATATTTTTTAAATATTCTTTTGATCTGATTCCTCCAACTAGAATCTAAGCTTCATGAAGGAAAGAACCTTATCTATCTATTCTCTGCCCAATGTCCAATACTCAAAACAAAGACTGGTACATTATAAATAATTAATAAACATTTATCTATGAACAAATGAATGAATGGGTGCCTTTAAATATAACCACTTTAAAAGGAAAGCTAGTTGTATTCTTTGAATAATATAAAATTCTGGCTGGTCTCCCCTGTAAAAATACTTGAGGATATAGGCAGCTCCCAGTTTAGGAATTACAAGATCCTCTCCCTCTACAATACCCAACTGTGACCATTTCATTCCATTCTAACAATTTGATATTTTTTTGAACATCCATTATGAGCCAAAATTTTTATTAGACTCTAAAGAAAGAGAGATGAAAGAAGGCTTTCTATTGCTGCCGCTGTTTGGAGGACAAGGAACATGAAAAGATATGAAACCTGAATCCAAAGAAATTCTCTCTAGGTAGGTAGTGCTGCCAACATGCTGACTGCAAGAGGAGAATGATGTGAATGATTAAGCTCAAGTTTGGGGACAGTCTGTGAATTTTAATTATCTCTATTCTCCCTGTCTTTCATTGCCATGGATAATTGAAAGTTGACCATATTGCTAGGTAACGCTTCATTCCCTACATAACTTGGCACTTAGAAACATTTTGCAAGAGAAGTAATTACAGCAGTTGTCTCATCTGGGGTGGGTGGAGGGTGGATTTAAACTGCGTCTTGATATTTGTGCTCTTTCAACATCTTTACAAGGTAGATTTTTCAACCTAGGTTTGAAAACCTTCAGATATATATGTTCAATTTCCATACATTTCAACCTTTGTAGAGAGGTGGGGGAGAGAGAAGTATCATCCCAAGGGCTCCATTTTTCATTCCTTACATAAGGGCGCTCTGAACAAGGACCAGTGTGGTCGGTCCCTCATTCCCCATGACGTAAGTGTACCAGGGACGTTATGCTCAAGCTAAGATTAAACAAAGATTTGAAGACAAACACAAAACAAAATGCAGCTTTGGGAGAATGTTTGGGAAGGTGCTGGAGTTACTGTTTGCACTGTAGACTTATGGGTGCTTTGGTGGAAAGGACTTATGGGATTTTTCAAATTGCTTTAAGCACCTCCTTTGTTTATTTCACCACCTTTCCCCAGCTACCACACTTCCCTAAGTCAATGCTTTGTCACTGAAACAGTGTAGACTTTCTAAAGCATGGCATTGAGACAATCATCTTAAAGCTTGAATGCCTGGGTAGACATGCTATGTTTGCCCTTCCTTTTTAAAAGCCATTCCCAGACAGTCTTCTGCACAGGTAGCTGCACAAGCTCTCAAATACTACTGGGACTCTCTGTGACAACAGGCAGAGCAGAGATAGTTTCCAGCAAGAGGAAAGGAAGCACAGGCATTTTAGTCCTGGGCTGAGCGGGATCCCTTTGGTGTTACCAATATACCACAGTAGTTACTAATATGTCATTGGGTCAGAGGCATAGCTTATACTGTAAGGCCTAATATTATATATCAGGCGTAGCTCAGAAAGTATACCAAATGAGGGTGTCTGGGTCAAAACAATAAAACTCTCTGATACCTGGAAAACCATCAGGATTTACAATTATAAATGCCAATAACTTCAGCTATGAGTGTGTGGTGTTTGCTTTGGCGCTTCTGTTTTAGTAACCCTTCTATTTTGGGGTAGTGGATTGTACTTTTCAGGGCATATTTCAATTCTCTTTCAAACTCTTTCACTTCCTGTTAAAATTTTATAAAGAAAAAGGAAAAACCTTTTTAAGCTTTAAGTTATCATAAGTTATGATATGGGTAAGTTTCCTTGGCCTCTCATTACTTAATGAGCTGTCTCAGGCAAGTGATTCCTACAAAATCACATGAGAGGTCCTGAATTTTTTTTAAAAGAAGAAAATAAGTTTTGTAGTGTAATTACTGAAATAATTTTTTCTCATTCTCATCAGAACTTCATCGAGGTCTCCTACTGCGCTACCTAATTTGTGGAAAAGCTGGTGTGGATGGATAATTCTGGCATCCTGGCAACATTGCTGAACCTCTGGATTAGTCGTGGACCTTCTGCTATGTGCTTCCGTGCGTCCTGTACATCTCCTTGGCAAAACTTAAGACAATGGCAATTATGTGTGTGGGTTTTGCTGACTGAGCTCGACATGTGTGTCATCATGCTAAGTGCTTTGCAAATGTTATAGAATGTAATTTGCAATACCTTTGTGAGCAAGATAACTTTAAGTCAGTATTACAGAAATGAAAAATATGTCAGAGATGTTAGGTACCTTACTCAAGGTCACATGCTTTGTAATTGGCAGCGCCCTAATTGACCAAAGGTTATGTGACCTCTATGGACACAATGTCCACAATACAAAACTGACTTTTCAGTTGATAAACTGCCAGATTTTTTTAAAAGTCATTTTCAACTGCTTTTTAGGGTTAGCTAATTGAAGAATGCAATGCAAGACAGTTATCCACATCTTTATATAGACCTCTTAAGACTTATTAAGGAAAAACTGAAAAATGTAGTCACATAAGATAGGAGCAGATTGCAAAAAGAATGGTAGGGTGTGTGGGTAATGGATAGTATTTAGTTAGATATGTATATACACAAATATTTGTTTAATTGTATTGTCATTTCTAGATTTATAAATGGATATGCTCTTAATTTTTTTAAAACAGCCAAGGAATAATGAAGAAGGTATCAAATCACCCCACATCCAGTCACTGAGAAATAACAATTGCCAACATATAGTGCATTTCAGGATGTTGAAATTATACATATAGGTATATATATATATGTGTGTGTATATATATATATATATATATATATATATATGCATTTATCTTGTGATCTTGTCAACCATTCTATCAGTGTAGACAGAACCACAAATTGTTATTATAAAGACATTAAGGAACATGGATTCATATACTCCATAATTTAAAAACATATAATGCTGAGATTCATTTCAATTAGAGTTGACATATGTAACAGAAATGATGGCTTTTAACTAAACTAAAATAGTTACTGAACTTTAAGAAGTGTTTCTTAACAGTAAAAGGTATTACTAAAGTTTCTCAATATAAAATTTAAAAACCATGAGAAATATTGAGGTTGAAATAATTAGCTTTTAATGACACTTAAAAGTTTAATCAAGCTTAAACTGTATCAATTGACTGCTATGAAAGATGAGAACTTCATTCTCCTTTCAATTTTCTTAATTAGGTTTAAAATTTTAAACTGTCAGTAGTCTTAACATATGTATTACTTTCTGTAATCTCTATTTTAAATTTATTTAAAATCGACTAAATGCTCACTACCAGCCCCTTTCACATAGATTCAGTCCTAAGTTCTTTATTATTAATTAATTCCTCTGTGGGTTAGATTTCATTACCAAGATTTTTTATCCTGCAAGATAGATGCATGGGTACTATAATTGCTGAATTCTTGCCTTTTGAGAATGTCTTTCTCTTGGCTTAATTTAAATAAACCCAGACAGTTTGGCTGGGTTTAAATTATGTGTGATATTCTGTGTCAAAAGATAACATACATTACCACAGTTTTCTGAAGAAAACTTGGCTTAAAATTTCCTCTTCATTAGTAACTTGTTTTTTCTTCCTAAACACTGAATTACTTCTAATCCTTAAAGATCAGCATCCCAAAGTATGTTTTAATTTTGATCTTTCAGTTTTATTTCCATACCACTCACCAATAGATTGTGTATCTTTTTGAAATGGAGAGTCAAGTTTTATTTCAAGAAGATATTTATGGCATTATTAAACAAATGTTATGGTCAGTTTTATTTTTAAGCACTTAAGATTTTTTAAAGAGCTGAAGTAATATTTCAATATTTCTGAGTATTTTTGATAATGGTACTATGCTAAAAAAATGATCTAATTTTTAACTTTTTTTTCTAGACTTTCTCTACAAGACTCAAGGCAATTGATTCAAGTCAATGACACCATCAATTAAAAGACACATCATCATTTTAAGTTCAAGAATGAAAACATGCTGTCCCTTATAATTAGGGTGCTATTTATTAGATATGTACCAATTTAAGAGTTAAACATGTGAAAAGAAATGTTTTAGAGTTAATGAAATATGAAACCATTTTTATTTTCAGGTGAAGAAATCTAATCAGGTTTAGTAAAGAGACTTGGCTAAGTCATTGCAGTACCTGAGATAGATAGTGGTCATCCTTTTTTTGTTCACCTAAATAGCTCCCTTTATCCTAAAGCATGTGTTGGTGATGCTAGAGCAAGAAATCTAAGCTCACAGTAACAAAACTAACAAAAGTATCAAAATACTTTCAAATAAAGATGTCTGCTTTCACTCTGATTTCTGATAGTCACCATTTTGAACAAGCCACATGTAACCTGAAGTCCACATCTCCTTTGCTACAGAGGTTGACCTGAAGATTATGATCTTTTAATTTTCTTCCTTTAATTTGTAGATAAAACTGAAACCAATGGTCTATGGATTCTATTGCATGCCCAGCATTCAGAATGGCCTATTACACTGTAGTTGTACCTTCATTGTCTGGTATTTTGTCTTACGACTGATGGAAATTCTATGACCTTTTGAATTCTCTTTGTCAATTTGTAAATTATATCATTTGAATGTGACAAGGTTTAAAATGGTTATGAAAAGAACTTTTCACTGGAATAGTTTTTATTTTGTTCATAAACATCAGAAAGAAAAAAATAAATTATTAACATGAATAATAGGATCAGTGGCTGTTAAGAATGAAATCCATATTAAAAGGAAACTGGCTCATTTTGAGTGTAACCTATCCCCAAAGATTGCCTTATAATATTATCTTAGCACTGAAAGCTTTTATTAGAGGTTGAAGATATGGTATCCTGTCCCAGCTCCACAAGAAATTACTGTGTGAGATTTGGCATGTCAATTAACCAATCTGAGGCTGAATTTCATGACCACTCCTACATAAAATACATAGGAAAATGTACCCTATAGCTGAGCAGGTATAAGCCCAGGTATAACTGAAGTGATACTATTACAAAAAAGAGGATGATAAAAATTTATATTGGGGTGTAAGTACCAGTGTCAGTCACAGAAAGCTGCAAAAATTGCTATATAAATAAAAATAAAACATAAATGCAAATACTTTAAAGATACAATGTCTTAATGGTAAATACTTTTTTCTTTAGATCTCTTACAAATTTTCAGGTAGAAAGTAATAGCTTGTTTTTTTTGTTACTGCTTAACAATCATAATATAGTTGAAGGGAGAATCTCTGCCAAGTTTAGTGAAATACTTGAGTCAACCAGAATTGCAGCAATCGTATCATTTAAACAACTTATGATGCAATTAGTGACACAGGTGAGAGCATTTAAAATGCATGTTAGTTTTTATCCTGTCCCATTAAAATAAGGGCGCATTTTGTTGAAGCAAGATGATTATTTCTAAGATATTGTTCTTTCATCACATTTCCCAATTTAACCTACTTCTGTGTTCTTGCAGGGTTTGAGTAAAGAGTATGATAATTGAATTGCTTTAGCTAATGATATAACCTGATGGGGATGCAGGAAAGCAAAGCAAAGTTTTGAACAGCTGAAGGTGCAGTTTGGCTTGGCATGAACTTGCTTTCTTGCAAGAGATGGAAGGGGAAACAAAATAAAACAAAAAAAAACAATAAATGACTTTGAACTAATGTGCTTTAAAGATAAATTAAAAAATCTCCTTGAAGGAAAATTTTCTTAGAATCTGCATCTTCACAATATGAGGTGCAAGCAATGACTTTTTGATATTTTAAACAAGTTTTGCATTGTATTTGGACAAAGAATTGAGGCAGCTTTGCATCTCAAAATGTTCTAATTGACAGCCCCTCCACTTCAGAAAGCAGTGTGTCATGAAGTTTGGAGGCAATTTTTTTTTACCCCATCATGAACCAATCAAATAAAAGTGTTGTTGTTTTAAGAGTGGCATAAATTATGGCTATGGCTGATTGAAAAAACTGGCAGATCCTCTCCTCAAAAAGCAACTGGAAAGCTGAACAAATAGACCAAAATCACAACAATACAAACCAGGAAAATAATTTCAGTGTTCTAAAAAGTCAACCAGTCAGAATATAATCTGGAAAGTACTTGTGGTTTGAAAACTGCTGGACATTGAGTAAGAACAGTGGAAATTGGTGGCATTCTGGCGAGGTATGCTCCCATCACTTCTTCTCCCATCGCAGTTTAGCATGGTGGTTCTGCCAGGATGGGTCAAGCCACAAGGATTTTCTGATTCTCTATAGCAGCCAGAGGATTACTTTATGTGGAGTTACAGGTGGCACTCATGCCCAGGAACAATGTCAGTGGATGTAACTTTTCAGAGTAAGATAAGTTGGGGAGGTCACCATGTCGTGTCTACTAGACTGACACGTGGTTAGGAGATAAGCATATTTCTGATGAAGACTGATCACTATGCAGGAGAGAAATGAAGAAGCAGACAAAATATTTGACAAGATAGTAACTAAAAACTTCCAAATTTGATGAAAACAATAATCTGCATAACCAAGAAACTTGAAAAGCCTAAGTAGGATAAACACAAAGAGATTCATATTTAGATACATTATATTCAAACTGTTGAAATACAAAGACAAAATCCTGAGATCAGAAAGATAAAAAAACAATTCATTATATTAACAGGGGAACATCAACATTAGTATTTCTTATTAGAAACAGTGGAAGTTAGAAGGCAGTGGTATAGCATAGTGAAAGTAACAGAAAAACAATGCAAATGATCAAAGAATTCTTTATACCACAAAATAATGCTACAAAAATAAAGGTGACATAAAAGTTGAGACTTTTTTTTCTAGCTGAACTGCCTTACAAGAAATACAAAAGGGATTCCTTCAGGCTGACAAAAAATGACACCCGATTTTAACTGAAATCCACGGGAACAAATTAAGATCACAGGAAGTGGTATATATTTGAGTTAATATATATTAGCAATCTAAATATATATATATTTATATAAATCTATAGAAAATAGATTTCTCTCAACTTTTATAGAAGGCAAAAGATTATGTAAAGTGGTAAGTATTAATACTATTGTTTGGTTTCATAATATACACAACTACATATATATATGACAATAGCAAAATGGAAGGGAGAAGGAATGAAAGTATATCACAAAAAAAGTTAGATATTTTAACCAAAATTGAGTTAATACTAACCTGAAGTGGCTTGTGATAAATATGTATATTATAATCCTTAAAACAACCATTCAGAAAATAACCCAAAACATTCATTTAAAAATCAACATGAGTGGAAATCCTACATTAAAAAATACTTATTTAGCAGGCAAACTAGGAACAGATGTGCAGTAAGTGATAGGATACCTAAAAAACAGATTGCAAATGACAAAGACAAACCCAATCATATCAATAATTGCTTTGAACAGTAATGGTCTAGATTGCCAGACAGCATATTTAAAACAAACAAAAATGAAGATGAACTATAAGCTGTTTACAAGATATCCATCTTAGATGAAGAGACAAAAATAGATTGAAGTAAAATGATGTGAAAATATTTATCATTCAAACAGTAAACATAAAAGAGCTGGAATGCTATATGAAAATAAATACAAAATAAACTTTAAGACAAATATTATCAGACAAGCAGGGAATTTCATAATGATGGAAGAGTCAATGAATCAGGAAAATATAACAATTATAAACCCATATACACCTAACACACAGTCAAATATATAAAGAAAAAAATGGATAGAACTGAAGGGAAAAATAGGTCATTCAGCAATTGTGAGAAGGTTTGATACTTTACTCCCAAAAAGTGATAGAACTAATCAGAAAAATATGAAACTACATAAAATACTTAACAACAATATCAGCCTAACAGGTATCTATAGTAATTCCATACATGATAACCCATATTCTTTTCACGAGCCATTCTCCAGGAAAGACCATATGCTAGACAATAAAACAAATTGTGATACATTTAAAAATATTAAAATCATACATAGAATGTTATCCGACTACAGTGGAAATACACTGGAAATCAATGACAAAGTAATATGCCAAACTTCCTAATATTAATTTAAACAATGCTATTCTAAGTAATTCATGGATCAAAGGGGCAATCAGGTAAAATAGAGAAAATTCCAAAATGAAAAAAGTGAAAACACAAAATGTAATTTATATGAAGCAGCTGAAACAGCACTTAGAAGGAAATTTACAGCCATTTGTTCTTTATTAGAAAAAAGAAAGTCTCAAAATAATAATCTGAGCTTCCCCCTAACAAACTAGATATCCATGATAAACTAAACCCAAAGCAACTAGAAGTAAAGAAATAAAAAAAATATTAGAAGAGATACCAATGAAATAGAAAGCAGGCAAATAATTGAGAAATCAATGAAACTCAAAGTTTGTTGTTAGAAAAAATTTTTAATGAAAATTACCAAAAATAAGAAGGAAAAAAAGGGACATTAATGACCCTAGAGAAATAAAAATTGATTATAAGACTATTATGAATAACTTTATGACAATAAATTGTACAACCAAGATGAAACAGAAAACTCTAAGAAAGAAATTATCAAAACTGACTGAGGAAGAAATAGAAAATCTGATTAAACTTACAAAATTAAAGGACATTAAACTGGTAATTGGAAATATTTCTCCAAAGAAAAGTCCAGGTCTGGGTGAATTCTATCAGAGATCCCTATTATTATATCTTAATATATATATTTTTTAAATGTAAGTGGAGGGAGTGATGTAATGGATCACTTACCAATCCATTTTCTGAGACAAGTATTGTTCTGTTGCCCAATCCAAACAAAGATAATTCTCCCACTTTGCCCCCCCCCACAAAAAAAGAACTACAAACTTTCCCCTTGAACATGTATGCAAAATTCTTGACAAAATATTAGTAAGCTAAGTAAAGTATTATACACCAAAATTGTGTTAGGTAGTTCAGGTTGCTATGACAAGATATCATAGAGTAGATGGCTCAAAGGATAGAAATTTATTACTCACAGTTTTGGAGGCTGGTTGACCCCAAAATCAAGGTGCTGGATGATTTGGTTGGTGAGAGCCCTTTTCCTGGTTTGCAGATAGCATTCTCTTCATTGTATCCTGATGTGGTGGAAAGCAGAGAGAAAAATTCTCATGTCTGTCTTGTAAGTGCCCTAATCTCAGCATGAGGGCTCCATCTTTATGACCTCATCACCTCCCACAGGCCCCATCTCCAAATACCATCACACTAAGGGTTAGGATTTCAACACATGAATTTGGGGCAGGACACAAACACAGTCTATAACAATAACCAAGTGGTATTTATATAAGAAATCCAAGATTGTTTTTAATATATGAAGATGAAAAAATGCAATATACCAGATTAATATAATACAAAAATACATGATCATCTTATTAAGCACAGAAAAAAAAGGCACTGGGAGAATCCAACACATTCAATGATTTTAAAAAAGGATGAAGAAATATCAGCAAGCTATATATAGGAAACTTTTTCAATCTGATAAAGGACTTCTATGAAATAAATACCTACACCTAACATAACCCCTAGTGATGAAAATTAATGCTTTACTCCGAATATGAGGAATAAGTATGTACATTCTTACATCTATTCAAACCTGTACTAGAGGCTCTTTTCATGGCTATCTGACAAGAAAACAAAGTAAAATTATCTTAGTTATGCACATGATCTTCTATATAAAAAAAAACTATGGAATCTTCTAAAATACTATTAGAACCAATTAATGAGTTCATCAAGATTACAAGATAAAGATAAAACCAATTGTATTTCTATAAACTAGCAGTTAACAGTACAAAAATGAAATTAAGAAAACAATTCAATTTACAACATCAAAAAAATAAAATACCTAGGAATATATATTTAATATTCAAAGATGTGCATTGCTTACACACTTAAAACTACAAGGCATTGTTGAAAGAAATCTAAGATATAAATAAAGGAGGATGCATGTTAATAGATCAAGTATTCTCATAGATCTAAATGTAAGAATTAAACTATAAAACTTCTAGAAATAAAATCATTATGACCTTGAGTTTGGCAAAAGACTTTTGCATTTCAAACATGATCCACAGAAGAATTAATTGATGAATTGTACTTCACCAAAATTAAGTGTTTATTTTTCTATCTAATGTTAAAAAAATAACATTATGAAAATAGAAAGTCAAGCCATAGACTAGTAGAAAACATTTGAAAATTATGTATCTAATAAAAGATTCATATGCAGAATATATAAGTAAACTTAGAACTCAATAAGAAAACGAGCAATCCAATTTAAAAATCAGCAAAATATTTGAATAGACATTTGACCAAAGAAGATATGTAAATGGCTAATAAGCTGTTGCAAATATACTAACATTACTAATCATCAACAAAATGCTAAACTCACAAAGAGATACAACTATACACGCATTTGAATGGCTATAATAAAAAAGTCAGACATTAAGTGCCAGAATATTGAGAAACTGGAGATATCATGTATTACTTGTGGAAAGATAAAAGTGGTATGGCCACTTTGGAAAATGTTTCTTAAAAAAAGAAAAAGGATATTTATTTACAATACAACCCAACAATTTTACTTCTAGAAATCAATACAAGAGAAATGAAAGGACAAGTCCACATAAAAACATATGAGTGAATGTTCACAGCATTATTATTCCTAATACCTCTGGGGTGGAAAAAACGCAAATGTCTATCAACTGACAAAAGTATAAACAAAAGGTGGTATACCCACACAGTGAAATATTACTCAGCCACAAAATGGAATCAACTATCAAAGCATGCTTACAATTTGGATGACCTCAAAACCCAGCAGGATAAGTATTAGAAGCCAAAAGTAAAAAATCTACAATGTATGATTTTATTTATATGGATTTTCTAGAAAAGGAAGATTTACAGAGAATGAAAATCAGTGGTTTCCTCGGGTTGAGTGTGGAAACAGGGATTAATTTTGGGTGATGACAGAATGCTGTATGTCTGGATTATGGTGAAGGTGGTCCAACTCTATATTAGTTTACATTGTAAATTTATTTTTGAAGTTAACTTAAAAAAACATTGTTAAATTTGGTGCATTTACACTTACAAATTGATCATTAATTGAAATAATTCACCAAAGAAATCAGTTATTCAGCCTAAAAAAGAATAAATAAATAAAATCTAATTTGTTCTTGTTCTCAGGTTAGAATGTCAGGAGCAAGAAGGATATGACTTTTTCTGTCCTCTATTTACAGGTTTACTCTCTAGAGTTCTAGAATTCTTTCTGCAGTTTTGGGACTAAAGCTTTTATGCTAAGGTGGTGCAGGGAATCCATCTTTGACAGTGAGTAACAAAGTAACCAATTCAACAGAAAAATTCCATTTCATTACAATTATGCTTGATATTGGAAGCCTTTTTCTATTGTCATCCTATTATCATAGTCTACTTTGTAGACAAGGTTAAATAAAAGGCAAAACAACTGATGGAGACAGCCAAATCCAGCTTTAATCATTGATAATTCTACCATTTACCAGTGGGGGGCCACTGAGAAAATTATTGATGTCTTTCATCCACAGACTCCTCCTCTAGAAATGGGGATAATGATATCTGTCTTCCTCACACAATCATTTTGAGGACTAAATGAGATGCTATATACAAAGAACTTAATGTAGATTTTGACACTTCAAAATATCTGAAATATGACCACTTTTCATCTCTTCCCCTCTAATATCCCTAGTCCATGATAGCATCATTCTTTCCTAAACAATGAAAATAGCTGTTAAATCAGTCTTTTGTTTCTGCCTTTATCCTCCTATGAAGTATTGTTCACAGAGAAGATGTTTCTAAAATGTAAATCAGATTATGTTATGGTCCTGCTCTGAAACCTTACAGTGGTCTCCTATAAATTCTTATATGATCTGGCTTCCTACTTTTTCTCTGACCTTAACATTCCCCTTGATCACTGAATCAACCTGACCTTATAATTCCTTAAAGTCAGAGAACGTATTGCATCATAAAGCATTTGCCCCTCCTGTTAATTGTCTGAAATATTCTTCCCTCAGGTAATCAAGTAACATTCCCTCATTTCACTCAAGACAAATGACACCTTCTCAAGGATATTTTTCCTGACTTCTCTAACAGAGAAAACTGTCACTCTGTGCTTTTAACTTACTTTATTCTTGTTACTGAATTATATTAATTTTTCTTTCAGCTTAAAATTTTTGTCCCTTGAGAATATAAGGAACATGAAGAAAGGTCCTTTATATATTTATTGTACTGCTATATTTTTAAGATCTACAATAGTGGGAGGTACATATTTAAATATTATTATAATTGAACAAGACCTTAGGTGATTTGACTCAACATTAGCTAATTCACATAGCACTGCAACCAATTTCCTAATCATAATCAAGTGACTATATTAAAATCCTCACCTCTCTTAATGGTCATTTAAAAATCAAAACAACAAAAAACACTTTCCCTTTCAATTGGACAAGTTCACAGATCACACACCTTTAGAAAATTAAATTTAAATAAATGCAATATTTTTCTATATAAATGAACGATTGATTTACTATTTATCTTTCTATTTTGGTTTCATATTAAACTTAGTACAGTTTTTCTCCCTTAGGGAGCCTCCTGGATATTTTAAGACCTCTACACATAATACTACTCTTAAGAGAACAAAAATTTATCCCTAAGGACAATTAAATCACGGCTTCCTGGAAATTCTTTACAGACCCAGTCTTCCCACAGCTATTTATCTCCTTCCTGATAAATGCCTTATTATACAGTTTAACTGTTCACGACCCTGGATTTTCTATTGTATTTCATATTTACTTTGTAACTACAGTAAAAACTTTCCATAAAACAGCAAATATGACACAAAAACTCCATCTTGTAAAATGCAATGGGATCACCAAACAAGGCCCTGATTGTATAGATCCTAGTTTTAGATACAGGATTTAAATCTTTCTAAGGTCCTTTTAACTTTTGGAGCCATGTAGTGTGAGAGGTGATAACTTAAATACCCATGGTGAAACCTCTGGGTTCTGTGGTTAGAATCTGGTGGAAACTTGTCTTTTTTTATTGGTCCTATCCCATGAGAACTCCCTGAGAGATCAGAGGGCTCTTGGGACCTACCGATTGCCCTCTGTGTTGGCCTGGGTGGGGTCCCTCTGCGCTTCTTCCTGGGTCTGCCATCCTGTTCCCCTCCCTCTTCCTACCGCCCTCCCCCACACACGTCCCTAAGAACCTTGCTGGAGGAGGGAGACAGGCACCAGCTGGACTATGGCTGCATTTACAATAGGGTTTTGCTTCAATCTTGAATCAAACTTTTTGGTAGGTGGGATTAGAGTTTGTGGAGAAGTGAAGTAAATTAACTTTGCTCATATATCTTCATTTGACTTCTCAGTAGCAAGTGCACCATTTTTAAACTGAGATAGAAGGACATCATTTAAACAAGAAATGAAAAAAAAAACTCACAAAAGTGTAAAAGTATTCTTAGTAGTCTTTGGAAGCCTCGGATCACCACTTAAGTCCCGCCTCCGCCCCTTCCCTTGCTGCTTCTAGCCTGGTGGCCCGGCTTGGCCACCTTCAGGAACACGTCCTCACCAGGCTTCTTGCCCACCGCCGGGCACAAATAATCTGCTTCACCCTGCACCTCATTCTCCTCTTGCTGGCTGGGCCCTTCTGCTTGCTGGGTAACGGTGGGGAGGGTTCTTGGCACCCGCCTCTGGCCTTATGGACCTCTGACTGCTCTGGCTCGGGCAGGTTCTGCTGGGCCTGCCTCTGGGCTTTGGGCCGCAGCTTCTCCTCCTTGTCCGCCAGGAACCTATTGCATCATAAAGCATTTGCCCCTCCTGTTCTCCTTGGAACTCCTCGAGGAACTGTGTATAAAACTGTGCGGCACGTTTCCCTCACCGACACCCCCCTGGCTTTTAAAAGAGCTGCAGCTTCATAGGTGGGTGGTACAGCGGCTCTGCTGCACCTGCGTGTTGATGTGCACGAGCCCACCCGCGCTTCCGGTGCGCGCCGGGGCTCCGCCTGGTTTTGTGACGCTGCGCGCCTCAGCCAGCTGCTCACCTGTGTCCTGCAGGCAGCTTCTGTTGGGGAACTTCTGTTGGAGACACTGCAGCACCCCAAGGCTAGAATCCACAGAAACAACACCCAATGCGCTAATGGTGGGAATTCAGCTCCAGGCATCTGGGGTTGTAGTTGATGAGAAGGCAGGCTTGCTGTTTTCAGGTTCACCTTGTGCAATGCTGACGAAGGAGAAACAAGTTCTGGAACGTGGAGACCACGAGCTTCAGGGGCAAGCTGTGGGAGCTGAAGCTGTTTAGCACCAGGAGGGGCAGGTGTGCCAGTGCAGCAGGCGACCACATCACTAACCAACTTGTTTTTATTGATCCGGAAGGTCAAGGTGGGGCCTCCTGTTAGGCGGAGTGAAGATAGAAGGAAAGGTCTCCGTTCTGCTCAAAATCGGCAAGTGACCCAGGTGGCTCAGCCACCACCACACAATCTCTCAGAGGGTTTTTCTTTAGAACCTGCAGGTGGATGGTACTGAGCATTTCCACAGCCTCCTACAAGTCTAGATAGAGCTGCAGGACACAGCATCTTCACCGCTCTGGGAAACACCATCGCCTGCCCTGTGTGGCACAGACCTTGTGGTTGATGAGCTGGGCCACTGCCAGCATGTGCTTCTGGAGTCCGGACACCTGGACACACTGCCCTCGCCTCGGGCTCCTCCTGGAGGCCTCTCCACCAGCCACTTTACACCCTAAGCTGTTCACTTAAGGTGCCTGTGGAGGGTACCTGGAAACCAACTGTGTCATATACAGGTATGGCTTTAAAAATCTTAGAAAACTGAGATATCTGTTTCCTGGCTGGGGTACAAGATGAGGTATATGGGGGGAAAACAGCTAAGAGCAAGATGGTTAAGCAAGCATTTCAGCTGGGAGGTCTGAAAATCCCTTCACCTGCCAGATGCTCAGAGTGAGGGCTTTCCTCCCTGAGCACCTTGGTGTGTTATTCAGAATCCACACTCCCCACCCCTTGGCCCCCACCTTTCCCTAAAGAGCTGGTGATGCATTCCTGGGTGTGAAGAAACATTGTCTGTGGATTGTCACTGCTCCTTCAAATCCTGGCCTTTGGCAGTGGCTGGGGGAAGTCGTGGACAGGACGTGACTGCTGGTTGGCCTGTGAGCCAAACCCCAGCGATGAGAAGCGCCTCATACTCACCCACCCCTGTCCTTGGAAGGAGCACACTGCTTGCCTTCCCTGCCCCTAGAAGTTGCCTAGGACATAGTCTTAAGATAGTGATAGGGTATTGAGGCCATCTGGATGGTATATGTGACTGAAACCAGTTAAGGCCTCTTTAAAAACTTTTAAGATTCTGGCAGGTGCAGAGATCTACTCATTTGTAGCACTCCATGACAAGCCTCCTCTGTAAGCTCCCTTGCTTGCTACACTGACCACCTCCCAATCTGGAGCGGCCTGTATCTTTCTTTGATCTCTCCATGCCCCCCGCATATGGGAGCCAGTTTGAGATTACAACTAGAAAGTTCCTGAGGAAAATCACAAACCAAGAGCAGTTTATTCCATTCAAGACTGTTGGAGTTCCATCATCCTTCCAGGTGTTCTCTTGGTCAGTGCTTTAAATGGCTTCTGATTGGCTCTTTCCCCAAGACACACACATCTAGTACTGGGGGAACATTCCCACCTCTTGTCCCTGGCATCACTGTATCTATGGCTCTGTGTAGACTCAGATCTCAGTGCCCCCTATAGGCCCCCATCTCTCTCTCTTGTTCCTGCTCCATTAGCTCAAGCTAACAGCTACAGCCTCTTGCCTTTACCTTCCTCAGTAAGAGGGCACTGTTACTCCTTTACCGTTGTACGAAGCAAACCAAACACTCCAGTGGGTCTCACAGAAGTGCCACTCATTAGCATCGAGGCTGGGGACAGACACCCTGATCCTTCTGTGTTGGGGTGGGAGAAATTCACAGTGCACATGGAATTCTTTCCAAAGAAAAAGACATCAATTATCCTTTCCTGACTCATTTGCATACTTTCTCTCTCATTGCTTTTTATGCCCTTGGGGGCTTTCCAGAATCCTGAACTTGTTTTTAAATATTTCTTTTGCAAGCTTCATATTGCTCTGGCATATTACTTTGTAATTTTATGTTTGGATTCATTTGGTTTGGTCTTGGTTTAAAGTTGACCTGCTATTATATTCATATCACTGAAAAGTGTATCTAGGATTCAAACCTAGGTCAGCATGAGTCCAAAGCTCCTGCTCTGTAAATTGTCTCCAAACACAAGTACACTGTCTCCCACCCCTCCCCATCTCCATCATCTTGCCTCTTTAAATGCATTTTGGAAAGTGGTGTTCTTGCCACACTCTCTTGGAATGCTGTAATTTGAAATTTGAAGGAGATCTATTCCAGCTCTTAACCTATTAACTTTAAAAAACCCACTATTAAAAAAAAATTCAACCAAATTAAGTTTGAAGATTAGTTGGCTTTACTGAGCAATTCATGAATCAGCCAGCATCCCAACTACGAGGTAGAAGATGTTCTGAAGAGTTATATGAACTAGAAGGTTTTTATAAGCAGGAAGGTGGGGCAAATAATTTATTAGCAAAAGAAAATCAAGGATTGTCTCATTCCAGGTGTAGCTGGAGGTTGGCGGTAGGGGGAGGGTGTTCCCTGCGCCGAGGAAATCTGCTATGAAACCCATGAAACCAAAATAAGTCAAGGGAATGGGTGAGCTGGGAGAAACCTATTGCTCACAGCTTGTTTGAATTCACAGGCCAGGCTCACATTCTCTGCATCCATGGCATGATCTCTATTTCCTGCCCACCCCTTCTGGGAGGAACTCCATTGGCGGGTCCTTGGTGACTGGCAGATACCAGACCAATTATATATCAGGAACCAAAGGGAGGAGAGAATGGCCGTTTTCTCTCCACCCCTTTCCCCAGATAATCTGGGGGCTCTGCGGTGGTAAACACCTATTGATATGTAAATGAACTAAGGTTAGGCAGGAGATTCTGGAAATTTTGTTATTTAACCCACACTAGGTCATCATTTTCTGGGGCAATGGGAATGGCAAGATTTTTATCGTGCAGATTTCAGATTGACTATTAAAATGTCACATTCCTGGAATAAACTGATATTGTAATTAAGTCTTGATTTGCTGTTAAGGGGGGCTGGGCAAATGACTCCATTGGGGCTTGTTTCTTTTTTTAACACCACAAATATTACACCTCTCTTTTCAGTTCTTATCCAGTAAATTTCTTTGTGGGAACATTTGTCTTCCCACACAACATTGTCTTGGAACAGGACATTTGTTTTCTTTCTCAGGCAGACGTGTATAATCAACCATGTTAATATCAGAAAAGTTCACCTGAGCTCTCTATCTTTTTTTTTTTTCATTAAGTATGTTTGCCTTTTGAGTAGCATAATTTGTTCTGTTTTCCCTTTGAAGTATATTTAATCACCAACTAGGAAGTCAGTTGGGCCTGTATTTATAGATGGTTTGATAATACTGATTATTCCAAACTTATTTGGTTATATTTTTAAAAAGCAGAAGAAGTCTGGTAGTCTGGTGTATGCAATAAATTTTAACTGGGAGTCAGAAGTCTAATAATACCTTCCCAGACACCCACATAAAATGGTTGACAAATGTATAGAATAACACTTTTTAAACCTAAAGTGATTTTACTACCTAATGACCCACCTTTACTCCTTGCTTCATAAATGCACAGAGAAGCATTGGTTATCTTCATCAAGAAACTACATAATCCAAAAATGTAGAGTTGAAACAACACTTTGTTATTAAAAGTCATACATTTATCAGTGTTGAAATTTCCTTTTATTAATTTAGTGAGGGTATCTTGAAGGGGTACATTGCTTTTATTCTGATTCACTAAGTTATTTGTAAACTACTGAATACTTTGAACACATTCTTCAATACAACAGAATATATTCTGTAATATTTCAGAAACATAGATTTTGAGAAAGCAAAAGAAGCAGACATCATCTTTGCATTTTACCTTTGATTGTGTTTGCCAATTTTTATTTTGCCTTTCCCCATATTTCACTTGATGCATTCTATTCAAATAATATCCAATGAGGTCAAACCACAAGAAGTCCAAATGCTCATCTGTGATTGCCTCCAGTGAATAGGTTCTCTTTCAACTTCATTTAAATAACAGATTCTGAATCTTAGTATAATGAAAAGAACCTGAAACACAAAGATTGCTCCTTTTTACATAAAATCAGACTTCCACACACATTTCAGTAAAACCTGCATCTTTAAATTATCCTTTTGTTAATTATTGAATATAACACAATTTCCAATTACATGAAAGAGAAATCCCATTACATAAGCACAGGTTAAGTCAATAATGGATTCAATTAAAAATGGGCACAGGTGGAAATAGCCTGGGAGGGAGGATGGGCATAATGGTTATTTCTTACAGTAAAGAAATTAAATGGAAAAAGGAAAGTGCATTAATAAAAAGAAAACCTAAGCTATAAATAGACAATATGTAATTTAAGACAATTTGAAAGTTAAATATTTCCTTTGCTGTCTCATTATATTATTGAAATTTTCCAAAGATTAATTCTGCATTTTCTGAATGCATGAATTCCATATTCTTTGTCAAAATGATAGAGGAACACTAGCGCCAACCTAAAACTATAGAGTTTATGTGCTTGATGTGAACTATGTTAGCTCTGCATTTACGTTGAATTCAACCATTACATTATGGCAAACAGTTATATGATCTCTGGGTCTTTCAGAAAGCAGTTAAAACAAACTACCTTGTGTTTGTGACCCTTAGTAGCTATTGATATGAATCTATTATTATCCACATATATACCATATATGACAGGTATACATCATATTTTACATCATCGTATACATACATGTACTATTACTGGTTTGATTCCCCATCTTCCATATTTGACTATAAATTGTGAGTTATCAATCCATATAAACCAAGTGATATATAGTAAATGTAAAACTCCTAGAATAATGTAGAATAGTTTAATAAACTGTACGTATGTTAATTTGAAAAACCTAATCGTTCAAATATTTGATCAATTTGGAGCTAATTTTTATATATGGTGCAAGTTAAGGATCCAAATTCATCTTTTGCATACTAATATCCAGTGTTTCCAGCACCACTTGTTGAAAAGACTCCTTTCCCCATTGATTAGCCTTGGCCCCCTTATCAAAAATCATTTGACCTTATATGTGAGGGTCTATTTCTGCGCTTTCTATTCTATTCCACTTTTTTATATGTCTGCCTTTATGCTAGTACCACACTGTTTTGGTTATCATAGCTTTGTAATAAATTTTGAAATCATGAAGTATGAAACCTCCTTTTTTGTACTTATTTTCAAGATTGTTTTGACTACTCAGAGACCCTTAAGATGCCATTTTTAGGATGGATCATAAAAAAAACTCTTGCAAAAACTGATAAGAGAAGAATCAAATGTCACTGTACCACTGTATAATAAAAAAGAGTTGGTGGCAACCTTAATACCTATCATAGGGACATAGGTAAGTGAATATATTAGACACACACTATGAAATACCTTATGGTGAGATCATAATCAAGTAGATAGATATACATATATATGATTCAGTAGGCCCTTACTAAATATTATGGATAAACATCTATAAGATAGAATTAAATAAAAAATGCTAGAGTAGAATGGAACATATTTTAGGGTGGAAAATAAGCCAACTTAAAGAAGGACAATTGAGTCAACACTATGATTGAGTTTACTATTACGACTTCAGTGACTTAACTAAGATTATTGGAATGAACAGAGACAAGTATAAAACTTTTTTTTTTCCTTGGGACTTCTGAAGGTGAAATATTTCTAGTTAATAGCCATTTACTTTTCCTTCTTGTTTTATGCAAACAGCTCTAACAGGCAGATGGTTCAGCTCTTGCTCTGCATTGCAGAGTTCTGTGTCCTTCCACACACTAGGATACCCAGGATTTGAAAGGATATTCCCAGCTAGGTGGAGGAGAAGGCAACAGTGCAGATCCAAACCTCAAACAGTGGGTTTCATGGCATAGCAGTGGGACATTCATATATCCACCAAGATTAGAAAACGTCAGGAAGAGCTGCTTGTGAAAACCTGAACTGACCTTTAATTAAAACTATAAGGAAAATAAGTACCTTTTCTTTTTTCTTTTTCAAAGCTGCTGCGAATAGATGACAGATGAAAGATTTATTGCATCAAAAATTTAATTAGAAAAACATATCTTCTTTCTTAGGGATGTAGCATATTTTTTAGTTATATGGAGGAAAAATGTGACACTGCTGTTCACAGTTGCTTATTTCCAAGTCCTATTGTTTTCCTGCAGGTTGTGAAATATTTGATTCCTCTCCTTTTAATCAGACCTCTAAATACTGGAATCAACTGGAATATGAAGATAGCCTTAATATATTGTGTTCAAGTTTTATGTCTAAAACATGTTTTCCCAGCTCCATTTAACAAGGACATAGCAGTGCCAGTAAATTCAAATTGTTTATTCAAGGCTGGTTCAGATATTTGAAAATACAGAAGGCTCTAAAAAGTAAAAACTGTAAACTCCTTTAACAAACTGCATTAAAAAATATATAATATAAAAATAGCCCTAGTGATAGGTTTTTTCTAGAATAAATACAGCAAATTTACCAGTAATAAAGTTAGACTCCATATAACAGCTCAGACACTATCCTTGCCATTTCAATTTAATGCCATATATTGCTTTCAATAGTAAAGTTCGTTATGTATTTAATATAACTTTATGATACTCTTCTACCAACCACCCCCTGGCATTTCTGGTTGACTGTTTAAAGGAGTCTGTGTCCTAATGAAAAATAAAGGAGCCTATATTTCAAAAGCCAATTTCATTTTTAAATGCCATGTGAAATAGGACAAAGGGGAGAAAGCACAGAAAAAGGCAATTATAATAGTAAAGAGTAGTCCAAAGCAGTGTACGGGAAGATGCACCCCTGTTCCTGATTTATGTCAACATGACCCCATCCATGACCCTGAAGTTGATTCATAAAATTATGAACAGGCAGTGCAGTAACTAAAGAACGGATGAGTCATACCTCCCAGTTCCGCCACTTCCCATCCAATCATTGTCAAAAGGATAAAATTCACGCCTCAGCCTCCTCTGTTCTTATTACAATCTTTGTCATTGGAATGAGGCGGCAGAATGTTAATAACCATTGCAGTCCCGGATAGCTTGTAGTTTGCAGCACTGCTGTAACCTTTTCAATATTCCTTATTTGATTGGCTCCCCAATCCACCCTGATTTCTCACAGGAAGCAGAGGTTGTAAAAGGTGATAATGGAGGCAGCCATCCAATCAAACTGTAGAACCTTGAAAAGGTCAAGCATATATGGAGTTGCCTCCCTGAAAATGTATCAGAGAGATAAAGGCCCTTTTTCTTACCTGTGACTTCATGTCAGTCTTGGACTAGAACAATTCAAATTACTGAACTTAAAAAAGGAAACAACTTTTGCATCTCCATGAGAGAGAAAATTATTGCTGCAAGGTGATTTTTTCCTGTTTTATTTTTGTTTCTAAATGAGTTCAAGCCTATTCAGGTTACTATGTGCATGTCCAAGTAATGGAAGCAGTGTAGAATACTGTTTAAGATAACTCAGGTTGAGGTATCTGAATAATAGGTGTTCAAATCCCTACTGTGCATTTATTAGTTGAGTAATTTTGGTCAACAAATTTAGCGACTCTTAAGTCTTACTATTCTTATCAGTAAAACACAAAATTAATGTGTTTCTTAAATGATTAGTTTAGAAATGGGAAAAGCAATTACTATAAAGTAATCAGAAGATGGCAGCACACAGTAATAGCAATAACAGTAGTGGTAATAAAAGGTAATAGTGGTGGTAATAGTAGTAGACATAGTAGTAGGGGTGATAGCATCAACATTTGCTTTTATTGTATATTATGGAATGGAAGTAAGTTAGGGTGTTTTTTACCAAATAGCTATTTATCTAGAAGGCATCTTAAATATATATATATATATATGCTTTTTTTTTGATAGCTTTTTCAGGAAATATGTCCAAAGCTTTGGCTTGTGATCCCAAGAACTTGAACTTCTTTACAAGGAAAGACAAAGGGGTAATTAATTTAATTTCTAATAGGGACTGAGAGTTAAATTAGATCTAAGCTTCCTAACCAAAACTATATTCTAAATTAGAATATTAGAATAGTTCTTACATATTGGCCCTAAACTCTCTGAAAAGAATAGGTAGGAGAGAGGACATGCACCTAGCTGTAAGCAGTTAACTGAAGGAGTATGTGCTATCTATGAACAGACCAGCAGGTAAATTCTGGCTAGAGACTACCGGAAGGTCTCTCACATTCCTCAAGTTGTGCATGTACGTACTGCAAGTGCTCCCGGGATTTCACTTCCTTTTCTCCTGTTATGCCCCACCCCTCAGATATGGATATAATTTGGATTATGTAGAACCTAGCTTGGCAGAGTTCATTTATGAGAACAACAATAGTAAATTAGTGGGGTCGGAGCATCTATAAAGATTAGTTTTAACAAATTTGATTGAAAATATTACTGGAAATCTGAAAATTGACACTGCTGATGAAAGGGAAATTCCATGCCTAGGGAGAAAAAATAAACAACAAGTGATCTCATCATTTGCTGAAATATTATTTTCAGTGGAGGAATTATTTCAGAACCTCATTAATACAAATGAAGGAGCTACTATTCATACTATAATGCTTCTTTGTAGCACTGAATAATTGTTTTATCACAGTGATGTTTTCAGAGATATTTCCAGTAATTGCAAGGTATATTTTTAATGTGAGTGGAGTGTATTGTAGAGCTACATAAAGGCCGATTTGGTAGGGTGTGCACTATTTGAAAACCCTGGTTTCACAAGATTTCATTCTGAGAGTAAAGTTCAAATACATGAAAGTAATTAAGTATTTAGAGATTTCCCAAACAAGGAAAATACACTATTTTTTCTTATTATGATATTCTATATTAAAATGGAGAAATGTCTAATGAAATCTTTGAAGAGATAATCAATTGACAGACTCAGAACTTTACAGTAAGTAGGAATCACAAATATGATGAAAACAACTTTGTAATCACTGCCACTCCCAGTCCTTCTCCATTGCTGTCTCTCCCTTTTTCCCCTACTCATACACTGGCTCATACCGATGTGGGTGCATGTATGTGTACACACACAACTGAGAGCTGGAATGGTGGTGGAGGACAGAATTATTTAATAATGATGGGAATACCTTGCAATTAACAGGTGTTTTATTGACTGTTTACTGGGTTAGTAACTCAGAATAAGAGTACTGGAGATGACTGATACAGTGTTTACCTTCATAGACCTTAAAGTACAATAAGGTAGGTGGATTTTTAGACAGACCCAATAAGAATTCGTTGAGAACATGGAACAAAAGGGTTTGTCCTAACCTGACATCTCACGGAATAATCCTAGTGGATGGTGGATATTTGAGATCTGACAAATGAGTAGAATTTGACTGTGAAAACAGATAAAGGATAGAGAACACTATATGCAGCTCAAACAGTGTTTTCAAAAGCCTAGAAACTGGAAGGACCAAGAAGGAATAAAAATAAGCTAGTTTTGCTGAAGGCCAGAGAGGAAAGTGATAAGTAGAAAGAGATGAGGCTAAAAAGATAGGATATGGCCAAACCACACAGATCTTGGAGGTCATATTGTTTCTTCTCGAGAACATTGAAAAGGCTTTAAAGATTTAAAATGGAGAAACAGCATTGATTTGAGTTTTCAAAAGACCATGCTAGATATTATGTACTGTTGGGGAGGAAGAAATTTCCTCTACCCCTTGAGGTTCTTCTAGCTGGTCTAAGAATCAAATTGACATGGGGCAGGTTAATAGGAGGAAAAAAAACAAAGTGGAATTATGTACATACAGGGATTCCATAGACATAGATTCCAAAGACAGTCGGGGAGAATGAGGTATATGTGTCGTCCTGAACCAAGGAGAAGGGGTACGGGTCTGAGACTTCAAAGGAAAAGGGAAGCGATTCACAAGAACCAAATGTCTGCTGGGTCACACAGAAGCAAAAGCACAGAGAGGAATTTTAGCAGGCTTAGCCACAACCTTCCCTGTCTACCACACCTAGTTTACATTTTACTGTAGTTATCTGTAGTGATAGCTCTCTTCCTGAAGTGGGCTTTCTATCTAAATTCTTTTTAGGCACTAAGGGGGTGAGGATGGGGAAGACTAAAGTTTCCTCCTGAGTCTTTTGGGCCCTGTTAGTTGTCAGCTCAAAATAATCTGCATGTCCTGGTGGCACGTCTTGGGGGTGGGCCTGCCCTTGGCCTCTACAGTACCAAATAAAATAGAAGACGCTAGAGTGGTTGGGCGGACTGAAAGGCATTTAAGAAGATAGAACAGTGATCTACACAAGAGATAACGTAATAGCTTAGACTTAGAAGTTTAATTGGAAACAAGAATGCAGCACACACAGGGTGAGGGCATCTGTGTTAATGTTTCCAATATGGATATGATAGGACTCTGAAAGAATAGAGGCCAGAGGCTGCTCTTAGATTTTGTAAGTCAGATGGATATAGATCACCAATGAGTACCAAGGTCAGAATTCCATATAAGGTAGAGTGAGGTAATTTAGCATTATGGAGATGCTTTATAAAACCGTTGTCTGTAGGGGCAAAAGACAGGCAGACATCAGGAGTATTCAATTAATACAAAGTTAATTAATATGTGTGATCAGGAGATTGAGGAGAGTTGCCTGAATAAAACGTCACAATCCCTTGCCCAGTTTTCAATTGTGAAAAGGTTTTTGAAATCCTAATGAGATCTGTGATTAAGTGTATGCTGTGGAAAGGGGAATATCCTAACATTGTGAGGATTATCGGAAACTGATCTGAGGAGACATTGGTAATTCGAGGCCTGACAAATCATTACATGCCCCCTGTTAGACATAAGGCAAGTGGGAGACAGTTAACACATGGAGTCCTGGTCCAAGTACAGGTCACAAGAACTTAAATGGCAGTGTTTATAGTCTCTGAATGTAAAATTGGAGTAGGTGTATTTGGCAGTTGGCAGAACAGCCGCATTGCTTTCTTAGCTTATGGGGTAAAAACTGTCATAGTAGAAAAGGCCAAAGAAGATTATGGCTTTCTTCCCTGGGAACAGTGACAAAATATACATACTATCTATAACTGGGAACTGAACAGTGCATGTGTGTTGGGCCATATCTTGTCTCCACTTAATTCACCAGTCTGGATCCTGCACAAACAAGACATATTGAAGGATAGGAGGGGACTAATACAAGCTCAACCAAGAAGTAGTTCCAATTGCAGCTGCTCTGCTGTATGTGGTATTTTTGATGGAGCAGGTTAATATCGACTCAGTCATAAGGTATGTAGCTATTAATCTAGTAGCTGTATTAATATCCATCATTATCAGAAAAATGATCCCAAACTGCAATTAGTAGGAAAAGACAACAATATAAATTTACAGTCCAGTTCCAGGGCTCTATTTACACTCTTGTCCATATATAAGATTATTTAAAGACACCCAGAACAGAGGGACATTCCTTGGAACATAATACTAGTTTATTATGCTGATGATATCATACCACTTGGATCGGGGAAAGTGACAATATATAGGGGGTTTTGGTAAGATACACTGCTCAAAAGGCTGATAGATAAAACCTAGATTCATGAAAACCTGCATGAGTTAAGTTTTAAAAAATATTTTTAATTCATCAACTTTAGTGCAGTGTTTTTACAGAAAAATTGATCAGAAATTATAAAAACATTCCCCTGCCCCATACATTTTTCCCAGTTATTGATGTATTACATCAGAAACCATTTATTACAATTTATTGCATCAGGTACATTTATTATAATTGATGAACCAACATATATTAACTGAATATATATAATAATATTAAGAAAAGAAATGCCTACAGATGCAGTAAATTGCACAAAAAAAAAAAAGGAAAATTAAGGCATGATGAATGTGAATTCAGAATTACTATTGCCTCTGGTTGGAACTGAGTGGATTATGGAGGACTAGTTGCTGGCTATTTTTTTTTTAAGGTCCGAACTTTTATTTTGCATTATTCAAAGCATGTTTAAGATAAACATTTACACTAACATTTCATTTGAGCATCTGTAATATGTTACTAATTTCCATATAACAAACTCATTTATTTATAGCAAAGTCCCTTAACCATAAGTGATAATTAAACAGCAAGAAAAGAGAGAGAAAATTAAAACAAATCATACTCCTAAACTCAAATAAAGACAATCTGTTGTCATTTATTAGAAGGGCACTGTCTTAGTATTTGAGAACATCACATTTTTATAGGACAGCAAAATGATGATGACAGGGAGTTATCAAGAACCAGAGAAATTGTCTTCGGTGTACTCAGTTTGATAAACCTAAGAAGTAGGAATTCTTTTTGTAATTTAATAATTGTATTTTCACTTCAAAAACAATTTGTGCTCAGTGCAGAAAACTTAGGAATCAGAGAAAAGCATGGGGTAAAATAACAGGGTCATATTTAATGCCAAGGAAGCAGGTATTCATTATGCCTAGTTTTACATGTATATATAATTTTCAATAAAATTGGTCCTTGGTAACAATATAATTTTACCCTGATATTTTCAACTTAGGAATACATCCAAATATATTCTACTCTTAATAGTTTTGTTTCTGCTTTAGAACACTGTGACATTAGTTAAATGATTTCATTTTAATATTCTTAATAAAAATTATACAAGATAAATGCACAAAAATGTTCATGCTTATAATGTATTAGAGAAGGAGTGCCTTTCAAGTAATTGCTGGTCAAAAAATGAACACATTATTAGGCTTTCGATTTATATTTCCTAATTGCCCTGTAAAAACCCTTAGGAGTTGATAATCTCACCAACATTATTTATTTTTTCCAATATTGTTTCTTTTGAAAAGTACTGAGTAGGATCTTATAATTCTCTGGATTTACAAGTTTATGATTATTATAACATTTGAATTTAAAAATATTTAAATTTGACCTACTGGCTCCTCTGTGTATGACTTGTCTGTTCATAGCCATCATCTTTAATTTTTTATTCCCTCTTCTTGTCTATTTCTGTATTTTTCTTTTTCTTAATAATTTGGGTGTGCATTTGTTCTTTTGAATCCAATTTAAAAAAATCCCTGAATACCAATAGGATTTTATATTATTAAAATCCTACCTTCTCAAAGAACTCTTAAAACTCAAGAACAGAAAAACAACCCATTTAAAAGAATGGGCCAAAGACCTGAACACACACCTCACTGGAGAAAATATACAAGAGGCTAAATAAGCATGTGACATGAAATCTGTATAAAATAGCGTAACAGGGTTCTAAGCCCCTAAGAATAGTATCAGGAAGACAAATAAAATCAATTTCAAGATTTAAAAAAATGAGTTTAAAGGGGAAAATTTAATAAAATATTTGAAATATTAGAAGATAATAGATGTATTAGTTTTCTATTACTGCTATAACAAATTATTAGAGACTTGATATCTTAACACTGACTTACTATATAGCTCTGGGGGTCAGAAGTTCAAAATTGGTCTCACTGGGCTGAAGGTATCATGTTGTCAGGGCTGAGCTCTCCTGAAGGCTCTAGGGGAGAATCCATTCCTTTGCCTTTTCCAGCTTGTAGAGACTGCTTGCATCTCTTGGTTTGAGGTCCCATTCCTCCACTTTCAAAGCCAGTAACATCTGGCCAAGTCATTCTCACACTGCTGTCTCTCTGCTTCTCTGTCTTTGCCTCTCTCTTCTATTTATAAAGATCCTTATGATCTAATTAAGCCCAACTGGATAATCTGTGAAAATGTCCAATTTCAAAGTCATCTGATTTAGCAATCTTAGTTCTACAACCTTAATTTCCCTTTGCCGTATACCTGTATACCTGTTCCTGGAATTTGGATGTGGACATCATTGGGAGGTTATTTTTGTGCCTAACACTACAACAGTTGTCCCCTGAAGATTAATATCCATCCCACTTGCAAAATAGTCTGTCCCAAGACCACCTAAAAATTTCAGTGAATCACAGCATCAGCTTAAGTCCAAAATAGCTAAATTTCATCAGCTCAAAAGTCTAAACTCTATCATCTAAATAATCTAAAATAGGTAGGGCAGAGCTCTGGACATAACCCATTTTAGAGCTCAATTCCTCTATCCCTCTGTTATGCTTCAAGATTATCTCTAAGTAGAATTATTTTTGAGTTTTGGAAGGTTGGACAAATATTGAAAAGTAGAAGTTGAAGACAATGGTTTATAAGGATGTTCATTATAAATAACAAAATTTAGGTTCAAGAGTGTGTTGTTGCTTGTAACAAACTATGACATTGACTGATAGATTGAAAGCTGAGTTCAGTCATTTAATAATTTTAAAATCATGAGTGATAGAATAAGACAAAAAGAGTATGTAGAAGATCTCCTGACTCCTTAGTAGATTGAAATAATGAACTTAGCAGAAAAGACTTTTAAAGACTAAGTTGTTAAAAAGGAAACATATCTAGAACTCAGAATGAGTGACAAGTCAGTGAAAACTGATCCCAGTAGTGGTGCTTTTTTTTTCCTTTCTTACATTGTCATTTAACTGGTAAACTGGGAAAATGACATAGTTTCAATAAAGAGTTTGATAAATGTCATGTGTATCACAGTACAGTTAAGTGTATATGTAACCAGTTAAGCAACTTCTCATAAAATAAATACTGATTAAATTGTTGTATGCCTAACAGGACAGCATAGTATGTCCTCAGTTCAACATTTCAAAGATTTCTATGAAAACATTAGGGCATGGTAATCGAATGGGCGGGGTCTGTCAAACTGAGAATTGTAGTCAAGATATTCCATGCAAATCACTGGCTCCAACTGATTCATTCATATCCTTCAATAGAAGCCAGTATGGGGCAGAGACTTGGGGGAAAAATATATATATATACAAATAAGATTTGAAGGAACTGGGATTCTTTCATTGGCAAAAAGAATTTTGAGTTAACACAAAGGATGTATGAAAATGTTTAAAACCTAACATTTTGAGTAAGGATTAAACTAATTTTAGTTACTTCACACATTCATTGAACAAATATTTATTGAATGCCTAATTATGTACTAAGTGCCTGGTAGAAACAAGTACACAATAGAGAGAAAAAACAGAACAATCTGCAGACATGTATCCCTTATTTATCTGTTTATCTAATCAAGCTTTAATTTTTAATAGAAGTAACTAGAAAAAATAAATGAAAAATTCACCATAATGTAGACTGTATATACAAGTTATATTTTGCTATGAGCGTATGTGGAACAGAGATTGCCCCCCCCCCGCCAAATCCAGAAAATTTGCTGAGCCAGGACCTAAAGAAATATTTGAAGTTAAGATGAGAGGAAATGGGAAAAAATTCCAGGAAAAGAAAATAACATGTGCAAAGTGCTTAGGCAGCTCAAAAGAGTGAAAAGTACCAGTGCAACTTATGTAACTATCCTAATAAGGAGCACGGTTATAGGAGATACAGTTTAACTTAGTGTAAACAAAAACTTCATAAAAATTATACCTACTCACTAATCTGTATGTGATTTCATGGCGTTGACTTTCCGTTGATGGAAGTGTTAAGCAGTGATGCAGACAGGCTTCTTTGGGGTGAATATTCAGCCCTTTTGCTTGTACAAATGTTTTCACTTGTAGTTCAACAAGTGTTTTTATATTATTTGGTTCATTGTTGAATTAAAAGAAATGTTCAGCATTGAAAGAGCCTTCCAAATTAAAAATGCCCAAAATTATACTGTTCCTGTAGCAAGCATGGTCAGAGTGTGGAGTGTCGTTTTATTCCTTGTAAAGAACACATGTTTGCTGTAACCATGGTTAAATTAGAGTATACACACACACACACACACACACACACACACACATATTTGTCTCTTCAGGATCATGCTTGTTTACTGATTTAAATCCAGGGTCTTCTCATGAGAGATGCTGTTTCAATATTTATAATTTTACTTATGGATGAAATATCAAAGCATGCAATTCTTTTTGATCAGAAAATGAAGGGGGAATGGACTATTTCCAAATCATTTTATATGATCAATATAACCCTGATAATTAAAACTTAACAAAGGTGATGCAAGAAATCTCTCTCATGAAAAAATATAAAAATTCATCACAAAATATTAGCCAGCCAACTCTAACAATATATAGAAATATGGAAAATACATGATGCCTCAGTGTGTTTTGTATGTGGAATGCAGTAATACAGATTGCATGCCATTTGGTTCAAAGGAAGACAATTATATTAGTGGAACACAGCAGAATCAAGAAAGAGACCCTCATATATACTGTCCATTAAGTGTTTTTTCCTTAAGAAAAGTTTTATTGAAATAAAATTCACATATCATATGTGCTAGGCTGAAAAAAATGGACCCCAAAAATGTCCATGTCCTAATCCCCAGAACCTATGTTACTTTATATGAAAAAGATATTTTGCGGACCTAAATTAAGGATCTTGAGATTAATTATCTGGGTGAATCCAATGCATTCACAGGGATCCTTAAAAGAGGGAGGCAGTGGAGTTAGAAGATCACGTGATGATAGAAACAGAGATTGGAGTGACGTGCTCTGAAGGGGGACATAGGGTCCACAGCTGGTACCGGTAGCCCCTAAATGCTAAGGAAGAGACTATCCTTTAGGGTCTCCCAAAGAAACAAGTCTTGCCTACTCTTTGAAATTAGCCAACTGAAACTAATTTTAGATCTTTGGCTTCCACTGATCTGAGAATAAATTTGTCTTGTTTTAAGCCACTATATTGTGGTATTAATTACAGCACCGAAGTAAAAAATTGCAGTGTGTAATTCACCCATTTAAAATGTACAGTTCAATGGCTTTTAATATATTCACATAGCTGTGCATTCATCACCAAAATTTTGAAACATTTTCATTATCAACAAAACAGAACTTCATTCCCTTTAGTTATTACTCCCAATCTCTCCAACCTCTCACCTTTAAACAACTACTAATTTACTTCCTGTCTCTATAGATTTGCCTATTATGTAGACATCATATAGGTATAGTCATGCAATATGTGATCCTTTGTGATTGGTTTCTTTCTCTTAGAATAATGTTTTCACGGTTCTTCCGTGGTGTAGCATGGAAAAATACTTCATAATACTTATTTTGATTGCTGAATAAGATTCCATTGCACAGGTATACCATATTATATTTACTCATTCATCAGTTGATGGACATTTGTGTTGTTTCCAGTTTTTGGCTATTATAATCAGCTATGGACATTCATTTACAATTTATTTTTGTGGAAATATGTCTTCATTTCTCTTGAGTGTATGCTTAGTAATGGAACTGCTAAGCCATATGGTGACTCTATGTGTAATCATTTGAGGAACTGAAGATTATTTACCATGGTGGCTGAACTATTTTATTTCATTGCTAGTGTATGAGGGTTCCAATATTATACATCCTTACCAAAATTTCTTATTTTCTTTTTTAGTATCCTAGAAGGTGTGAAATGATATTCTGGTTTTGGTTTGTATTTTCCTGATGGCTAAGTATGTTGACCATCTTTTCATGTTCTTACTGGCTATTTGTACACCTTTTTGGGAGGAGGACTGTCTTTTCATATCTTTTTCTCATTTTAAATTGTATTTGTCTTTTTATTATTGAGTTTTAGTAGTATTTCATTTTCTAACTATATGCCCCTTATGGGGAATATGATTTGCAAATACTTCCTCGATTTTGTAGGTTGTCTTTTCACTTTCTTGTTGGTGTCTTTTGATGCACGAAAGTTAAGTTTCAATAATGCTCAATTTATCTAGTTTTTCCTTTGTTACTTGTACTTTTGTTGTTACATCCAAGAAACAGTTTCCTAATCTAAGGACATGAAGACAAATGCCTATGTTTTCTTCTGCAAGTTCTATAGTTTTAGTTTTTACATTTAGGTCATTGATCCATTTTGAATTCAACTTTATACATGGTATGAGGTAGGGTCCCAACTTCATTCTGTTGAATGTGTATATCCAGTTGTCACAGTAACGTTTGTTGAAAAACTATATCCCAATGAATTGTCTTGGCACCCTTGTCAAAAATCAGTTGACCATAGGTGTGAGGGTCAACTAAGCTTTAATAAAGATGTCAAGGGTATTAAAGGGGAAAAAATTATCTTTTTAACAAATGGTTTGGGTGTAACTAGGTAAATATTTGGAGAAAAAATGAATACATCTTGAAACTTACTTCACATTATATACAAGTATTTGAAAGTAAAATAAAATTTTTAGATGTAGAATGTCTAGAAACGAAGAATATAACTTCATAATCTTCAAGTGAACAATTCATATACAGAATACTAAAATTAAAAGGCAAAACATTATAAAATTTATATTTGTTAGAGTGAAAATCTTTTGCTTTGGATAATGCATCTGGCCATGATACAATGAATGGAACTGGACTATATTTTTAATCATAAATAATTATATACCTGAAGTAAATATCAGAGGAAATTGGTTTCAGTGCTTAAATAATAGGCAACATAAAAGAGCAACCCCTGAAAGAATCAATGTATCACTGAAACAAAGAGCTAGTACTTTGTATAGACAAATAAAATATACACATTTATTGAAAGACTCACAAAAAAAGAGTTGAAAAAAATTATCAGTATCAGAAGTAAGTGTAAAGGTAACACCATAGACCCTGCAGATATCAAAAGGACAATAAGAGAATATTATAAACAATGCTACACATACATGAATTTGACAACCTACAATTGAAATGGATCAATTATTTGAAAATTAAAACTACCACATCTCACCTTATATGGAATAAATAATTTGAATGGCCCTATAACTGCTGAGGAACTTAAATTCAAGATTTAAAATCTGCCTGAAAGAAAACTTCAAATCTAGAGTTTCTCTGGAGGATTCTACCCAGTGTTTAAAGGAGAATTAACACAATTTCTACAGTTTTTCCAGACAATATCAGAGAACACTTTCCAATCCATTTTTGTGCTAATATTACCCTGAAAGGTATACAGAGAAATATAGTACAAAACAAAACAAAATGAAATCTACAGATCAGTATTTCTCATGAATATAGACAAAAACTTCTTACAAAATATTAAAAAATAGAATTTAACAAAATATAAGATTAATTATAAACCACGACTACATGGGATTTATTTCAGGAATGCAAGGCTTGAAAATCAATTAATTTTGTTCACTATATTAACAGGCTAAAGTAGAAAAATCACATGTTCATATCAATTGATACAGAATAAATATCTGACAAAATTCAACATCCATTTATGCTTTAAAACTCAGGAAAATAAATAAAATAGAATAAATAAATGTAGAGAAGAAATATCTTCAACTTGGTAAAGAAGGCTAAAAAAGTCTACAACTAACAGTTAATGATGAAGATTGAATGCTTTTCCCTTAAGATCTGGAGCAAAGCAAGAATGTCCTCTCTTATCTCTTATTCATCATAGTGCTTATAAAGTTCAGCCAATGCAATAAGGCAGTACACAAACAAACAAATAATAGAAGCATACTTCATTATTCCATCAGGCTGCCCCTGTAAAAACAAGCCTTAGGACTATTAGAATTTCCTAAGGTTGCAACTTAACTAAATTTATATAGGAATTAGTTAATGATCCTAATTCTTAGAATAGAGAGAGCAACACAATTATCTTTTTGATAAGAGGCTTACCAAGAGGTGCTTTGTAGCAGCACAGATGTCCAACAGAAATCCATAGCCATTTTAAAGAAATGTAAGAGGGCATACCCAAATCAATACAGAACTCCATGTGATGGAAATAAATTTGTGTGGGGGGGTACATAAAAATAAAACAATAATGATAACATGCATTATATAAATTTAAATAATTTTTGAATCTAACATCCAAACTGAAACAAAACCAATATAATTGAAAAATTGTGCCTTTCTAATATTCACAATTATTTTATTTGGTTTCATGAAAGCATAGTCTATGTTGCTTTTGTAATCCTAACATCTGTCAGGGTAGCTTATACATTGGAAGAAAATAGTATGAACATTTTTAAAAAAGCAAAAATGTAAGTATAACAGTGTTGATTTTTCAGTTCAAGAACCATTTGGGAAGGAAATAAAAATAGCATACTGAATTTGCAGTTTACTTCCTTGACATAAATATTTGACTTTCCAGTCTTTGAGTTTAAAAGATTATCAGAAATGATTATTTCTAGCAAACAGCTGTTATTAAAATATCCCATTCTTTATCCATTGTAGTTACTGTGGAAAGGGGAATTTTCTAGTTATCAAGATACAAACATCTCTTTTAAAAATTATAGCAGGATTCATTTAAGCTACAAAGCTTAATATTAATGAAAACCTTAAATATTAATTCCTTAAACAAAATATTTCTTTCACAAAAAAAGTCCAGGTGGCTGATTTAGGACTATTACCAAGTTTTGATTTCAGACCCAAGCTTTCTTGTAGACTTGCTCTGCTATGCATGGCCCCCACTAACAAGTTATTCTTATCATCCAAGAATGCTCTCCTAGTTCCAACTACCATGTCTGAATTGAAGCTATCAGGGAGGGAAAAGGCAAGTTACTCCTTTTGTCAGACTATGGAAGTTGCTGCACAGACCATTTTCAATTTTCATTGACCAAAACTTGGTCCATCTAATTGCACTAAAGGTTGGGAAAAAAAAATCTTTATTAGTCTATGTTCTGATTTCCCACCTAAAATTCAGGGAGTTCTGATTTTGACAACAGGTGAAGATTTTAAAGTTAACAGTCTCAGTCATGAAAAAATAGAGTAAAATTCTTTGTGTGAGTGATTGTTTGCAACAACTAAGTCTTGGGACAAATAGAGATGAAAAATAATCAGTGTGATAGGGGACAGCATTTTCCAAACTGTGTTCTGTCTAACACTGATAGGAGGTTTAAAAAAAAATAAAGTGTGCTGAGTCCCTCAGGTTAGAAGAGCAATTCCATAGCTAGCTAAAACCCAGATAATAGAGACAAGAAACACTTTTATTTGAACCCTTTATCTGCCACTTATTAGCTGTATGCCCCTGAGGAAATTATTTAACGTCTTTGTGTCTGAATTTCCATGTCTGTAAAAATAGGTATGATTTGTTACAATTGAGCATCAGCTATGTGTCACTTTCCTGGAGCTGAGGATATAGCAGTAAATCACACAAAATTATCTGGTCTCAGAGAATGTACATTCTAGTAGGGGATGGGGTAAGTATATAATACACAAAAGTAGAGTAAAATGTACTTTTGTTCCATGATAGAAAGTGTTAAAGAGAAAATAAAGTAGGGGAAGAAGTTGGGATTAGTCAAAAAGGAATGTTTTGTTTTGCATGGAGTGAGCTACAGAGCTCTCATTGGGAAACTGATACCCGAGTACTGACCAGGAAATGAACTTGGCTTTGCAGATACATGGGGCAAACATGTTCCAAGATGAAGGAGGACCAGATGTTCTTGATTTGACACAGTATCTCAGCTTAGTTAACTACAAATGAATGTGGTTGTCAGCTAACAAATAATAATAACTATTACTTACTAAATATATTCTATGGGTCAGATATTCTGAGTAGGCAATATCATAGCTGATTTATATATGCAGAGGCTAAATGTTGGGCAGATTATATGATTTGCTATAAATCATACAACTAGAATGTGACAGACAGTTTTAAAGCTACTTTGGAGTCCTGCACCTTCTTCTCATCCTACTTCTTCAAACAGAAGGATGATGAATACTGAACTAGGATTTGAGATCCATCATTACACAAAACTAAAACCCTTCCTTTTTTGAGCCTACAATCTTCAGTGAAAAGAGATTCAAGCTAAACAGTGTATATAGGTAATTACATTATACATATACAGGGGATTCTGGGAAAAAGATGGCAGTGTAAGGAAGGCAAGGCAAAAACCTCCTCACAAAATCACATAGAACATGAAAATACAGCAAATACAACTAGGCCTGAAAATGACCTGAGGACTGCAGAACCAACTACCTACATCTGGGGAAGCAGAGAAGACCCTACAAAAAAAGGTCAAGTGACAAAGCCATGATCTGGCAGGACCTAATCCCGACCCACAAGCGGGAGGAAAAGGAACAGAATTGGGAGGGAGTAGAAGCCCATGACTGCTGAACATCTGCTCCAGGAGATCTGCTGGAGGATCTGCTCCAGGAACACGAGCCCACATTACATGGTGCCCTGGTGATTGGTGGGGTTGGACAACAGATATGCAGAACACTCAGGGAGGCTGAGATCCCAGCTGCCTGTGGAGAACGGGCATGCTCTACCAGAGCCCCTGAGAAAGAAAAAAGGGCAGTTTGAAAGACTTCCCAGCAGTAACAGGGCACAAGAGTGCCCAGTCCTCTGTTTAGGGGAAAGGTCAGGTGGACAGTACCTCCCCAGCCTGTCCTCAGCCCAACAGATTGAGAGCCCTCAGGAGCCTCAGATGCTCCATCCCCCTTGCTAGCAATATGACCCAGAGGCTCCTAGCAGTGGTCCATGGCCTGCTTGCTAGCAGTGAAATCAAGCTTTGATCCTGGGTAGGAAGGGGGAGAACCCCCAGCCTGGTCAGCCTTATTTTGGACCAGCTGGGGAGCTGCATGCAGGAGCCAGCCCCTCGAGCTCTTTCCTCCTGGCAGGCACTGGTCCTTTTCGCCAATGGCCCCTACCATTGCAGAGGGTGAGACAGAGAGTGGCTCTGCCCAAGGCAGTTCCAGGCCTACAGCACCAACATGCTTCCTTGCATGTGTGTGCACAGCCCAGTCCCAAGAACTCTTTCCTCCCAGCAGGCACCGGTCACACTCACCTGCAGCACCCACCCTTGCAGCAGGCTGGAGGGAGGGAGGCTCTGCCCAGCAGATCCAGAGAGTATTCTCCCCACTCCTACAATTAGCTGATGGTCCGCACAACCCACCTGGAATCAGATCACTAAGAACAAGGCAGAAAGGTGCCATAACTGCTGCACAACAGCAGGGACTCCACAGGAAACTGAGATTCTGGGCCCTAGACGGCACCTCCTACATGAATCTATTATCCCATAAAAAAAAACACACACACAAAAAAAATGAAGAGGCAGAGGAATGTGGTCCAAACAAAAATACAGGAGAAAACACCAGAAAGAGGGCTAAGAGAAAATGTGAAATCACTGATCTTCTTGAGAAAGGTTTCAAAATAAAAGTCATAAACATGCTCACCTATAGAGAGAAAAGTATTCAATATCTCAGGGGGGACTTCAACAAAGGGATAGAAATCCTGAAAAAAAGCCACCCAGAGCTGAGGAATACAGTATCTGAAATGAAACATACAATGGAGGGATTTAAAAGTAGAGAAACTGAGGAACAGAGAGAAAAAAGCATCTCTAGAGATGAAAGAATATTAAGAGAGTGGTATGACCAATCCAAATGTAACAACATTCACATTATAGGGGTACCAGAAGAAGAAGACAGAGACAAGGGGAAAAAAATCTTTGAGGAATTAATTGCTGAAAACTTCCCCAATCTGAGGAAGGAAATAGATACCCAAGTCATGGAAGCAAAAAGATCACCCAACAAAAGAAGCCCTAGGAATACAACACCAAGATGTATAATAATTAAAATGGCAAAGATCAAGGACAAGGCGAGAGTATGGAAAGCAGCCAGAGAAAAAAATCACTTATAAAGGAAAGTCCATCAGGCTTTCAGCAGACTTCTCAGCAGAAACTTTACAGGCCAGTAGGGAGTGGCATGATATATTTAATATAATGAAAAAGAAGGGCCTCCAAACAAAAATACTCTACCCTACAAGATTACCATTTAAATTTGAAGCAAGGATTAAACAATTTCCAGATAAGCAAAAGTTGAGAGAATTCACCACTACTAAGCCATTCCTACAAGAATTCTTAAGGGAACTTCTCTGCATAGAAATGCTTCTAAGGCTAAGCAGCTGTAACCGGAGAAAATAAATAAACAGTAAAAGAAATAGACAAATTAATGGCAAGTATGAAAATAAATCAACTCACAAAATTTGTCAAACGATACCCAAAGAGTGCAGAATATGAAACAATATACAAAGAGTAGAGGAGGAAGAAAAGAATGGAAGAAAAAAATTTAGATTGTGTTTGAAATATATAATAAGCAAGTAAAGTTACACAGATAGTAAAGAAGCTGCCCTTGAACCTTTGGTAACGACGAATCTAAAGGCTGCAATGGCAATAAGTACATCTCTATCTATAATCACCCTAAATATAAACAGACTGAATGCACCAATCAAAAGATATAGAGTTACATAATGGATAAAAAAAACAAGGCCCATCTATATGCTACTTACAAGAGACTCACTTCAAACCCAAAGACATACACTGACTAAAAATGAAGGGATGGAAAAGAAACTTCATGCAAATAATAGAAAAAAGAAGGAGTTGCAGTACTTGTATCAGACAAAATAGACTTCAAAACAAAAAAATTAACAAGAGACTAAGAAGGTCATTACATAGTGATAAAGGGGTCAGTCCAATAAGAGTATATACCCATTATAAATATCTATGCACCCAACATAGAAGCACCCAAATATGTGAAACAAATGCAGAATTAAAGGGGGAGATAGAATGCAACACTTTCATTAGGAGACTTCAACACTCCATTCATATCAAAAGACAGATCAACCAGACTGAAAAACAAGAAGAGGCACTGAACAATACATTAGAACAGATGGACTTAACAGACATCTACAGAACACTCCACTCTAAAGCAATAGGATACACATTCTTTTCTAGCACATGGAATGTTTTTGGGACTAGATCACATACTAGGACACAAAAAGAGCCTCAGTAAATTCAGAAAGACTGAAATTGTACCAAACAGTTTCTCAGACCACAAAGCTATGAAACAAGAAACAAATTATGCAAAGAAAGCAAAAAAGCCTACAAACACATGGAGGCTTAAAACATTCTCCAAAATAATCAACAAATCAACGACCAAATAAAACAGAAATCAAGCAATATATGGAGACAAATTAAAACAACAACTCAATACCCCAAAATCTGTGGGATGCAGTGAGGGCAGTTCTGAGAAGGAAGTATATGGCAATACAGGCTTACCTCAAAAAAGAAGAACAATCCCAAATGAACAGTCTACACTCACAATTAATGGAACTAGAAAAAAAAGAACAAATGAGACCCAAGGTCAATAAAGAGGGACATAATAATGATGAGAGCAGAAATTTTAAAAATTGAGAATAAAACAGTAGAATCAATGAAACCAGAAGCTGGTTCTTTGAGAAAATGAAGAAAATAAATCCGTAATCATACTTATCAAGAGAAAAAGAGAGTGTAAACACATTAAAAAAATCAAAACCAAACAAAAATAACAGTGACAGTGGGCACCACAACAATACAAAGAATTATTATAGAAAGTTATGAAAAATTATACACCAACAAATGGAACAACCTAGAACAAATGGACAACTTTCTGGAAAAATACAACCTTGCAAGACTGAGCCAGGAAGAAACAGAAAATGTGAACATACCAATTACCAGCAATGAAATCGCATTGGTAATCAAAAAACTACCCAACAAAGTGTCTGCACAGACGGATTCACAGCTAAATTTTATCATTTAAAGAAAACCTAATACTCATCCCTCTTAGAGTTTCCCAAAAAATGGAAGAGGAGGGAATACTTCCAAACTCATTCCATGAGGTCAAAAGAGACAAAGACACCACAAAAAAAGAAAATTACACACCAATATCCCTGATGAACATAGATGCAAAAATCCTCAACAATATATTAGCAAACTAAATTCATAATTACATTAAAAAGGTCATCCATCATGATCAAGGAGGATTTATTCCAGGGATGCAAGGATGGTACAATATTCAAAAATACTTCAACATCATCCACTACATCAACAAAAAGAAGGACAAAAATCACATGATAATTTCCATAGATGCTGAAAAATATTTTGACAAAATTCAACACCCATTCATGATAAAAACTCTCAACAAAATGGGTATAAAGGGAAAGTACCTCCACATAATAAAGGCCATATATGACAAACCCACAGCCAGCATCATACTCAACAGCAAACAGCTGAAAGCTCTTCCTTTAAGGTCAGGAACAAGACAAGGATGCCCACTCTCCCTACTTTTATTCAACATAGTTCTGGAGGTCCTCAACATGGCAATCAGACAATACAAAGAAATAAAAGGCATCCAGATTGGTAAGGAAAAAGTTAAACTCTCACTATTTGCAGATGACATGATATTATACATAGAAAACCCTAAAAAATTCCCAAAAATCTACTAGAATGAATAACTGGATTCAGCAAAGTTGCAGGACACAAAATCAATACACAGAAAACTGTTCCATTCCTATATACTAATGATGAACTAGCAGAAAGAGAAATCAGGAAAACAATTCCATTCACATTTGCATCAAAAAGAATAAAATACCTAGGAATAAATCTAACCAAGTGGGTGAAAGACCTATACTCTGAAAACTACAAGACACTCATGAGAGAAATTAAAGAAGACACCAAGAAATGGAAATATATACCATGCTCATGGATAGGAAGAATTAATATTGTCAAAATGACTGTCCTGCTTAAAACAATCTACAGGCACATGAAAAGATGCTCCACATCACTTATTATCAGGGAAATGCAAACTAAAACCACAATTATTCTTCATCTTATACCAGTTAGGATGGGTAACATCCAGTAGACAAGAAACAACAAATGCTGGCAAGGATGTGGAGAAAGAGAAATCCTCCTACACTGTTGGTGGGAATGTCAATTAGTTCAACCATTGTGAAAAGCAATATGTATGCTCCTCAAAAACTAAAAATGGAAATGCCATTTGACCCAGTAATTCCACTCCTAGGAATTTACTGAAAGAAAACAAGATCCCTGATTCAAAAAGACATATGCACCCCTCTGTTTATCAGGACACTATTTACAATAGCTATGATATGAAAGCAATCCAAGTGTCCATCAATAGATGAATGGATAAAGAGGGAATGGTACATATATGCAATGGAATATTATTGAGCTATAAAAAGAAAAGAAATCCTACCATTTGCAACAACATGGATTGAGCTAGAGGGTATTATGCTGAGTGAAATAAGCCAGGTGGAGAAAGACAAGTTCCAAATGATTTCACTCATTTGTGGAGTATAACAACAAACCAAAACTCAGGGAACAAAACAGCAGCAGACTCACGGTCTCTAAGAAGGGACTACTGGTTACCAAAGGGAAGGGGTGGGGATAGTGGGTGGGGGGAGAGGGAGAAGGGGGTTATGGGGCACTATAATTAGCAATCACATGGTAGGTAGGTCACACAGAATGCAGTACAGCACAGAGAAGACAAGTAATGACTCTATAGTATTCTACTCTGCTGATAGACAATGACCACAGTAGATGGGGTGAGGACTTGATAATATGGGTGAATGTTGAAACCACAGTTTTGTTTATGTGAAACCATCATTAGATTGTATAGTAATCATACTTGAATAAAATAAAGTCATCAGTTCCAGAAAAAAAGTTACACACACACATATATATATATATAGAACAGACATATGTATATATACATAAATACTATAATTAGAAAGTGATAATTGTTATGAAATAAAATAGAATAAAGGATTTTGTGGTTATAAGGTAGAGTTGTTTTAAATAACTTTGATTTAATAAATTTTCTCTTAATATATACCTTGACTAAGGTTAGTAGTCTTAACAACCAGAGTAGAATAACCTTCACAAAACATGAAGAAAATTCTAAGTATACCAGGAAGAATTTTCTGTAGTAGTATGTTATAGTAATTCATTTTATACAGTTTTGAGTTATATTCAAAGGATATATAGATTCTGACCATTTATTGAGGTGCATGGTCCTTGTGGGAGGGAGACTATGGAAGTCTGCCCTTGAAAATAGCACAGCTAATTGTGTGTGAGTGTGTGTGCATGCATGTGCATGTGTACAAATACATAAATACTCATCCATCCAATACACCAATACATATAGACATTATACAGATATATACATGTAAAAACAAAAACATATGCATACATATAGAAATCATAAAGTAGGTATTTTACATATATATTTATTTCATCATAATAAATGACACTTCTCCAAGATATTTTAGAAAAATTTCACTTTAAGGTTAGTAAGAAAATTTCAGCTGAACTTATTCATACTGAGGAAAACTTCAATGCAAAAAAGAAAAAAGTGAATTACTCTGATATTCACCAGTTAAATGGTATCATTCTGGCTTTTAGAATTTCAATAATAGGTTTCTTCCTCTAAAAGAAAAATGTCAATATAAAAGAATTCTCCCCTGGGTAACATTTACCTTTCTTAAGCAGAATAGAAACTGTCAGTGACAAAAATGGTATAAATACAGTTACAAAGGCTATGGTATATCATCAAAGCCTATTTCTTAAAAATCATTTAAAAGGAAGAAAAAAGGCAGTAACAGTAATGATCAAAAAGCAAGGCTGGTGTCCAGTCCTTCCTTTGTCCCTTGGTATTCCCCTGATTGTGGCCTCTTCACCTGCCTCAGAATAACATGTTCACAAGCTCATGCTTACTCAAAGTACAGGGCTGTTTACTCATAAGGCTTTGGGAAAAATGGTAATGTCGTCCTTCATCTTCTCTTACCGATGCCAAGTGCCAAGGGTCTTTGATTCAAAGTTTAGAAAGCTATGTTCATTGGAATCAACATAGTTAAGAATATTTATTTATGAATAGACACACAGTTGTTAGAAATGAACTATATATTTCAAAAATTCAAAAAGAGAAGGGTAAGAAATGTGAGAAGGGAGGAGAATTATTCTATAAGAAATGTTGGAATTCCAGACATATAGAGAAGAAATAACACCCATTCTCCTTAAAGTTTTCCAAAAAATTGAAGAGGAGGGAATACTTCCAAACTCATTCTATGAAGCCAGCATCACTCGAATACCAAAAACTGGCAAAGACCTCACCAAAAAAGAAAATTACAGACCAATATCCCTGATGAATGTAGATGCAAAAATACTCAAGAAAATATTAGCAAACCGAAGTCAAAAATACATCAAGAGGATGATATACCATGACCAAGTGGGATTCATCCCAGGGATGCAAGGATGGTACAACATTCGAAAATCCATCAACATCATCCACCACATCAACAAAAAGAAGAACAAAAACCACATGATCATCTCCATAGATGCTGAAAAAGCATTTGACAAAATTCAGCATCCATTCATAATTAAAATTCTCAACAAAATGGGTATAGAGGACAAATACCTCAACATCATAAAGGCCATATATGACAAACTCACAGCTAACATCATACTTAACAGTGAGAAGCTGAAAGCTTTTCATCTAAGATCAGGAACAAGACAGGGATGCCCACTCTCTCCACTGTTATTCAACATGGTACTGGAGGTCCTAGCCATGGCTATCAGACAAAACAAAGACATACAAGGCATCCATATTGGTAAAGAAGAAGTCAAATTGTCAAATTGTCACTATTTTCAGATGACATGATATTGGACATAAAAAACCCTAAAGACTCCACTCCAAAACTACTAGAAATAATATCTGAATTCAGCAAAGTTGCAGGATACAAAATTAACACACAGAAATCAGTTGCTTTCTTATACACTAACGATGAACTACAGAAAGAGAAATCAGAAAAACAGTTCCATTCACCATTGCATCAAAAAGAATAAAATACCTAGGAATAAACCTAACGAAGGAAGTGAAAGACCTGTAGTCTGAAAACTACAAGACACTCCTAAGAGAAATTAAAGAGGACACTAACAAATGGAAATTCATCCCATGCTCTTGGCTAGGAAGAATAAATATTGTCAAAATGGCTATACTGCCTAAAGCAATCTATAGATTCAACGCAATCCCTATCAAAATTCCAACAACTTTCTTCAATGAACTGGAACAAATAATTCTAAAATTCATATGGAACCACAAAAGACCCTGAATAGCCAAAGCAATCCTGAGAAAGAGGAATAAAATGGGGAATTATGCTCCCTGACTTCAAGCTCTACTACAAAGCCACAGTAATCAAGACAATTTGGTATTGGCACAAAAACAGACCCATAGACCAGTGGAACAGAATAGAAAATCCAAACATTAACCCAAACATATACAGTCAATTAATATTTGATAAAAGTGCCTTGGCTATACAATGGGGAGATGACAGCCTCTTCAGCAGCTGGTGTTGGAAAAACTGGACAGCTACATGTAAGAGAATGAAGCTGGACTACTGTCTAGCCCCATACACAAAGGTACACTCAAGGTGGATCAAAGACCTGAATGTAAGTCATGAAACTCTTAGAAAAAAACATAGGCAAAAATCTCTTGGACATAAACATGAGCAACTTCTTCATGAACATATCTCCCCGGGCAAGGGAAACAAAAGCAAAAATGAACAAGTGGGACTATATGAAGCTGAAAAGCTTCTGTACAGCAAAGGACACCATCAGTAGAACAAAAACACATCCTACAGTATGGGAGAATATATTCATAAATGACGTATCCAATAAGGGGTTGACATCCAAAATATGTAAAGAACTCACGCACCTTAACAAAGAAAAAGCAAATAATCCAAGTAAGAAATGGGCGGAGGACATGAATAGACACTTCTCCAAAGAAGAAATTCAGATGGCCAACAGGCACATGAGAAGATGCTCCACATCGCTAATCATCAGAGAAATGCAGATTAAAACCAGGATGAGATATCACCTCACCAGGGAGGATGGCGAAAATCCAAAACGCAAATAACAACAAATGTTGGCAAGGATGTGGAGAAAAGGGAACTCTCCTACACTGCTGGTGGGAATGCAAATTAGTTCAACCATTGTGGAAAGCAGTATGGAGGTTCCTCAAAAAACTCAAAATAGAAATACCATTTGACCCAGGAATTCCACTCCTAGGAATTTACCCTAAGAATGCAGCAGTGCAGTTTGAAAAAGACATATGCACCCCTATGTTTATCACAGAACTATTTACAATAGCCAAGAAATGGAAGCAACCTAAGTGTCCATCAGTAGATGAATGGGTAAAGAAGAGCTGATACATATACACAATGGAATACTATTCAGGCATAAGAAGAAAACAAATCCTACCATTTGCAACAATATGGATGGAGCTAGACAGTATTATGCTCAGTGAAATAAGCCAAGCTGTAAAAGACAAGTATCAAATGATTTCATTCATATGTGGAGTATAAGAACAAAGAAAAAAACTGAAGGAACAAAACAGCAGCAGACTCACAGAACCGAAGAATGGACTAAGAGTTACGAAAGGGAAAGGGACTGGGGAAGATGGGTGGGAAGGGAGGGACAAGGGGGAAAAAGGGGCATTACGATTAGCAGACATAATTTTCGGGGGGCACGGGGAGGGCTGTACAACTCAGAGAAGACAAGTAGTGACTCTATAGCATCTCACTACGCTGATGGACGGTGATAATGGGGTTGGTGGGGGGGACCTGATGAAGGAGGTAGTTTAATAACCATAATATTGCACATGTAATTGTAGATTAATGATACCAAAAGAAATTATAAAAAAAAGGAATGTTGGAATTAAGAATTGCATCTCCATTTTCTTCCTCCATATGTCGGTATTTTGTAAGGCAAAAATATTTTTGGAGCACTGACAGAAAGCTTGAGATCATTCTTTTAAAGCTGCCTATATTTTACACCTTTTTTCTTCCTGATTGTTTTGATTTTTTTGCATGTTGATTGATATTTATACATTTTGTTCCTTCTAAAATATCTTCAGAGTTTATTCAGCGTTTGTGTTTCTTCTGTGATATATCTGCTCATATATTTTGCCCATGTTGTCCATTAGACTGTTTATTCTGTTCCTAGTGATACTTCAGATTTACAATAATTTTTATCATCTTTTGATAATATTTTCTATCAATTTATGGCTTGTGTTTTCACTATTTTAGAGGAGCTCTTTTTGTCATCAACCTAAGCCCTTAGTTTTAATAGTTGAATTCATTAGTTTTTGGTCTTATATTTTTACTGTGTTTGTCTTTTGCTGTTATTTAAATACTATCTGCCCCTAAGCTTATTTATGTTTCTTAAAAATCAGGGAAATTCAATATCAAACGAGATGTTTTTCACATTGATACAGTTGGCACAAATTAAGAATTTTTACATTACCAAGTGCATGCTCAGATACGGAGTTATGGTATCTCTTATACATTGATACTTGGCATGTAAATTTGTACAACTGCTTGGGAGGCAATTTTAACATTATCTTGAAAATGTGAATATTTGAATATCTTAAAAAGTAGCAATTACATTCGTAGTGTATACCTAATAGAAGCTCTTGGCCATGTTTGAGACATAGATATGAATGTGCATAGCAGCACTGTTTGTAATTTCAAAATCAAAGCCATTAAAATTCTTATTGTTAGAAGGGTGGACAAACAGTACTTACCAATACTATTTTACAATAAACAGTAAGTTAACAACAACAACAAAAAGATAATTACAGTCCAAAAAAAATATGCAATAGTATGGTTAAATCTCATCTAACATTATATTTTGTATAGCTATATATAATAGTTGATAAATTAGATGGAAGGATGTACTCCATAATATTAACAGTAATAAGTTGAGTAATAAGATTATGAGGGATTTAATTATCTTTGCTCTAATTCTCTATATCTTCAAACTTTTCTCTCATTAATGTGTATTGAATTTATAATAAAAATGGAGGATAAATATTGCGTAAGAAAACAGCCATCCTTAGAAGCAGTCAAGTAAATTAGGAGGTACTGATTTTCATCTATCAAATTAGCAAAGATTAATACCCCCAGCTGTAAAAGGTGCTCAACAATTCAGTATTCTTGTTTTGCTAATGGCTGTATCAATTGGTGAAACTAAAGCAAAAAGTAATTATAGTAAGAACCATCAAAAATTCATATCTTTTGGCCCTCCTTTTTTCAGTTAGTCCCCCATCTCCAAATAATACGAGATGGAACAATCAACCAAAAATAAGAAAATAATCTGAGAATATGAAGTGTTTATTATGAGTAATGAATTGGAAAATATTCTTTGTTCTTAATGCAAAAAGGGTTTAGTAAAGGACAATTATATAATGGATCACATACATTTTAACGATCATTAAAATGGTAATGAAGCCACTAATATTTGTAAAAGCTCATAATAAGTGCAAAAAGAATGTAGCATTGAAGTTACATGATTGCTATGTAAAATTTTGTGTGAGGAGATACAAAGAGATGTGATATAATCTGTATGGTCAAGGAATACAATTTGGCTGACAATAAATAAAATACAGGAGTTTCTCAAACTTAAATATCATTCTATTTTGCTTTTTTATATGCTGGGTTGGGAAACAAAATTCGTGACATTTACTTCATCACTGAATCTGCTACTAACTCTCTAGACATGACCTTTAGAGACCAACTGAAAGTCGTGTCTACGGCCATACCACCCTGAATGCACCCGATCTCATCTGAAAGTCCTTTAAGAGATTATTTCATGCAAATTGGAATCATAATGGTATATATTTTTTGTAGTTACATAGCTGACTCCACACTATCTCTCCAAACTGTACAAAATGAGAACAATGCTAATTCCAGTAATTTTTCTTCAAGGAAATGACACTAAGTCAAAATATAAAGGAATACTTACCATTTATATTTGTGTTCTTGAGCAAGTTATGTGACTGTCCTGAGATCAATTTCTTTGGGTGTGTGTGTGTGTGTGTGTGTGTATAAGACAGAGAAGAGACAGAGAGGGAAGGGGAGAGAGAGAGAAAGGGTAAGTTATTTGTTTAAAGTCCTGGGTTTAGCATGGAACAAATCCTGAAAAAAAGTATTTCATATAATATCTGTTATGAGTAATGTACAAGTAATTTTGGTAAAGAGTCTTAAAAAATATGGTCTAGAACATAAATACACTTTTAACATAAGTAACAAAATCAATAGTGAGTTAAATTTTGCTTTTTCCAAATTATATTTATAGTCAGTGATTTGCCTATCGTATCAGTGTGACAAGTGTTTTCTCTGTAGCTATTTCTAGTGTTAATCTGTAAAATATATTTTAAATCCAGAAAGATAAAAGCCAAAAGTCCAAAAACCTACACCATATTTTCTTTGTCTGAATATTTTTTTAATGCAATCTGTGTGTCAATTTGCTTGGGCATCACTTCTCAAAACAACATGTTGTTTAGTTTTTTATGCAAACTGGTGTTTTCTCCTTCATTCCAAATTGGAGCAATCTAAATATTAAAATGAAAAATTCCATCATATATTTTTAAACAACCCATTTTGGGCCCACTTACTGAAAAACTTTTGCAAAGCTTGCAAAAAATATATTTTTTTAGGGATTAAGCTTTTGGTATGGAGTTTAATACAACTTCACAGAAGAGTTTTGACAGTTTTGAATATGACAAGGCTTCCTTTTAAAAAAAATGTCATATACTAAAATCTCATGTCTATCATTTTATTTTCCTGTTGGGAACCTGGTGATTCTATTTTAAGTTATCACTCATCCTTCACTTTTACATTCATTTATTCATTCAACAAATTTGGAGGGATTGTGCCTAGGTTGATTATAGTCACAGATTATAATAGTTACAATAGTGAAAAACATAGACAAAAATCTCCACTAAAATTAAGTTTGAGTTAGTTTCTTATTGCTGGTGTAACAAATTGCTGCAAATGTGGTGGTTTTAAACTACATATATTATCTTACAGTTCTGGAGGTAAAAAGACTAAAAGAGTGTTAGCAGGGCTGCATTTCTTCTAGAAACTTCAGGAGATTGTCCTTTTCCTTAAGTTTTTCAGATTCTAGAGACTGCCTGTGTTTGTAGGCTCATGGCCTCTAACTGTATCACTATGAGGATGGAACTGCTTGATTCCACCACTATATCTACTACTCCTAATTCTTACCCTCTCCTTAACCTCTTATAAAGACCCTAGTGATTACATTGGGACTACTCAGATAATCCAGATTAGTCTCCCCATTTCAAGATCTTTTACTTAATTACATCTGTAAAGTCCTTTTTACTACATACAGTAATATATTTACAGGTTCTAGGTGAGATCAGGATGTAGACATTTTGGGGCAGCCATTATTTAGTCTACCACACTTGTTATTAATAAGAATCATATTAAAAATCCTGTATACTTCCATTTCTTGAGGGACTTGAGCTTTACTAAAGGAGAAAATAAATAAATAGACCATTGGAATGTTGTGTGCTTATGTCGTAGCAGGGTGTTTTAGGACTAAAGTTCTGTATTTAGACAGATAGAATGAATCTGAGCTTTAGCATTTTCTAATTGTGGAAGCTTGGGGAACTTTTTAACTTATCTGCCTATGCTTCTTCATGGGTAAAATGGGGATATTAATAATACCTACCTCACAGGCTTGTTCAAATAATAAAATTAAATCATGCATAGGAGTTTAGCTAAGTTTCTGGTAAATACTAAGAACTCAATAAATTTTATCCATGATCATTTCTTATCTTCATTAGTATAATTATTAGATTGGACAAATGCAGGAAATACTAGTGCATAGATGATGGACTTGACAAAGATTGGGTTGCCAAATAGTACTTTCTAAACAAACAAAACAGAAACAGACTCATAAATACAGAGAAGAGATTGTTGGTTGCCATAGAAGAATGAGGGTAGGGAAACGAGTGAAATAGGTAAAGGGCATAAAAACGTAGAAATTAATTACTATGCAATAAATAAATCATGGGGATAAAATATATAGCATAGAGAATGTGGTAAGTGATACTGTAATAACTACATGATGTCAGATGGTAACTACACCTATCATAGTAAAAATTTTGTAATGTATTTAAGTGTCAAATCACTATATTGTATACCTGAAATTAATATAATATTCTTTGTCAATTATACCTCAATTTAAAGAAAAAATAAAACTTTCTAGAAATAATAACTCTGAAATGAGTTATCAGACATCCAGTTTTATTCCATATACAGCCACACAGATAATTTGATTTTCACCTTAGAACCCAAAACAGATTACTAAGAAAATAGAGTAAAAATAAAAGGAAGGAAAGAAAATAAGAACAAAAGAAAATAAAAAGGTTTCTTATTTTTTTGAAGTATCAAAAACCCTTCACCTATTTCACCTACCTCTCTACCTCCCTCCTCTATAGTAACCACCATCTGTTCTCCATGATTAAGTCTATTTCAGTTTTGCATGTTTTTTAAGATAGCACATATATATGAAATCATATGGTACTTTTCTTTCTGTCTCTGACTTATTTCACTTAGCATGATACCCTCTAGGTACATCTATGTTTTCATAAATGGCAAGATTTCATTCTTTTCTTATGGATGAATAATATTCCATTGTGTATATGTACCAAATGTATCCATTCATCTTTCACTGGACATTTAGGTTCACTCCATGTTTTGGCTATTGTAAATAATGCTGCAATAAACATAATAGTCCAAAAAGATGGTAATGTGAGAGGTGAGACAGAGGCTTCCTCCTAAAACCACATATAATATGAAAATATAATTAATAAAACTAATCCTGAAAGAGCAACAAAAGAAAGGGCTGTGCCAAATTGCATTCACCTGGAGAAAAGAATAAACCTAATAGAACAGGGTAATGTAACAAAGCTGAGGCCCAGCTGGACCCAAGCACTTCCCCCACCCCAGCTCACTAGTAGGGAGGAAGAGAAACAGAGTGGGGAGGCAGTGGAGGCATGGGACATTGCTTCAGGGGCCGAGCAGCTCAGATAGTAGAGCTTTTGCGCACTAGAGGGCACCACATACAAATATGAAACACCAAAGAAACCTCATTCAAAGTAAAATTATGAATACAACCCTGAGAAAGAGTCAAATGAAATCAACCTCATGAATCTTCCTGAAAGGGATTTCTAACTAAAAATCATTAACATGCTCATGAAGGTAGAGAAAAATATTCAAGAACAAAGGAATGAATTCCGGTCAGAGATCCAATCATTGAAGAGCACAATGGAGGGTATTAAAAGCAGAGTAGATACAGTGGAAGAGACAATAAATGAAATAGAAATTAGGAAGATTAATACAAATAAGCTAAGGCACAGAGAGAAAAAAGGATCTCTAGGAATGAAAGAATATTAAGAGAACTGTGTGACCAATCCAAATGGAAAGATATTCGCATTATAGGGGTACCAGAAGAAGAAGAGAGAGAGAAAAGGATAGAAAGTGTCTTTGAGGAGGTAATTGCTGAAAATTTCCCCAATCTGGGGAAGGAGTCTCTCAGTCCATGGAGGGGCACATATCTCCCAACATAAGGGACCCAAGGAAGACAACACCAAGACATATAGTAATTAAAATGGCAAAGATCAAGGATAAGGACAGACTATTAAAAGCAGCCAAAGAGAGAAATAAGATCATGTACAAAGGAAAGCCTATCAGGTTATCATTAGACTTCTCAACAGAAACCTTACAGACCAGAAGAGAGTGGCATGATATATTTAATGCAGGAAGAAGAAGTGTCTTGAGCCAAGACTACTTATACCAGCAAGAATATAATTTAAATTTGAAGGAGGGATTAAAAAATTTCCAGAGAAGCAAAAGCTGAGAAAATTTACCTCCCAAAACCATCTCTACAGTGTATTTTGGAGGGACTACTATAGATGGAAGTGTTCCTAAGTTTTAATAGGAGTCACCAGAGGTAATAAAACCACAGAAAAGAAAGTAGAACAGTTAATTATAAGCAATGAAAAATTAAATCAACAATCCCCAATGTCAATCAAGGAATAGACAAAGAGTACAGAATATGATACCTAATAAATAAAGAATGGAGGAGGAAGAAAAAGGAGGAAGAAAAAAAAAGAACCTTTAGACTGTTTTGTAATAGCATATTAAGTGAGGGAAGTTAGACTCTTAGATAGTAAGTAAGTTAACCTTGAACCTTTGGTAACCACGAATCTAAAGCCTGCAATGCCAATAAGTATATACCTATCCATAATCACCCTAAATGTAAATGGACTGAATGCACCAAACAAAAACATAGAGTCATTGAATGGGTAAAAAAACAGGACCTGTCTATATGCTGCCTACAAGAGACTCACTTTAAACCCAAAGACATACAAGACTAAAAGTGAAGGGATGTAAAAAGATATTTCATGCAACTGATAAGGAGAAAAAAGCAGGAGTTGCAATACTTGTATCAGACAAAATAGACTTCAAAACAAAGAAAGTCACAAGAGACAAGGACATTACATAATGATAAAGGGGTCAATCGAACAAGAAGATATAACCATTATAAATATCTATGTGCCCAACACGGGAGTCCCTCATATGTGAAACAAATACAAACAATTAAAAGAGGAAATAGAATGCAATGCATTCATTCTAGGAGACTTCAAAACTCCATTCACTCCAAAGGACAGATCCACCAGACAGAAAGTAAGTAAGGAGACAGAGGCACTGAACAACACTTTAGAACAGATGGGCCTAACAGACATCTACAGAATTGTACGCCCAAAAGTAGCAGAATACACATTCTTCTCAAGTGCACATGGAACATTTTCAAGATTAGATCATATACTAGGCCACAAAAAGAGCCTTGGTAAATTCAAAAAGATTGAAATTGTACCAACCAGTATTTCAGACAACATAGGTATGAAACTAGAAATAAATTACACAAAGAAAATGAAAAATTCCACAAACACATGGAGGCTTCACAACCTGCTCCTAAAGAACCAATGGATCAATGACCAAATAAAACAGAGATCAAGCAATATATGGAGACAAATGACAACAATAATTCAACAGTGCAAAATCTGTGGGACGTAGCATAGGCCATGCTAAGAGGAAAGTATATTGCAATACAGGCCTACCTCAGGAAAGAAGAACAACCCCATATGAACACGCTAAACTCACAATTAATGAAACTAGAAAAAGAAGGACAAATGAGGCCCAAAGTCAGTAGAAGGAGGGACATAATAGAGATTATAACAGAAATAAATAAAATTGAGAAGAATAAAACTATAGAAAGAATCAAAGCAAGAGCATGTTCTTTGAGAAAATAAACAAAACAGACAAATCCCTGGAAAGACTTATCAGGAAAAAAAGAGTCTACACACACAAACAGAATCAGAAATGAGAAAGGAAAAATCACTAAGGATACCACGAAATACAAATTATCAGAGAATATTATGAAAAATTATATGCCATCAAATTGGATAACCTAGAAGAAATGGACAACTTTCTAGAAAAATACAACCTTCCAAGGCTGACCCAGAAAGAAACAGAAAATCTGAATAGACCAATTACCAGCAACAAAATTGAACTGGTAATGAAAAACCTACCTAAGAACAAAATGCCTGGACCAGATGGTTTCACTGCTGAATTTTATCAAACATTTAGTGAAGGTCTAATATCCATCCTCCTCAAAGTTTTCCAAAAAGTAGAAGAGGGAACACTTCCAAACATATTGTATGAGGCCAGCATCACTCTAATACCAAAACCAGGCAAAGACACCACAAAAAAAAGAAAATTACAGACCAATATCCCTGATGAACATAGATGCAAAAATACTCAACAAAATATTAGCAAACCGAATTCAAAAATACATCAAAAAGATCGTCCATCATGATCAAGTGGGATTCATTCAAGGGATGCAAGGATGGTGCAACATTAAAAAAATCTATCAACATCATCCACCACATCAACAAAAAAGACAAAAACCACATGATCATCTCCACAGATGCTGAAGAAGCATTTGACAAAATTCAGCATCCATTCATGATAAAATTCTCAACAAAATGGGTTTGGACTGCAAGTACCTCAACATAATAAAGGCCATATATAACAAACCCAGAACCAACATTATACTTAACAGTGAGAAGCTGAAAGCTTTTCCTTTAAGATCGGGAACAAGACAAGGATGCCCACTCTCCCACTTCTATTCAACATAGTACTGGATGTACTAGCCACAGCAAACAAACAGCACAAAGAAATAAAAGGCATAAAGATTGGCAAGGAAGAAGTGAAACTGTCCCTCTTTGCAGATGACATGATATTGTACATAAAAAACCCTAAAGAATCCACTCCAAAACTACTAGATCTAATATCTGAATTCAGCAAACTTGTGGGATACAAAATTAACACACAGATATCTGTTGCATTCCCATACACTAATGATGAACTAGCAGAAAGAGAAATTAAGAAAGCAATTCCATTCACAGTTGCATCAGAAAGAATAAAATACCTAGGAATAAACCTAACCAAGTGAAAGTTACCTATACTCTGAAAACTACGTGACACTCATGAGAGAAATTAAAGATACCCGTATATGGAAACACATCTCATGCTTACGTTTAGAAAGAGTTAATATTGTCAAAATTGCCATCCTACCTAAAGTAATCTACAGATTCAATGCAATTCCTATCAAAATACCAACAGCATTCCTCAATGAACTATAGAAAATCATTCTAAAATTCATATGGAACCACAAAAGGCCCCAAATAGCCAAAGCTATCCTGAGAAGGAAGAATAAAGCTGGGGGGATAATGCTCCTTAACTTCACCTCTACTACAAAGCCACAGTTATCAAGACAATTTGGTACAGGAACAGAATCATGGACCAATGAAACAGACCAGAGAGCCCTGACATAAACCCAAGTATATGTGGTCAATTAATATATGATAAAGGAGCCATGGACATCCAATGGAGAAATGACAGCCTCTTCAACAACTGGTGTTTACAGAATGGGATAGCTACATGCAAGAGATTGAAACTGGATTATTGTTTAACCTCATACACAAAAGTAAACCCAAGATGGGTCAAAGACCTGAATGTAAGTCAGGAAACCATAAAACTATTAGAATACAACATAGACAAAAGTCTTCTAAATATAAGCATAAGAAACTTCTTCCTGAACGCATCTCCTTGAGCTAGGGAAACAAAAGCAAAAATGAACACATGGGACTACATCAAACTAAAATGTTCCTGTATGGCAAAGGACACCATCAACAGAATAAAAAGGCATCCTACAGTATGGGAGAGTATGTTTGTTTGTAAATGACATATCCAACAAGGGGTTAACATCCAAAATATAAAAGAACTCACATGCCTCAACACCCAAAAAGCAAATAACTCGATTAAAAATTGGGCAGAGGATATGAAGAGACAATTTTCCAAAGAAGAAATTCAGGTGGTCAACAGACACATGAAAAGATGCTCCATATCACTAATCATCAGGGAAATGCAAATTAAAAACCACAGTGAGATATCACCTCACACCAGTAAGGATGGCCAGCATCCAACAGACTAAGAACAGCAAATGCTGGCAAGGATGTGGAGAAAGGGGAACCCTCCTACACTGCTGGTGGGAATGTAAATTAGTTCAACCATTGTGGAAAGCAATATGGAGGTTCCTCAAAAACTAAAAATAGAAATACCATTTGACCCTGGAATCCCACTCCTTGGAATTTATCCAAAGAACACAACTTCTCAGACTCAAAAGGACTTATGTACCCCTATGTTTATTATGGAAGCAACCTAACTGTCCATCAGTAGCTGAATGGATAAAGAAGAGGTGGTACATATCCACAATAGAATACTATTTAGCAATAAGAAAGAAGCAAATCCTGCCATTTGCAACAACATGCATGGAACTGAAGGATATTATGCTCAGTGACATAAACCAGGCGGAGAAAGACAAGTGCCAAATGATTTCCCTCATTTGTGACATATAACAACAAAGCAAAACTGAAGGAACAAAATAGCAGCAGACTCACAGACTCCAAGAAGGGACTAGGGGTTACCAAAGGGGAGTGGTGTGGGAGGACAGGTGGGGAAGGAGGGAGATGGGGATTGAGGGGTATTATGTTTAGTACACATGGTGTGTGGGGTCATGGGGAAAACAGTGTAGCACAGAGAAGGCAAACATTGAATCTGTGGCATCTTACTACACTGATGGACAGTGACTGCATTGGTGTATGGTGGGTGGGGACTTTGTAATATGGGTAAATGTAGTAACCATATTTTTTCATGTGAAACCTTCATAAGAGTGCATATCAATAATACTTTAATAAAAAATTTAAAAGAAAAAGAACAAAAATAAATAAATAAATAAACATAAAAGTCCATGTATCTTTTCAAATTAGTGATTTTTGTTTTCTGGGGATAAATACCCAGCAGTGGAATTGCTTGGTTATATGGTACTTTGATTTTTAGTCCTTTGAGAAACCTCCATACTGCTTTCTATCATGACTGGGCCAATTTGCAATCCAACCAGCAATGTACAAAGGTTACCTTTTATCCACATCCTCACCAACACTTGTTATTTTTGTCTTGTTGATTTTTTCCATATTGAGTGTAATGAGGTTATCTCATTGTTGTTTTGAGTTTCATTTCCCTATGACTAGTGATGTTGAATATTTTTTCATGTGTCTGTTGTTCATCTATAGGTCTTCTTTTGAAAAATGTCTATTCAGGTCCTCTGCCTGTTTTTTAATTAGATTGTTTTTTGGTTTTGTTTGTTTTTTTGGTGTTGAGCTGTATGAGTTCTTGTTGTATTTTGGATATTAGCACCTTATGAATATCATTTGCATATATGTTTTTCTATACAGGAGGTTGAATTTTCATTCTGTTGATGGTTTCCTATGTTGTGCAGGAACTTTTTAATCTGATGTAGTCCCATTTGTCCCACATATTTATTTTTGCTTTTGTTTCCCTTGCCTGGAGAGACATATCCAGAAAAAAAGTACTAAGGTACTAATACTGATATTGAAGAGTGTACTTCCTATGTTTTCTTCTAAGAGTTTTATCATTTCAGGCCTTATATTTAGTTCTTTAATCTATTTTGGGTTTATTTTTGTGTATGATATAAGATAGTGGCCCAGTTCATTCTTTTGCAAGTAGCTGTCCAGTTTTCTCAATACTATTTATTGAAAAGACTATCTTTCTCCTATTGTATATTCTTGTTGCCTTTGTTGTATATTAATTGACTGTATAAGCTTGGACTTATTTGTGGGCTCTCTATTCTGTTCCACTAGTTCACGTATGTGTTCCTGTGCCAGTCTCATAGTATTTTGATCACTGTAGCTTTATAATATAGTTTGAAATCAGGGAGCATAATACTCCTAGCTTTGCTATTCTTTCTCAAGATTTCTTGTGTTATTCAGGATTTTTTTGTGGTTCCATACCAACTTTAGGATTATTTGCTATAGTTCAGTGAAAAATGTCATTAGTATTTTGATAGGGAATACACTGAACCTGTAGATTGCTTTGGGTATAATGGCCATATTGACAATATTCTTCCTATCCATGTGTATGTAGTAACTTTCTAGTTATTTGTGTCTTTGTTGATTTCTGAGAGAAGAGGTTTCTTAAATTGTTGGTAATTACTCTCTGAGGTAGATTGAATTATTAGCTTCAATTCTTTTTCCCTCTCCTTGTATCCATGTTCTTTGATTATTACTTTGTCCCTCTTTCTAGAAATTGAGTGTACTTCCCTGTTCCTTTAGTCTAGGCTCAGTAAGTTGAGGTGCTTTGCCTGATGGAAGGAGATAGTGTGCCATTCTGAGCCCAGGCCTTAAGAGGCACCACATCTTTCCACTTACGCTTTTTGGCCTCTGCTCATAACATGAGAGGAATCCCCAGGGAGCCTTTTGGTTCAAGGAAAATGAGAAACACATGAATAGACACAGAAACAACCTGTAGCTTAGAGTTGCCCAGCTGAGCCCACTCTGAGTTGAATCAATGCCTATTATTACATGGCAACTGAGATTTTTGGGATTGCTTGTTACACAGCAATAAGTCATCGATACTCTCCTTAAAGTCATAATAAAGCTCTTAACTTTACTTTCCTGGGTCCTATTCTAGTGTGTTTTGATCAGGAGAATTAGGGCACAATTTACATGATTATTCTGTTTTATTAAGGAGACAATACCACCTTTGGTCATACACTCAGTTTATATCTAGTGCAAAATAAAGCATTTCAAAGTGAAAGAATTGCAGTGACTAAAGTTGGCTGTATTCTCCTCCAGTATTACAAAACTGGTAGTTACTAATTATACAGAATACACAAGTAGTTAATGAAACATTTTTCAGAAGAAAAAGGAATGAGAAATTTAAGTCACCAAACTATAATAGCACCCATTTGCCCAGCTCCCTGTTAAGAAGCATATGCCTTTCATTACGTTTATTTCCAGTGAACAATTTTAGGATGGCTTAGTGAGTCTCTGTGACAATAAACTGGCTAAGTAGGGCACCTGGTGTTGCCTATAGCTGGTTCACAGTGGTTTGCACATGTAAATTGGTGTATGCAGGTTAAAAATGAAATATTTCCACATGCTCAGAGAAGGTGTTTATATTATGTTGTATAAAAGGCAGGGGTCTAGAGGGCCTTCAGAAGTTGTCTGAAAATATAAAAAGATTGAAGTTTATCTAAATTAGCAATAAGTATTCCCAGAAGTGCAAAGAGAAAAATGAAACACTAACTTTGAATTACAGCATATAATTGTTCCTCTCTTTTGTAAAATGTAGTCTTGCCTAATGCTTCCTATAAAATTTGCTTTAGACATTGCTGCATGTGTCAAAATGATCTAGTATTAATGAATTCCTTATGTGTGTGAGGTGAGTGGGGCTCTAAGTTAGAGCAGGAAAAACGGAACTTACAGAGAAAGAAACAGGTATTTAAATATTTTCCACTATGTGTCAGCCACATTACTGGGCATATATAATGGTGGTGATGATAATCTTTGGTTTTTTTATAATGCCAGATACTGTGCTAAACACGGCACATGGAATTTTCTCCAATATAGTAATGTTCATAACAAGGAGGATCTACATTAAAATAGGAACCAATGTTTATTGAATATATCGATATTGCAAGGGTTGGACTAGGTACAGTAAATGCTTTCTTTCAATTCTGGCAGTAATTTTGAGATCTAGATTTTAGTGCTGAGTTTGTGTGTGTGTGTGTGTGTGTGTGTGTGTGTGTGTGTGTTTAAAGTGGGCTTCAAGTTGGGTGCAAAAAAATATAAAATATGTGATTGAAAAATCTAGTCTTGAATGGGGAAAGTGAAAAAGAAAAAAAAAGGTTTTAAACTTTTGGGAACCTAAGTTTAGTAAAGAATGATTGTAATGGCATAATACTTGAGATTAGTATCTATGTAAAGTAATTCATATAGAAGATACTGGCATAAGATGTGATTAACATCAGAGACAGGAAGTTAATACCACCAATAACACAATAAAAGAGAAAGTGTTTATGATGTGTTAAAATTTTTATTATTTTATTACGTATTATTGTGAGTAATAGGTAGAACATTATAAATATATAGGGACCTTTTTTAGATAGAGTCTGGAGAGGAAAGCATGACAACACAAATTTACTAGACATATAAGTAGGTAAAAGGGTCTGAATACTGTGGAGCTGCAGACTCAAGACCCCATTACTTGGAGAACGATGTCCTTGCCACCTGAAATGGGAGACCCTGTGCTCTAATGCGCATGACAGTCAGCAGTGAATGCCTGTGGGATCGTGGGTCTAGGAGAGACATCAAAGGAGTGAAACAATGTTGAGCATGCATTCCAAGATATGTAAATGTATTTATTTATAAGGGTTATGCTTATTGTATACTAAGATTACATACAAAGAGATTAAATATTGCAAAAGTTCAGTGAAATCTCTAGACCCATTGTACAGAGGTTTAAAACCTGTATTCTCTCTTATAAACTTGGGGAAATTAAGTAAACCCTGTGCCTTGATTTTCTTTTAAAACAGAGATAAAAATATGCCTCACTGGAACACTTGGCATGAGGATTCAGCTAGCTATGTCAGTAAATCACCTGGAATAATATTTACCCATAATGAACTCCCAGTAAATGCTATTACTGTTATTACAAAGCATTCAAAAGGCAAGTTTAAATTGTAATATGAAATACGCATATTCTTTCTTCCTGTAAACCAGTAAATCATTTTAAGAACCCCTTGTATATAGGTACCTTTGTTTAAAACCTACTGTCCTAGGTCATGTAGTCATAACATTCAAGTGCTTGTAGATTTAGTAAGGATGGGATTTCATGGTCCTAGATATTTCATGACTATAGGGAAAACTCATACTTTACTAAGTCATTTCAGTCTCTCAGAGGTTAGGTTTAATCAATAATCATAATTATTTGACATCATCCTGGAAGCATTAGGCTAATGGACAAGAATAAATAAGAGTTATAAACATTGTCAAAAATGAAACAAAATCATCACTATTTACTGATAACTTAAATGTTTGGATTTCAGAATCAACTAAAAGCCTAAGAGGAAAAAAGAAAATCTTCTGTAGGTTGCTTGTAAAAGAAAATATAAGACAAATATCAGTATTTTTACTCTATAACAGTAACAACTAGTTAGAAAACAAAATGCACAAAGAAAGCTCCATTCATAAAAACAACAAATGCTTAAAATTACCAAGGACTGTCAAGAAATTCACGTTACCTATATAAAGAAAACATTAGAAACCTACTGGATGAATTCCAAATAAACGTAGATAATATGCTTGTCTTTGGAAATTTAATGCTGTAAATATACCAGTATTCCCAGAATTGCTAGTTAATTGTATTGCAATCCCCATTTGAAAACCAAGTGGATATTTTAAACATTTTTGATCTGATAAAAACATTTGCATGATATCTGTATGCATAAATGTAAAAGAATAATAGGAAATCTTAGAGAAACAAAAGTAATGGGAGATTATTCTCTCTAGCAGAATTAAAACATTTTACGAAGCAACAGCAGTTTAGACTACGTTGTAATTATGCACAGAGACAGTATCATGAAGAAATATTAGTAGTTCAAGAAATACGCCCAGCATGCATGAAAATTTAGTGTTGCATGAAAAAAATAGTTTATATTGTTTAGGACAGAATATTTTCAAAGACATTTCCTTTTTTGTAACGTAAAATTCCAAAGAAAAATTTGTTTCATCAGCAGAGGGCTTGCTTCCATGCCCTTCCATACTGTTCTTTCCGTTCCTTTTGGGCTGGTAGTTCCCAAAGTCTGGAACTAGAAGAGCAGTGCTAGACCACCAGTGGACTTGTTAGAAATGCAAATTTGGGGCCCCATCTCAGACTTATTAATCTGAAACTAGAGGGTGGGGGCCAGCTTTCTTTTTGTTTTAACAGACTTTCCAGTTGTCTTTAATTCATGATAAAGTTTGAGATCTAGCCCGGGGAGCTGTTTTCAACGACCCTGGCTGTGAAAGGGTACAGGCAGCATGTGAGAGATGTGGCTCTTATAGTGGGTTGAATGGTGTCCTCCCAAATTCATGTCTACCTGGAAACTGAGATTGTGGCTTTATTTAGAAACAGTCTTTGCAGATGTAGTTAGTTAAGGATCTCAAGATGAAATTACTCTGGCTTTAGGATGAGCCCAAAGTCCAAGGACTGGTGTCCATATAAGGAGAGAAGAGGACAAAAAAGGAGCACAAAAAGAATGCTTTATGAAGGCAGAGACTGAAGTGATACACCTACAAGCCAAGAAATGCCAAGAATTGCTGGGGGCCACCAGAAGTGGGAAAGAAGCAAGGAAACATGCTTCCCACTAGTCTTCACCATCAAGTACACTTGCCAATACCTTCCTTTCAGACTTCTAGCCTCCAGAACTGTGACAGAACACATTTCTGTTGCTGTCAGCCACCCAGTTTGTGGATGTTTGCCTTAGTAAACTAATCAGCAATTTAAAAAAATGTTGGCCCAGATGAGGCATACATCACTTTCAGTTTACATGCCATTGGCTAGACGTCCATCACATAATTTCACTCAAGGGCAAGGGAGACATGGAATTGTTGTCTAGCTATGCACCCAGTACAAAGAGGGGAACACCCAGTACAAGAACTTCTGGAGGACATTTACCAGTCTCTGCCAAAATATTTCAAATGTTGGAGAAAAATAATGATTTAATAAATAATATTGAAAGAACTGATGAGCTATTCAAAGTAATTACCATAATAACAACTAACACTTCAATAGCATTTAGAAAGATGCATACCTGATTGACAATGGTTAAAATGATGGAGAAAACCTGGTATTTGAGAGTGTTAGGCAAAACAGGAACTTTCACACTCTCTTCTTGGAATGGTAAATACTATTCTGGTGAGCAGTCTGGCAATATAGGTCAAAATGCACAATGGTAGATTCATTCTTTGAATGATCCTTGGAGAATTTTTACCCTAAGAAGATAGAAAAGTATATGCATCACTTGCCCCAAATTAGTATTAATCTACACTTCTGGTTTGCTTGGTTAAATGACATTTGAATACACTAGAATAGAGCTGCCTAGTGGAGGATCACAATGTGAGTTATGCTCAAAGACACAAAGTCCCCAAAGCTTTTGGCTAGACTGGGGAGACCTGGCTTGTCTCGGGCCGACTATAGCCACTCACCCAGTCATAGTTGGCTGAACTTCATTAGAAACTCTCATACTGCAGACCAAACAGAACAGACTTCAAGGTCGTCTCATGAAGGTAAAATCAACACATGCTGCTCGAATATTGTATGGTAAAGATAGACAGGGGAGGGTTTTATCTGTCATAGGCTTTTTTCCAGTAGTGAAAACATAGCTTGGTGGAAAAGGGATCCACGGAGATATTGGGTAAGTCCCATTTTGGATACCTAAGGAGTGCAGTTCATCAGCCCGAAGAAACCTGGGCATGATCTCCTGGTGAATGAGGTTCAGAGGTTGACTTGAATGCTGTTTTATACCTAGATAGTTTTCCGTTTAGTGTTTGATGTGCCATCTTCATGGCCTGGAAGCCAGCTTCAGGGTGGCTTTCTATTGATGAGTATATCTTCCACAAATTGTAGCTTTATTAACTTGTTTGATATACTTGATATAAAAATTCTATTGAATTTGAAATCATTTTGCATTATCGTAAGAACTTTTAAAATTACACACACACACACATATATATATATATATATATAAAATGAAAGAAAAGGCGGAGCTGTTAGATTCTTCAAAAATAATTTCTAATGATCTAAATTTTTCAGTGGTATGTAAAGGCAGTTAAATATTTTATCACCTTCCTGTTTGAGCCAAGTTTCTCCTTGATGGTAACTTTCAGGAACAGGAGAAGATCATCATTAAAAATCTTGATTAGGAATTTCTTGTGACCATTTCAAGTATAAAACATGATGTAAAATTTTTCTGTGAGTAGAATAATGCTCCACTTTCTTACTGAAATATTGTTTTATAAGAGATATATTTTAATATTTCCTAATACTTCCTGATTATTTTCTTATCATAATTAATTGCTATGACTATAACTCTTCTTTTTTTTGGGAAAATCCCATATAAAAGCTCTACATTTTATTTAATTTTCCCTAATATCATTACAAATATTATCAGTTTCTCTAAGTGTTATTGTGGCAGGCTAACCACAAGGTGACCCCCAGTGACCCCGCTTCTGGTATTCATGGTCTTGTATAGTCACCTCTCCTTGGATGTAGGTAGGACCTGTGAGCTGCTTCAAACAATAGAATATGGCAAAAGGTGCCACTTTCACAGCTGTGTTCCATTATAAGGGAAAAGTGATGGGATTTCATTCCAGTAATTATGTAGGTTTCCATCTTACTAATGGACCTGCTTTAAGATTTTCTTTTCTGGCTTGATGAAGAAGTCATGTTGAGGAAGCCCAAGAGGCAAGTGACTGCAGGTAGCTTCTAAGACCTGCAAACAGCCTGGGAAACAGGTGTCCCCTAGGACATGTCTAGGAGCTGAGGATAACTCCTAGCTGACAGCCAACAAGAATCCAGGCCTTCAGTCCTGTAGATGCAAGGAAGTGAATTCTGTCAAAAACATTAGAAGCAAAGTCTTCAGTTGACCCTCTGAATGAGAATGTGGTATATGAGAACCTGTGCAAAGGGCCCAGCTAAGCTAGCTCTGAGATAGTAAATGTGTGTTAAGATGCTGTGGTTTGTGGCAAATTGTTACACGGCAATAGAAAACTAATAGCAATTATATTGTGAATATGTTTGGAATGGTTTGCACTAGATAGACCTTAGTTGCCTGTAGGCAAACCATGTTCACCAATACCGATGAAATATTTTATTGAGTAAAAAATAATTTCACTAGTTTGCAGCCCTTATCTACTTATATAAAAACTTCAGTTTGCAAAACAATGTGCAACCAGCTATTTGTGGACATCCCTTAGAACTGTGTTTCTATAGCCCATGCATCAGCCCTGGTTATTCTTTTTTGCTCATCTCTGCTGCTCAAAGTTCTAGCACTCTTTGTGCCATTAAAGCATCCTTCAGTCCAAATACTGAATCACCTCAGCTGGTTTTTACTGACCTGAGCAATGCCAGTACTATAACAACTAGTCTTGGCTATTCCAACATGAAGATCCCTAAAGATTACAGCCCCTTTCTGATGCATTTTTTTAACTGGAAGTACAAGAAACAAGCAATCACTTATTACCTATGAAGCAGGATGACTCTGTGTTATTTTATTCAGATAAGGAAATCTTACAAGCTAGCTCTTTTGGCTATTACTTTTCAATAAATAATGACATATTTTAGCTTATGTTTACATACTTTTCATTCTTTGTGCAGAAGCAACAGGTAGAATGTTTGGGAGAGTCAGGTTCCAGTTACCATGGTGTTGAACAGTTGTTCCAGAGGTGTATATTGGGGACCACAGAGAGTCCATGAAACCCTTCCCAGGCCCACATGGTTAAAACTATTTTCATAATAATACTAAGAAGTTACATTTTTTCCTCTCATGAATTCATAATATCCTTGTGTTTTAAAATCCCTCATTTTAATTTGTAATATATTAAATACAGAGAGCCACAACCCATGATAGGTTTGTCAGATGGTTTTCAAAAATCCTAGCTGTTAACATTTTCAATTCTCTTGCAATTGTGTGACTATTCCCACCATGGCTGATTTCAAGCTACCAAGTTACATAACAATGCAAATTTGAGAAGGGAAGCATACTGATTGACTCTTTTGAGTCAGTGTGAGCCAGCATCTGCATGCCACTGACTGTGAACTTCATAAATGGAGGCTCTTTGGGGGCTTCAGTTCTTTTTTAAAGTCTAAAGCAGTCCTGAGATGAAAAGGTTTGGGCAGCACCACCACTGAGGTTCTTCTGGTGTCATCACACCAGCCTCCTCCGTCCCTGATACTCTCAGAGGACTTCCCTCTTCTGGAAGCCTCCCCACAGACTTCCAAAAGTACTTATATCTGTTAATGCCCCACTTTTGGTTTGAAATTTTTTTTCCATTATATTCCCATAATGAAAATCAATGAGTGGGAAATGTCAGAGGAGGGATTATCACCAAACCTCACTTGCAAGATATTCTTAGATCTTACTTTTGGCTAAGAAACATCTCTGTAACATATTCTTGAATATAAAGCTTTAATAAGCTCAATAAAAATTCACAAAGTTATCTACTAATTCCTTCCCATTGAGTAATAAATATATTTAGCAATTTTTACTGAATGATTACTATGAGCTAGGCACTGCACTTTATTCTGGAGACAAGGGAGATAACAAAATATAGAAAAATCTGTGACCTCTCTGAATTTATATTCTAGTGAGGGAGATAAAAACACACACATATGTAAATAGAATAAAGTTATATATATATATATAATGTATGTATGTATGCATCAGATAGTGATAAATTCTATGGAAAAATATATTGCTGAATGAGGGGTTAGAGAATGATGCATGAAAAAGGGGTATTTTATACATGTTGACCCCAGGGGAGATTGCAGATAGGATGAAACTGAGCAGAGACCTGAAGGAAGATATGATACAAACGATGTAGTTATTTGTTAAAAGAACACACACAAAAGTACTGAGGTGGAAGCACGCTTAGTAGATTTAAGCTTGGTATACTGAAGAGTGCCCAAACAAGGAGATCATGTAATCTGGGGAACAAGTGGTTATATTTAGGTATCTGCATGATTTATACGTGGACACAGGGAAATTGGCCTTTAGGGAAGCAGAGAAACAGAAGGCACCAGGGCAATATAGCCTGAGGTGTGCACACCACCGATGAGCACTTCACCATAGCATGGCCAGGACAAGGCAGGGTGATGCATTACCACACCCAGACATCTTCCAGGCTGACCGTTACATTGATCCACGTATAGTTCAGGTTCCACTGGGATCATAGAACTGCTAACTTGAGGATATTAAAAATCTGGGTGAATTATTACTACTTACAATACCCCTAGAGCATTACAAGCAAACCTGGACAGTGGTTCCAGTTCTGGGCATGAGCTTCCATGTCTGGCCTTTCCCACAATGCTACCTTGACTGGGATGCTCTCCTCTCTTCATCTAATTCTTCCCTACCCGTCCTTCTGAGCTCATTTTAGAAAAGCATCCTCCAGGGCATCTTCTGTACTGCTCCATGAAAGAGTTTTCTAGTTCCTATTCACTCTTATAAACTGTACTGAATTGTTTAATAACCATGTGATATAATCACCACTTCATTCTTTATCTCCCACCAAGTGGTAAAATACTTGAGTTAGATGCATGGAAAGAGGTACTTAGTTATACATTTCATTATTATGTGCCATGATTTATGATTTTAGAGATAAACAGATACTGAATTTTATAGAATCCATTATATACTTTGAAAATTGAGCTTGGAGAGAGAAAGTAATTTTGTTTTTTATCCTAGGTCATTCCTTGAATTTCTTAAGAAATCAGAAAATGACTAAAAGCTTGTGGACCCAACTGTAGCCACTGTTTTTCCACATTATCAGGTTGTCTCATATCAATAAATGCATAGGAAAACATGTTTTAATGCTGTGGTATTGCCCTTATTTTTTCAATAACGCAATTAATTGAGACTACAATACTGCATTTTTTATCATAATGCTTTCAACAGAGAAAAAGCAATATGTTTTCATAATATAATTTAAGATTCTTTATGAAAATATATAACTGACATATTTATTTTAATGGCTTTATTTCCTGTTGTAGAATAAGGAAAATTATTTTGAATATTTATCTGTCTGCAAGCATTTTTTTCGGCTCAGAAATTTTTATTTTTAAGACACTGCTTTATTTAGCTATATTATTTCCATTCTATCAGCTATCATTTCATCTTTTCAAAATATTCTCTCATTTACTACCCAGTATCATAGTCAAAGCTTTTTCATATCATAATCACAAAACTCTACTTTGTATTCATGACTAAATAAAATCATTGTCTGTTAAATTTATAAATTCACACGCAATAAAAACTTTTTCCCCATCACACTCCCTTTAGCAGATATTTGCTGAACACATCTGTATATATATATTTCAGCTAGGAAATGTCAGATGCATTAATTACAGTAGTTCTGTTCCTTTTCTCAGGTCTGCTTTCAGTTTTATTTTGACACAAAGGGATTGTACTTCTTTACACTAATGTAAAACCATTAATTACATGTTGCCATTATATTAGAATATACAACTTTAATATTGTCGGCATGAAGTCATTGGCAGCTACTATTGTGATAGAATTTTGGACATTTCTTATCAGCTTGCTCAGTGAAGGCCTTTTGATGCTATTAAAAAAATTTAGTGCTTATGATATGTGCAGAATTGATAACCTTGGTGATTGGTATGGAATTACCCACTCACTGGACCACTGAATTGGTAGCATTGATTGGGTAAGTCATTTTCCTCTCTCCAGGTCTCAACTACTCAGATTCTGTCCCTCATTATCATATGGGATAATATCTTCAACGACTTTATTGTCTTAAATAAGGTAAAGAAGTAGGGGAAAAAAATCTGTGATATGTATGAGAGTAGGTTGATTTGGTGATATATAGGTAGCCTCTTACACTATAATCTGAGCAGAATCCTGTCTCCTTATTTTTAAAATTCCTGCCTCCCAAGTTTTTCATTCCTGCTTCCCATCACACAACATTATCTGGAAGCTTATGTTCAAGGATCAGTTCATATTTACATCTGCTCAATAACATTTATGGGCTTTCTAGGACACATAGTACACATGGAATTAATTAGAAGCAAGTTATTATTCACCCCATCTAATAATAGAAGTAAAATCAGATCATACAAGCCACCAGTAAAGACTATTTGCAGAGAGCTATCAGAGTGGAACAAAGGAAAATGCTCTTGAACTTAGGAAGAAGAGATTTAATCCTGCTGGGTAGTTCCATAAAAAACTCATGGAGAGGAATAGCTATAGTAAGTGCATTGGATATTTTACAAAGAAAGACATATAGGCAGAAAGCATTTTATGGTGTATTGCATAAATGAGGAGTTCCAGGAAGATAGTGCAGGCAAGCTCAAATAATTATTAATTATTAAAGTATAATAAAGTAATGACTATTGAGAGAAGAAAGGGAGGTTAAGGAAAGATCAAATAGACTAAAATTACCACTAAAGTTTGGATTCTAATTGGTAAGCAAATGCCAAGTTTAAATTTTATTTGAGAAAAAATACATAGTCAAAGCTATGTTTTATATACTGGAGTATGCTAAAAAGAATATAACACTGGAAAATAGGAGTCATAAATTGTGAACACATTTCACTGTAATTAGGTGGGTAAAGTTATGTAAGGCACCTAGTAGTCCAGTTCACTTAATGTACTGTAATACCCTATGCATAAGAGAAGTTGTGTAAAGTAGGAAAAGAACATATTATTCTTTGATTAGGGATATCTGTGTATATCAGAGGCAGGTTAAATAGATATTTAAAGGAAACACCTCAAGAACATATTAGTCAATACATCCCTTCAACATAGCTGTGAAAGCCAGAATCCTCAGAATGACTCCCTCCTATCCAAAGATCACAGATTCTCTCCTCTCAGTGACAATGTATATTGTCATTGTCCTAGTCTAAATTTTATTTTTGTTCCCTGAAGAAGGATAATTGGGACTTCCAAACTGCAGTCCCAGCATCTAGTCTCTTCCATCATCTAATCCATTACCATTTACATATCAAAAGTAAATGAATATATTTGATTCTCCTATTTAAATAGTGATCTGCCATTTTATTTGAAATATATTACAAACTGTATCATCTGACCCACAAAACCCTTCCCAATGTGTCCCTTGCCGACTTCACTAGATCTGGCTTACACCACTTAATTCCTTCTCCAGGTACGATGGCTGCTTTTTTAGCTGTTTAAATATACTGTGTTTCTTTTTGGCTTATGGTTTTGACACATACTCTTTCTTCTGACTGTCATACACACACACAGTTCTGTTTTTTTCCCATGTTTGAAACCAAGTTGGATAAATAAAGGCATTAGGCAGAGATTTCAAAAGCAAAGCCAAACCAACAAGTTTTATTTTTGAAAAATAAAGGCGATGGGTGATCAGCAAGGACTTTTGACCAAATGGACTCTTTGTCTGTCCTTCAGATGTGGGCAGTTTTAACCACCCAGGTCCATGCAGATTAGTCAGCCTCAGTGCCCTCTTCCCACCAGGGAAGACTGCTGCTCTGGAAGTGGTGATGTGGTAAAGCAGAGCATACCTGCTTCCCCCAAGGGGGAAAATTACTCTTAAAAAAGAGAGAGAGGAATAAAAAAGTGCTGGGTCCTGTACTGTCACGATATAGGTAAGATCCTTTTCCTGCCATGGGTTGGACTATGCAAGGGACAGGGTAGAGATTAAAAAGATTAAACTAATTCAGAATTACCCCCAGTCTGCTTATCTTTTAGAGCACAATTCTGTGCCACTTCCTCAAGGAAGCTTTCTCCCATTTTCCAGTGTATGTCAGTACTTCTATGTAGAAATCTCAGACCCCTTAATGTGCTTATCTGAGCAGTGAAATTCTAACAGGGTGATATAGTTGCATTGTTTCTCACATCCTATGATCATTCAACAATTCATGCTCTGAGCATCTTATGTTACTAATGATACAAGAAATACAGTCTAAAAATACTGTTTTATGATACCAGATACCTGATTGCTGGTGCGATCTTAGTGTCATCATCAGCAATATTATCGCATCTACTTATCATTTGATGTGTTAATTTAGACAGGCTGGATTAATTACTGTAGAAGGAAAAGAAAGAGTAGAGGTGACAATGCAGCAATTAAATGCTTTGGCTTGGAAGTGACACATATCTCTTCCATTCACAGACTGTTTTGCAAAACAAGCCATGTATTCTTTTCTGTCTTCAAGGGATATAGGAAATGTGTTCTTCCAAGTGCCCAAGGAGTAGAGGAGACTGAATAATGGTGGTATCATATGTGGTATTTTAATACTGTGTTATCTTAACTTTGTGTTTCAAACTGTCAGATTCAGAAGACAAAGCCCAGATTCAAATTTGATCCTGTACAATTCTTGATATTTTGCAATCAAAGATGTCTAAATTTTAGTAACTACACTTAATTTTTTTTTCCAATTCACAGCATTATAAATAGTTTGAAATAGCTGTCAATCTATATTTTTCTCCTGACCCTGTTTAGTACATTAAGCAGCATCTGAATCTCAACTATTACTAGGACTTGGTGCTTAGATATGCAGACTGGTCACTCTGCCTGGGATGACTGTGTCAATTCTGACAGTTGATTTTTGATTGGCTAATAGTATATGATATTCAGGAATTAAAAGTTTAATACAAAAAGCTCCTATAGGTACTCAGGCATGGAGATCCAAACCAAGCACAAGATACAGGAATGGAAAGTTGGGAAACCATTTTTTGTATAATTCAGATGTAAAAATAATAGTATAGGATGATATAGCATACTTATATTATGCTTTAGTATATAGCAAACTTATGCTATAATATGTAATTACAATATAAATAGACTACTACTATGAGGATTACAATTGCATTATAAGTGCAGTATTTCCTTTATTCCAAGAGACCACTGTTTTACAACCCGGCATATATTTAACAATAGTTTACAAAAAGAAACGGTTCACATTAAGTTTATTTATAAAAGGCACAATGACTTCAGACATTCCAAAAGCAGAAATAATGTAAGTTTTAGAATATAGAAAGCACCGTCATCTGAATTTTAATTTCTCATGTAATCTAGTTTCCTAGTTATATTTTTTATGTATCTTTTGACCAATGTTAATTTACATGACTTTTGAAATCAAATTAGATGGGAGAAAGGATATCAGCATACATTGCCAATATAATCCAGAAGATTGGCATCAATTTTCTTTTCACATTTATCCTAAGAGAAAAGTATCATTAATAATCTCATTTAACAGGTGAATAAATTGTTTTGGAAAGGATGAGTCATTTGCCCAAGTTCATGTAACATAAATATCAGGACAAGGGCTTTAACCCAGTTCAGTAGATTCCATAAACTTCTCTGTGATCTTTCCATTAACCAGGAGAAATGATGGCAGTTTGCAAGAAATACCCTGTATGTGCTTTCCTGAATATGCTGGAATACCCCACAGACCACTGCCCTATCTTTAGTAGCTGTGTGTGTGTGTGTTTTCATATACTCAGTCAGAGTGGCAAGAATAACATATAGTTCTTATTCAAGCCAATTTGCTTGACCAAAGTTCTAGGGTGAAAATGTTAAAAACTGACAGTATCTTTAGGTCAAAGGATAATTATAGTGGGAGATTAGTTTAGTCACATCAGAAGTTCACTTCAGACATTTTCCTAATGTCAGCTGTAATATTTTCCACTCACTAATGGGAATCCAAGCTTTCTGAAGAAATAAAGAATTATAGCATTATATCAAAGGAAAGAACAATGTTCTTTTTGGTTGGCACGGATCTATAATTTACTTCTTTCCACTGTAGGAGTAAAATCTAAAATGATTTTTCTTTCCTTAAAAAAAAAAAAATCTTGACTAATTCTAGTGGCCCGTGCATTGTCGTCTAATTCAGAGATGCTCTGCGGAAATATTCCAATGGGTGGCAATGTCATCCAGCGTGAGAAAATGGTCACATTTTCCCTCTGCCTTTCTCATTAGGATAACAGTTCAGATACATTGCTAGTGTCATGATTGTGGGTTAATAATTGCTGTCTGTAGACTTTCCACATTCCTCAATTTCACCCTGGATTAAGTTAAAATGAACTATGTATTAGAAAAACATTGTTTAAGTCCTAACAGATGTTAAAAACAATGCTGCTGCACCATTGTCTTACAATGAGATGTGCTGCAAGAAACATTGTATTAAAATAATCTTTGGAAAAACATTTTCTACAGTATCATTTAGTATCCCATTTATAAGGACCCAAGGAAGAAATTTTCACATTACTGTGTGGAAGTGAAAACTTTTACCTACAAAAAAGATTTTCGTTTTTAATCTTTTGTATTCTACCCATAAGATATTTTTAAAATCATGCTTATTCTTATGGATTCATATAACTGACAATGCCTCCTTCATTTGGACCCATTCAGTGTTAACTCAGATACTGTGCACAAGTGTCAGCTCTTAAGAAACATCTTTCTTGATCACAGATCACATAGTACTTCCACCCACTTGGTCCCAGAATCATTTATCCCTATTATTCTACTATCTCTTTATCATATGTAATCAGTTAAATATACATAGTTTTTTATTATCTCTCTTCTTCCACTAAATATAAACTCTGGGGAACCAAGGACTTTATCAGTGTGTTCACTGCTTTATATCCAATGGGAAGCATAATTCCTATGATATAGTAACAGTTTGATGAATAAATGAATGTGTGAACAATGTGTGACTTTTTTTTTGCCTGACTGTAATCTCTAACCTAGCTCATGCTACACTTCCTAAAGCTATCAGTGTCTTGCTTTTATTCAATATGCCAGAATATTCATAGCACTATTACAACAAACTGGAACTCTTTGGTCCCTGCCCCGTCCCTCTTTGTGACATGTTTTTAGTTAGCTGTCTATGCCCATTCACCAGGTAACATTCCTTAAAGAGGAGACACAGCTGTTTCAAAAATATCCTCAGGTCATCTTTATCATTCTAATTTCAAGTTGGTTTCCCTGCTGGGCTACCTACTCTTCTTCTATCTTCTGCTTTCTTTGGTGGTACTCTTGCTTTTTAGCTCATTGCTTCTGACTTCCTCAAGAACTTTTGATTGGGATTGGCTCACTAACACAGCTCTCCTCTAAACTTTGTCCAGTGACTTAGGACCCCATCAGGAGTTTATGTGTCCCACCAGTTGGGAGTATTTACATACCAAAAAACGCTCGTCTCATTATGTTCCCAAATATTCTCTGTGTTTTACCCGAGACAGCGCCCCAAGCATCCCACTTCCTCTGCTGTGCTCAGGATCACCCTTTCCACTGGCATCATCCTCCCATCCTATCTGACAATGAAGACCTTTTTTTTCTTCTTCTTCTTCTTCTTTTGTTTTAAAAGTGCTCTGTGTCATCTTCCTTTGTCTCAGAAACATTTTCTCATTAGTCAGGAACCCAATTTGCAAATCTTAACTCCATTGCTGCCAAACTGAGTGAGAGTGGCTGCAAAGAATATATGTTGAGAAGCATAGCTCCACATGACCTCCCAAAGGCAAAGCCATGAAGCCTTTTATCTGCGATAGTCATGCATTTCAAGTATACTGGAATATTTTAAACACTTTCACTGGAATCTGACCAATCTCTTACTTTATTAAAACATTATCCTACTTTGATCCTCTAGCCTGATGCATTTTTATTGGCTTAATTAAAATGTTCCTCCAGAGTAAACTCCAAGCTTTCTATTTAATTGTGCCTAGTTCAACAAAGTTTTTTTGAAAGAGTGGATGAAATTGTGTGACAGAAATGCCTCTAGGGTTTAAGATTAGATAGTTATAACAGCTTGAGAACACTTTGGGGGGCATTATTAAATTTATAACCCTGGCTTTATCACCTTCATGATCTAAGTGGCAAAACTAATGGACCACTCACCAGGTCAACTATGTGTATGAGGGGAATATGCAGCAGAAGTGACAGTATCTAATTCAGTGGAACACTGTGGGGCATAAAGAACATTTTTCTACAGAATTGCTTCTATATACATTATCTTAACACCTGTAGTTTAAATTTTAATAAAGGAACTATAATTTGTCACTAAATTGGTAAAAATAATGGTTTCAGAATTATATAAGACATTTTAAATGTAATTGAATACTATGAAGCTATAGTCATCAAAGCAGTGTGGTATTGGTGAAAGAATAGACAAATATATCAGTGGAACAGAATAGAGAGGCCAGAAATAAACCCACATAAATATAATCAACTGATCTTTAACAAGGAACAGTGGCAACACAATGGAGCAAAGAGTCTTTTCAGTAAATGGTGCTGGGCAGCTGGACATCACACCCAGAAAAATGAATCTAGGCACAGACCTTACTCCCTTCACAAAAATTAAGATGAATCACAGACCTAAGTGTAAAACACAAAATTATAAAAATTCCTAGAAGATAACAGAGGAGAAAATCTAGATGATCTTGGGTATAGCAATGACTTTTTAGATAGAGCACCAAAGGCACAATTCAAGACAGAAACAGTTTATAAAAAGACATACAAATGACCAACAGGTACATGAAAAGATGCTAGACACCCCATTCACCAGGGAAATGCAATTCAAAACTACAAATGAGGTGTCACCTCATACCTGTTTGAATGGCTATCATCAAAAAGACAAGAAATAACAAGTGTTCGGATGTAGAGAAAAGAGAACCCTCATGCACTGTTAGTGGGAATTTAAATTGGTGTAGCTATGGAAAACAGTACAGAGGATCCTCAAAATTTTTAAAGTAGAACTACCGTATCATCCAACAATTCACTTCCAGGTATTTATCTGAAGAAACAAAAACACTAGCTCAAAAAGAGATATGCATGCTCTTGTTTATTGCAGCATTATTTATAATAACCAAGATAGGAAGATAGTCTGTGTCCATCAATAGATGAATGAATAAAGAAAATGTATGTGGTGTGTGTGTGCGTGTGTGTGTGTATTGGAAATGCATTATATATATATATTCAGCCACAAAAAATAATGCCACTTGCAAAAGATGGATTTTGAGGGTATTAGTATGCTAAGTGAAATAAAGCAGATTTATTTGTCAGAGAAAGGACACCATATGATCTCACTTACATGTGGAGTCTAGAAAACAAAACAAAAACAAACTCACAGATAAGCTCATAGATACAGAGAACAGATTAGTGGTTACTAGAGGTGGGAGGGGGTGGGTAAAATGGGTGAATGGGGTCGAAAGGTACAAACTTATAAAATAAGTCATGGGGATGTAATATACAGCATGGTGATTATAGTTAATAATGCTGTATTTCTTATTTGAAAATTGCTAAGAGTAAATATTAAAAGTTCTTATCATAACAACAACAATTCTGTAGGTATATGTGGCTACGGATATTAACTAGACTTTCCGTGGGAATCATTTCACAATATATAGACATATCAAATTATGTTGCACACCTGAAATATATAATATATGTCTATACATAACATAATACTGTGTATGAATTATACCTCAAAAAAAGAAATAGTCCAATTAAAAAATGGGCTGAAGACTTTAACATAATCTCACCAAAGAAGATACACAGGTGGCAAATAGCCATTGAAAAAGATGATCCATATTGTATGTCATTAGGGAAATGCAAATTAAAACAACAATAAGATACTACACACTTATTAGAATGGCCAAAATCCAGAACACAGACACCAGCAAATGTTGATGAGCATGTGAAACAGTTGGAACTTTCATTTAGTGCTTGTGGGAACACAAAACGGTATAGCCACATTGAAAAACACATTGTCTATTTCTTACAAAACTAAACATACTCTTATCATACAACCCAGCAATTATACTCCTTGCTATTTACCCAAAGGAATTGAAAACTTAAAGCAAAAACCTGCACAGAGATGTTTATAACAGTTTTATTCTTAATTGCTAAAATGTGGAAGCAACCAAGATGTTAATCAGTAAATAGATGGATAAATAAACTGTGGTACATCCAGACAGTGGACTATTACTCAAGGCTAACATGAGCTGCTAAGGCATGAAAACATGAAGGAACCTTGAATCATATCATTAAGTGAAAGAAGCTAATGTGAAAAGGCTACACATTATATGATTCCAAGTATATAATATTCTAGAAAAGGCAAAACTATGGAGACAGTAAAAATATCAGTGGTTACCATGGGTTACCAAGTAGTTACCAAGAACATTTTGGAGTGGTCAAAATTCTGACAGAAACTGTAATGATGGATACATGCCATTATATATTTGTCCAAATTCACAGAATATACAACAGGAAGAGGGGAGTATAATGTAAACCGTGGAATTTGGATGATTATAATGTGTCAGTATAGGCTAATCAATTGTAATAAATATACCACTGTGGTGAGGAGATGTTGATAATTGGGGATGGTATGCAATTGGGTGGGGGGAGATAAGTCTCGGTACCTTCCTCTCAATTTTTCTGTGAATCTTAAACTGCTCTAAAAAACAATTCTTAAAAAATGCATTTGGGTGAATAATAGTAACAATATGTCAGCAAAGCAAAGATATAAAAAAATATATATAGCACCCAAGATGTTTTCAGAAAAGTTGTTAATGAGTTTCAAACAAATGATAAAGAAAAATGTGAGTTAAATGGAAAAGGAAAATGAATGACAAGAAACTGTGAGACAAAATATAGTAATCAGCATTAAATGTAACATATTATTATAATTCAACACTTCACAAAGTTGCCACATTGTTCACTTGTGTGACAGAAATTAAAATTTTTGAAATGAGGGAGAAGTAAGAACTCAGGAAAGCAGGAAAGAAGGATCCTAAGAGTTGCTTAGAGAAAAACACCTGCCAGAAACAAGTCTCTCAGTTATATCAAGTGTATCATATTTAATTCTTTCAACCATGTTGTGTAACAACTTTATTAGTGGAGATGCTGTATTAATATAGTGCACTCTTTTGATATTTGTAGCCTCTCTGGAATCATTAAGGTTATGTAGTGACCTAGACATTTTAAATATCTACTGGGACAAGTCTGTTCATTAGTTGGCCCGTGTAAGGGGGCACACATTCATTATTCTATCCTAGATGTTCTTCCTTTACTACTGTGTGCACGTCTTGGGCTCATTCATCTACTGCTAAGGCTCTGAGTGTTCTGTATATGCATATAAAACTAACCTATCATAATGCCCCTCAATCTCCTTCTCCCTCCCTTCCCACCTGCCCTCCACTTTGGTAACTGCTAGTCTCTTGGAGTCTGTTGCTGTTTTGTTCCTTCAGTTTTGCTTCGTTGTTATACTCCACAAATGAGGGCATTATGTTTAGTACACATGGTGTGGGGGATCATGGGGAAGACAGTGTAGCACAGAGAAGACAAGTAGTGACTCTGTGGCATCTTACTACACTGATGGGCAGTGACTGCAGTGGGGTATGGGGGGACACGATAACATGGGTGAATGTAGTAACCATTGTTTTTCAGGTGACATCTTCATAAGAGTGTATATCAATGATACCTTAATAAAAAAATAAGCAGAAAGAAAAAAAAAACTAACCTAGCCCTCTCTCCTGAGATCCAGAAATACATGTCCAAGCCTACTGAACACTTCTTGTCTCCCGAATATTTAGATCCAATACTTCCTGATCAGTACTTTTTGCCTCCCCACTCTATGACATGAATTATATATACATCATCTAATCTGAAAAAAAACAACCATTTTGTAAATGAGGCTCAGTGAGATTGTATTATTGACCTAGAATCACATCACTATTTACTGATCGATTCTCCCTTTACTCCCCCCTGCTTTCGAACTCCATGGAAACTTTAGTCCACTTATGAGTCACTTGCAGAAGACTGGAATTATTCCCTGCAAATTTCTGTAAGAAAATTCTGGTTACAAAAAGATTATTTTTTGAACATCTAAGAAAGTAATTAAGAGCCTGAAATTTGAAGGAGTTTGTTGTTTTATGAGCCTACTTGGTGGTTTGCTGCATTTATACACATGACTGTTTAGTTTAAATATAAGTGCTTGAGATCAATTTAATTTTAAGATCTCATTTTCAATCTCATGGAGAGATGGTGATCCAACAGTCCTCATTTTCTCAGTAAGAAATGCTTTTAAGAAAGCAGGAATACACAAAAGCATCAATTAAAAAGGTATGTCAAGATGTAAGCTGTGGATTCTTTCCTTTAACTGCAGTTTTACTTCCACAAATTCTTACCCCAGAATTGTTAAACTGCTTGCTCATGTGGGAAACTGTTGCCTTTTGTGTAGGAGGCAGACGGTGTTTTCTTGGCACGGCACAGAGTGGACTTGCAGAACTAGGCCGCAGGGACAGCAACAGAGGAGGAGACAGGAACACTTCTCTTGACACTTCCTCCAGCAGCAGCTGCTGCGGTTTGTGTTTGACTTGACATGGAGGATCCATTGCCAGGTAGAAGTTTCTAGGGACTCCATTAAAACTCACAGTTAAATCACAAAAGGAAGCACCCATTCCGGGTCCCATCTGAAACTGGTATGGCTTTCAGACTTATTTGTAGTAAGATGAAGGTCTGTTCTGCCTGTCACCCCGTGTTGAAGTGGGAAGCAAGAACAATCTGTGAATGCGTAGGGACGAAGGGCAGGCTGCTCCAACATGTGCCAGTGTGACTTGCAGATTATTTCAGAGTTAAGAACAATCAAGGCCCAAAAAACTTAGAAGGAAACTGACATCCCACCTCACAACTGCATAGAAACAATTTAGAGGACATGCTCCAGGAGGATGCTATACTAGATAGCTCTATTAGAATGTAAACTAGCAGTGACGGAAAGGGAGAGATGTGGCTAAGTCTGTTAAAATTCATTTTTATGTCCCCTCATTGTTTCTGGGTCGCTCAGTAAACATTTGTTTATCAAATATTTGTTCTTTTTATATTCCTATGAATTACTTCCCTTTGAAGTCTCGGACCCTCTCCTTGGTTCAGGATGACATATATACCTCATTCTCCTGGACTGTTTTTGGAACCCATGTCTCCGGCTGCCCTGTAGGTACCTAATTAAACTTTGTTTATTTCTCCTGTTAATCGGTCTCATGTCAATACGATTCTTCGACCAGCTAGAAGAATTTCAAGGGACAGAGGAAATTTCTTTCTCCCCAACAAAAGTAATAATACTAATCTCTCCTTTATTGTATCATACTTTCATTATTTTAAACAAACTGGACCTGTAATAGTCACCAACTAGGAATCCTAGGACTACATTTAGGTTACAGACATGTTTGTTTCTTCCAGACAGAATTTGAAAAATAATTAGTAATAATATTTAAAAATAAGGAGACTTTCATATAAGCATCTTGAAAAGTCACAAAGCTCAGCCCCCCCGTTACTGCCAAGCATGACAGGCTGGAGCTGAGGAGACGGAGCAGACCCTCTGGAGAGGATCTCATTTGCCTTTTTCCCTCATGTGTTTAGACCAGCTTTTAATGTTAAATTAGAAATGATGTGCTCTCTTATAAACTTTTAATTACAAAAGAGCATGTCAGGCTAGAGTAAGCTCATTTATGTTTTGGAGAACACTGAAGACTTTATAGGTTTCAGCAAGGTTTTATGTCATTATACAGTGTATTTTCTAGAACTGGGTGACGTGCGGTATCCAGAGACTTGTAAATGGGAATGCCTCTGTCACTCTACCTAAACCCCTTCTCCAATCAGAACACTCCAACTATATATGTATTTTCTATGTGGCATGGATTAACATCTTAAAGTACAGATTTTAGTCTTGGAAAAAAGAAAATAACTTTAAAGACTGTTTTAAACAGTCTATTTGCTTTTTAGAGGAGACACAAGCCAAAAAGGAAAGCTATTTGCCCTGAATCATCTGATTTATAAGGAAATTCTATAGAAGGGTTGGATTGTGTCCCATAACCAAGAATCAGAAACTTTTTACATTCATTTGGAACAAATCCTCCGAGCCTATATGCTCCATCCAGACTTTAGCAGCTTGGGCTGATGGGCTAATGGTTCTTATTTTGAATCATGAAACGTTGATTACCTTGTTATATCCGAAAACCATTCAGGAGTATCAACGTTTGAGGAAAGAAAGTCTGTGAAACCACACCCTGCCCATGCCGCAAGCACACACATGAGCATAAGCATTCTTCTTCCTCCTGCTCCATGAACACTCCTAGAGGCTTTTCCGATGACAGTGCTTTTAAGCATTTCCTGACACTCACAGTCCTACTACCATTAAGTCATAGCGGCCCTAACCATTTTTCCCAAGTATCCTGCTGGAGAAGCAATGTAGTGAAAGGGAGATGTGTTTGGGCTTAAAATAGCTAGTATTCAGATTAATCTACTAGCAGTGCAAATTTAAGCCCTTTATTTAATTTCACTAAGCCTCAGTTTCCTCATACTTAAAATGGCAATAATACTGGCTGCTCTATATATGTCATTAGAATTAAAGAAGATAACTTTGAAAATATCTAACATACTATCTGACAAAGAGAGGTTAACAGATATAATCCCTAAATTCCCAAGTGGTCAGGTAATCAATATGACATTGAAACTTTAGTAGTAACCTTTAATGCAAGAGTCACGGGCTACATGTACGAGAATGTTAATCATTGCAAAGAGTTAGAATGGGGAAGATAAAAAAGCATCCTGTTTTCTCTGAAATTATACCTGAGCAAGGCTTTAACTTCAGTTACTGAGCAATATCTGCAAAAGAGTGCCTTCCTTCCTTCCTGCTCAAAATAAATCCAGCCTTTTTGCATCTGTCCAAAATTGTATATAGGGCATATTCAAAGCAATTTCCAGATATGTTTTTAGATTCTTTCCTTTTCCTCATGTGCAATTACTTTTAGGGAGCCGGTAGAGCCACCTAGGTAGCAGAGCAAAGATATTGATACTTGGAAACTGTTTTTTTCCCCAAGATCAATTCAACTCAAGTTTAAGAAGAATTTTAAAACTCCTTGGTGACTTGATGTGTCCCTTTCCTGTGAGGTTGTTCTAGAGAAGCTCTGGTATTAGGGCTGCTAAAAAGACATCTGTCCTAGGGAGTAAATGTGAACTAAATAAAAACACAGCAACAGGGAACCAGGCTTCATTTGTGCTCCTTTGTAATGTAAAAATAACACCCAGCATAGTCAAGAACCCCTGACTGCTGATCACAATGCATAAAATAAAAGATACAGTCTAAATGAAAAGCATCTCAGTCCCAGGGACATACTTCTCATGTTTTTGCAGTCGGAACAGTTACTAAATGCAGGGTCTCCTACTTTCATTTTGCTCTGTGACCTCCAGGGGTAGCGGAGTGTTCCAAATGCAACCTTAATTGTCCTGCTCTGGCTTAACAGGGCCATCTGCAGGCACTTCTAAGGATCTCTTGGGTCTCTGTTCTCTTCCCCTAGCACAGCAGGGATCCTTCACTCTGTCTTGCATCAACTGCATCTATGCCTATATATGTTATTTCATTTTAAAGACTTTTTCTAAAAGAAAGGTTTTTTTTTAAGTCACTCAAGTCTTTTGGAAAGCATTTGTGCTTAACTTTTCTACTGGCAATGTGGTGAAAGAAAATCATGTTTAAAAACAAGCAAAAACAATAACAAAATTAGAGATACGCAGGGCCTAAAGAAGTCTTGTGTGTGTGTGTACATAAGAACACATTTAGCTCAGAATGGAATTTGTAGGCATTAGGAAAATGGGTTTATGATGTGTTCATGCCTTTAGCAAACACATTATATGGCCAAAATGAATATTTTAACTATCAGAGTCTGGCTTCCACTACTGGAGTCAGTATTTTAAAATAATCAGTTTCATTCTATGTTATTTTGACTGAGTTGTGCTCAGTCCTGCCTGCCTTCCAAAGTCATTAATATTGTTGAAGTAATCGTAGAGCATTCTGCAGCATGTACCTGTGAATATTATTTTCATGTTCTATAAAATGGTGAATACATGCAAATTATAGAGGACAAAAACATACTTTTGCATGAATTGAAACTTGAATAAAGTTGTAGTGTTTCTTGTCTGTAAATGTTGCTCTGGCATAAGGAGAGTTATAGAACTATAGATAACACTTATTAAAGGGCTACTGTATCACAGACATTGTTTTAAGTGTTCTGTATCAATTTATGTCTCTTACTTTAATACGATTTTTAAATAATCATAGTTATGCAGAAAGAAACCATGATAGGCTGTATGTCAGACTCAGATAACTTTGAAAGCCTAGATTAGTTGAGGTTATATTTTTTATAACCTTTGGGTAGTTAGAAGGTATCATCCCTTCTCTGTATATTTAAATGTTAGGGGGGAAAAAAGAGGAAATTAGGAAAAGTTAGGAAAGTGGTTCTATATTGGCTTATGTTTATCCCTTTAGTGATAGGGTTACCACTCTGATCAGCTAATTCTCATTGATATGTTCCTATTCTGACTAAGAATAGTTTCTCTGTAACTGACTTTCCATGGAGCTTTGCCTGCCTGGATTGACAGTGCCTGCCTACCATGTTCAGTAAGGATTTTGCCCATCAGGCCCCTATGAACACTGATGATGTGAATTCATCCCTGGGAGACAAAAGAACATTCAGTGAATTGAGAAAATTAAGTCCATGTGGTATTGGGGAAATTAGGAACTATCAAATCCCTGTCAAAGTCAGGGAGCTAATATAAATGAGGATATATAATATTCTCTGTGTTTTCATTAATAGATGATACATAGTTATAAATATTTTGAGGCTTATATTAAATCCCCTGTAGCTATTTGGCAAAAAATGGTGCTTTCTCATTAGAATCATGTCACCTTAGATTGCACTGAAAACTGGTGGCAAACATTCTAAATTTCAGATTCAGTGTTTCAAAGAGGAAATAAAATGTTTTTGCTCTTTCAATTGATAAACTTGGTTATATATGTTGAACGAACTTCTGCTTTTATAGGAAGACACAAAATGCAGAAAGAAAGAAGTAGAAGGTAGTATTTAGGAGGAGAATTTGAAGTTTCCTGTTACTGTGCTTTAACTTTCTTACTCTTATTCCTCTGACTGAAATTCAGTAAGTCATGCTCATGTTTGGAGACGTGCAAGCTCCACACCTTCTCCCAAATAGTTTTTGGAATGTACACTTTCCACAAAGGGGAAAAAAAAAATAACCCTCTGTATTCCACCTGCTCTTCCAGATGCTAATCTCATGTGTAAAAAAATGTGGGTGTTTGTTTATTCCTTTGGAGAAATTATAATTAATGGCTAGAGGACTTGTTTATATTTTATATGGGTAGAACCAGAAAATTAGAGACTCAAAGTGATTTGACAAGAATAAAATCTTAAGAAGAGAAAAGACTGCCCTAGTCAAATGCCAGAGTGTTAGGAGGCTAAAGCTCAGATCTTCAGATTTCCATTCTATGGAGAATTCCATGGACATGAGCACAGCATTTCACAAAATAGAGAATAGTTTTATTGTGATATGAATGTCAGGAATCTTATCAGTGGTGTTGTTTTAATTGATTCATAAAGCCTTCCCACCCTTTGCAGCAGTTTTAGTAACTGCATTTCACATGACCAAATGAGTAATACTGAGCAATGGATGCTGTGTTTTGCCTGCTTTTAGGGATGGACTGGAGGCAATACAAGTAGAGAACTAATTGGTAGAAGTCTATCATAGTGATATTTAAAAAAGAAACCAAATAACCCTTTTTTTTTCAGTCACAAATTCACCTTCTGATACTTCATTTTATTTATCATGAGATTCAGATCATTGTTAAATCTCTCTCTTGAGGAGGATGCTCTTTATTTTTAGTCATTATCTATCGTTTCTTCTCTCTGTTTAAGTATGCTTGCAGAGCTGATTATGTCACAAATAAGAAGGGTCTGCAACTATTAGTGTTTCCCTTCCATAACAGATTCTAAATGGCACTTCCTGTCAGCAAAAAAAAAATACATTTTTAAATAAAACATTATTTTCGAGGCTTTCAAATCTATTAGATAAATATTATAAATCATTAATAAACCATTCATGACTTCATTCTCTAGCATTTAATTTAATGTTTACTCATAAATAAAGGCTATAATTCATGATGACATATCACAGCTAGGGATGGAAACATGATGCTTGGGTTTCTCATCTGATTTTGTTCTTCATTTATTTAGCAAGGGCTGCTCAGCAAATTCTAAATATTATGGATAAGGAAGACAAAGAGTGACTAAGTTAAAATCTAATTAAAATGAAAATATAGGAGTTCCATTATCTTTTCCAACCCCACCATTAACTATTTTTCTTTTTTGGTATCATTAATATACAATCACATGAACAACATTGTGGTTACTAGATTTCCCCCATTACAAGTCCCCATCACATACCCCATTACAGTCACTGTCCATCAGCATAGTAAGATGCTATAGAGTCACTACTTGTCTTCTCTGTGCTCTACTGCCTTCCCCATATGCCCCCACCCCACCCCACCCCCACTACATTATGTGTACTCATTGTAATAGCCCTTTTTTCCCCTTATCCCTCCCTTCCCACTTACCCTCCCCAGTCCCTTTCCCTTTGGTAACTGTTAGTCCATTCTTGGGTTCTGTGAGTCTGCTGCTGTTTTGTTCCTTCAGTTTTTTCTTTGTTTTTATACTCCACAGATGAGTGAAATCATTTGATACTTGTCTTTCTCCACCTGGCTTATTTCACTGAGCATAATACCCTCTAGCTCCATCCATGTTGTTGCAAATGGTAGGATTTGTTTTCTTCTTATGGCTGAATAATATTCCATTTTGTATATGTACCACCTCTTTATCCATTCATCTACTGATGGACACTTAGGTTGCTTCCATTTCTTGGCTATTGCTGCGATAAACATAGGGCTGCATATGTCTTTTTGAAACTGAGATCCTGCATTCTTTGGGTAAATTCCTAGGAGTGAAATTCTTCGATCAAATGGTATTTCTGTTTTTAGTTTTTTGAGGAATTTCCATACTGCTTTCCACAATGGTTGAACTATTTTACATTCCCCTTTCTCCACATCCTCACCAGCATTTGTTGTTTATCTTTTGGTTGCTGGCTATCCTAACTAGTATGAGGTGATATCTTATTGTGGTTTTAATTTGCATTTCCCTGATGATTAGCGATGTGGAGCATCTTTTCATGTGCCTGTTGGACATCTGAATTTCTTCTTTGAAGAAGTGTATGTTCATATTCTCATTTTTTAATAGGGTTATTTGCTTTTTGGGTGTTGAGGCATGTGAGTTCTTTATATATTTTGGATGTTAACCCCTTGTCAGATATATCATTTACAAATATATTCTTCCATACTGTATGATGTCTTTTTGTTCTGCTGGTGTGTAGAAATTCATGTAAAACATCCCAGAAACTGGAAAATCTTTGTGCAGTATCCTTAGTTTGCAGGGCTTTGTGGTTAAGACTCTGTAGTTTTCTCAGGCATTTCAAAAGGAAGTTGAGAGAGGACACCTAACTATGCACCACCACAAACCAAAAGGAAATTGACTATTTTGTAACTACGGGTGGTGTTGGATGTCATCTGGACTTATTGTAGTGATCATTTTGCAATATATACAAGTAATGAGTTATTATGTTGTACACTGGAAACTACTGTACCTCAATTAAAGGAAAAAAAGAAAGAAAACTTTTACCCATTTGATGAGTAAACATTAAAGAAAAGAAAAGCCTTAAACAAATAGTATTTCTTTTTAATTCTCTTTCTGATTTATCTTACCAAAAACAAAGTGATATAACCAACTCTACTCTGTACTTAAAATCATGGATTCTTTCTTTCTTCCTGATGTTTTGAATATTATCTAACTATTATGTATTTGTGACTAGGCTAAGTGCCAAGCATGCATGATTATATATGAGTAATTCCTTTCCCTTAGTGTATGTCAGATTTAACAGACTTATGGAACGAGTCCTTAAATAATATAGAACAAGTTACCCTCAGAGATAACTTGTATATATGTGCTGCTCTGTTCTTCAAAATACCAGAATTCTTAGAAACCATTAGTTTTTTGTTGGCTTATATTGTTTTTCCCGTTTGAGATCCTTTGGTGATTCTTAAAATCTGACTTAAAACATATTGCTTATTGATCCTAAAACTTCAAATTTCATTGCCAGTGTGTATAGACCAGGTCTAAATTAAATTATAGTGTTTTAAACTGTTACTGAGTAGTGACATGCCCTACATCTTTCTTTTTGACCTTTGTACAGTAATAAAATATCCTGTCTCCCTGACACTTTTACTTTCATAGTTTTCTCTTCTCTTAGCTCCTCAGGGCACTTTTCCAGACCACCTCAAGTTTCCAAATAGAACTGCATGATTTGGGTATAATAGCACCTGACAGCAGTAAAGAAACAGTCTTTCTTAAAGAATTTATAGATTTTTCCACAATGCTATCTGGGATGCTACCTCTGCCCACTTCACTGATTCATGAGTTCATCTTTGGCAGGACAGCCACAGAATTACTTTTCTGCAGAAAACTGATAACTTCTTGGGAAAAAAGAGGGTCAGCCTACACTGGGTGAATATTATACAACATAAAGCCCAAATGCTGCAACACTATAAAAAGTCATCAGGTATTTTACAAAACGAGGTTCTTGCTGCTTGGATTCCATCACGTAACAACCTTTACTCTGATTACCTAACGTTCCTTTGTTTGTCTGTCTGTTAGCATCCCCCTGCCTGTAGCTTATCACTTTTCCTCTAAAAGGGATTTGACGTCTGGCCATTCTCTTTGTTTATAGCAGTAATTTTGTACAGATAGTATCTTTTTTTTTTTTAAACACTCAAGGTAGGAGAGCAAGGTACAGGCTTTTATTTAGAGATAAAGTTAAAGGGAAGAGCTCCTGGCTCACACCAGGAGGGGACAAGAGAGCCCCACAGATAGTATCTTAAAATAAACAAATAACCTGAACAACAAAAACAATGTCAATCTGCCATTGTCTCTTTGCAGAGTTTGCTAAGGTCTGTAAAACCTTCCAGCAACTGATGACACTATAACAGACTGGGATCTCTGTGTTTGTGTCCCATACTTCTGAAAACCTTATTTAGGTTTTGTTTGTTTGTTTGTTTCTCTGTTTTTCAGAACTCTAGTCACAGGTAGCAAAAATTCTTTCTAACATTTGTATTTCTACTTCATGTTTAATTCTTGATCCATGTCAAAGATTGATAAATACTGTTCTAGAAATCATACTGGACTTTAGTGACTTTGTTTTATACAATCCTCTACACAGCATTTCAGTGTAAATCAGTATTTTTAATCCATTGTAAGGATAAAAAATCTGGCTTAGAAATTTAAGTAAATCAAAAATTTTCCAAGTTCACATAGCAAGTTGATTAGGATAGAGTATGGGAAGGAATTTGTCAGAACCTGAACCCAGATATGCCTTACCAAAGCCTTTGCAAAGGACATGTTCATCATTTTGTGTTTTGTTAATACAATATCCTTTGTTCAACCTGATATAAATGCTCTCAGCATTTTTTGATGTCTTTAAGAGATTAACCTGGGGCTTATATAAGTGGAAAAACAAATTTTCAATTTACTCCAATGAGTTAAAATCTTGATAAGAGTGTTGTGTAGTATAGAACTAATGCCACCAGCATATAATATGTTCAACAGAGCTTAAAACTTTTATGTCTTACAAACTTCACTTTAAGTGTGTAAATATGATTTCATGCTTTCATTTATTTGCTACTCAAGGCAATACTAATGAGAGTAATTTTTTCTGAAATACCATGGTAAGGCCCAAGTTAGAATAAACAAGAATGTTAGTAATCAAATTAAGTAAGTACATGGGGAAAAGTATGAAAAAATTAATGTTGAGCTAAAGCATCTCCTCATTTCTTTATAAGGATCATAAAAATGGTTTAAAACTCACATACTGTTACTAGATGCCATGGTGTGAAACCCTGTAAACTCTTTTAAAATGAATAAAATAACATGAACTCTTTCAGAAAATAGGCAAGAAGAATCTATGCTCATGCTAATACAATAATGATGGTGATTCTTAAGATGTGGCAGAAAACTAAAGGCATGCTCTACAGGTACCACTCAACATGAGAGTGAATTATTAATGCAGGGACTATATATTAGAAGGGAACAATCAGAGGTGGTCTGGCAAAGGATTTTAGTAAGAGAGTCAAGTAGGACTTATAGTTTGTGAAAATGTTTTAAATTTCCAGGGTACTTTGGGGTGGTTTATTAGGACAAAAATGTACTCTCAAAAATAAGAGAAGCATGTTTCCCTTACCTGTAAGTTATTTTCCATAAAAAGGCTCCTGGGCTAGTTATAATAAAATAAGCTCAGAAATAATGAGCTATGGGGGATTTAGTATAGATTCAATGATTTTCATTTTCTTAAGACAAGGAAAGGATGAATCATTAATTCTAAATATTTGTCTTTCAGACTTATTTTGTTTACATACAAAACATAGTCTTTTCATACTAAAGCATAGTTTCATCTTAGTATGTCTTATGTAAATAACAAGTTTGCATTCTTTTTCTTTTTTGATGATAGCAAGGTATTTTTTTCTTGTTGCGCAGTCCCTGTCAGTGACTTCTGTTTCAAAGTCATTTATAAGAATCCATTGGAGCTGATTATCAAAAAATCCATGAACTTGCTTCTGGGATGTCTGCAAGCATCCTTGCATAACACTGATGATATTGTATTGTTTGCGCATTCAACAGAGTGTGAAAAAGAGACTGACACTTTGGCTTGGGCTGAGTCCCCAAATTAAATACAGTGAAGTGTCAATATGCCTTATTTTGAAGTAGGTATGTTTTGACTGTTTATGCAGAACTTGCTGTCAGGGTGAGTCTTGGCTTTCTGGACCTCTGACCCTTCAGTTCTCCCTTCCTTATCAGGATGTGGGAACAAGGCAGTACCACCTTAAGCCAAGGAATGGGCCTTCAATAGAGATTAATTACTCTTGCTTATTTAGAAAACTCTTGTGTGTTGTCTGGAATATGAAGGAGAGAAAAATAGAGTGTTTGCCTTTTGCCTAGAAATGTCCAAAGGTGGAGAACTTGACAAGACTAGACTTCCATGTCCACTGAGTCCTTGTCCAGATGGACTCCACAAAAGGTGACCAAAAAGTACATCCTCCTGAAGGGAGTGTCCTGGGCGCCTCAAATGAGGGAATCTGCGTGGAATGGAGGGCCAAGTAGGAGCAGGGAGTGAGGGAGGCATATGTTATGCTAAAGAAAATGTTTCAGACGGTGTACTTATAAACCCATTCAAAGAATGTTAAATTAGTATTAAAATAATGTTCTATCAATTGAGAGGACCTCAACAAGGCCACTTCAAAGATTCAGTCTTGGTGGCAGCATTGAATGAGAAAAAGAATTGTAAGAAAATAATTGTTTAAAACAAAAGAAAAGAATATCTGGTGAAAGTCTCTCTACTTGAATGACAAACAACTGCTATTTATCAGCATTAATAGAAATAGACAGGTAACTAGTTTCCTAGAATAAGCACTAATTCAAATAAACTTTATAAACTTCTTCAGAAAAATCGCTGAAGCACTTCATCACAAATAATAATTTATTCCAAAAGGAAGTAAAGAATTAAATCTCTCCCAGAGGTCTGGGACAATTTTTTTTTTGGATCCAGGCATCATATCTTTCAACACCTGAAAATAGTATACAACAGGGTTCACCCCAGGCCTGAAGTGTGAGAGCGCGTCTTCCAAGGGTGGAGTGTGAGTGGCGGCTGAAGGAGGCCGGAAAGGGCTCCAAATAACTCCTAAAATGCAACTCCCGAAAGGAAGGACCAGCACGTGGCAGTTTTCAGAACCAAAGGACGCAATGCCCAATTACCTAATCTGCCAAACAAGTCAATCTTTTTTTGCATCGTCCATGCCACCCTTCCTTTTTGAGGAGACAGAACCAAAGACAACCTGGGGAAGGGAGAGGGGGGTGGAAGGCAGATGTGAAGCCAAGAAGCTAATGGTGAGGAGAATTGTTTTTTTCCACTTGTCCCTTTTAGTTCAGGCTCTGAAGTCTAATAATCCAGTTATACACACAAAGAACAGAGCATAAGCAACACCTAGAGGACCCAAATTATATAATTTTTATGAGCCCTGGGAAACATGATTAAAAAGCCTGCCTTTTTCTGTCTCTCCTTGCCCCTCCTCTTCCTTCCCTCCTTCCCTCCCTTCCTTTCCTTTTCTCTTTCTAACTTATTTAATGGTTAGTCTTTACATGTCACAAACAAATTCTGAGGGACTTTTCTGCATATCTCTCGTTTTAAGGGTATTGATAAGAAATTAGAATCAGAGATTACAATAAACACATACACACAAAACTTTACCCTCTTACTGTTGATATGTACATTTTGTATAAACATAAAAATACCTTTGCAAAACGGCTTTACCTAATACTTTGAGCTAACAACTGGTTTCACAAAAAGCCTTGGAAAGTGTAGTATTATAGAGAAATTCACTTCTCTGAAGAATAACAGTATGCTAATGGAACTTTGTTAAAACAAAATTATGCTTGAAATGCTTATCAGCCCTTTTTAACACTTTTCTAAAACGCTAATTAAATCTATGCATGGCTGGTAGCTGAAGAGTCAAAACATCAATAAATTTTATATCTTCATGATCCTTAGGGAGATCTTGCATAAAAATAGGAGAGTTTGAAATCAATTTGTTAAGTTGTGAAAATTGTGAAAACAGCTAAAGCCTATAAATCCTGCCTTAAATTTGGAGAAGCTGAAGTACAGAAATGAGCCTTTCTTTACTCACAGACTATTCTATTTTTTAAGTATAATGGCTGATTCTTGTGAGTAATACAATTAAGTTCTAGTCTCAAGATAAACACAAGGAAATGGTTTACCAAATTTGAAACATAGAAAATTTACCAGCAGTCTTTTGAAAAGGCAATTAAGTGACCATTTTCTTAACTTATTTTTGATGGCTTAATTACGATATAATAGATATTTACTAAATTGCATGTATGTAAATGAACAATTTATTGTTTATATATATATATATTTGATATATGTATGTACCAAAATGTCAGATTATATATAATTTATCAAATGCATAAATACACATATATGTATGTATGTATATAACTCATCAAATACATACCACTTATCAATATGTGTGTGTGCATCTTTAAAACCATTTCCAAATCAACATAATGGCTATATCAATCATCTGCAGAAATTTTCCTCTTTCCTTTTGTAATCCCACCTTCCTACTTTTCTACCTAGGCAAATGCTTTCTGTCACTAGAGACTAAATTGTATTTACTAGAAATTTACATATGTAGAATCATACATTATGTACTCACTATTTGGTTTCTTATGCTCATTATTATTTTGAGAATTATACAGTTTTTGTGTGTATGAGTAGTTCATTCTGTCTTGCTGCTAATAGTATTATTTTGAATGGATATACCAAATTTGTTTGTCTATTCAGCTGTGATGGACATTTGGGTTATTTTCAGTTGTTGGCTATTACAAATAAAGCTGTCAGGAGTGTTTAGATACTAGTCTTTGTATGAATGTATGCATTTATTTTTTTGTGTGAATAACTAGGGGGGGAATGGCTGGATCATATGGTCAGTATATTTTTTTTACAACTTTTTATTTATAAATAATTCTGGATTTAAAGTAGATGGTACAAAGAATGGTCTAAAGAATTCCAATACACTCATAACCCAGTGTTCCTTAATGTCAACATCTATGTAATTTATGCTTAAGTATTTTTTCTTTTTAAATAGACTATTTATTGGAATAGTTTAGGTTCACAGCAAAACTGAGCACAAAGTACAGAGAGATCCCATATACTCCCTGCCCCCAAACATGCACACCCTATATCTCAACATTCCCCACCACAGTGGCACTTTTGTTACAATTGATGAACTTACACTGACACATCATCATCACCCTAAGTCCATAGTTTACATTAAGGTTCAGTCTTGGTGTTGCACATTCCACGGGTTTAGACAGATGTGTAATGACTTGTGTTCACCATTATAGTATCACACATAAGTTTCAGTGCCCTAAAAATCTTCTGTGTTCTGATTACTCATCCCTCCCTCCCCTCTAGCTCCTGATTTTTTTACTGTCTCCATAGTTTTGCCTTTTCTAGAATATCATATAATTGGACTCATACAGTATGTAGACTTTTCATATTGGCTTCTTTATTTTAGCAATATGCATTCAAGGTCCCTCCATGTATTGTCAAGGCTTATTAGCTCTTTTAATTTTAGGAGTGAATAATGTTCCATTTTCTCAGTTTCCCACAATTTGTCCATTCACGTATGGAATGACACACTGGTTGCTTCTAAATTTAAGAAAAAAGACAGTTAAAACAAGAAAAAGTCTAGATTTCAAAAACTAATATAGGAAGTAATAAAATAAATGAAATTTCTCATACATAGAGATGTTGAAGCTGAACTTGTATTACTCTTTGTTGAGGCCATTTAAACAATGAAAGGAGGTATAGACAAAGAGGTGGTAAAGACAGTTAACAACTTTGAGAACATTGTGTGTACTAGCCTCTGCTCAAAGGGCTTTATACATCTCATATAATCTTCACAGCATTCTTGTGAGGGGGATGATGTCAGGAAAATATATTGACTGTCTACTGTGGGCCAGGCAATGAACTTATTGCTTTTTATAGTGTCCATGATTCTCATAATGGCACTCATGGTAATTGGATTATTATTCTAATTTTAAAATGAGAAAACTGACACAAATTTAGTAACTTGCTTATTTGCATATGTCAAATCAGCCTAGAGCCGGGATTGCCTGGACAATATAATTGCCAAGTTCAATCTCTTCATCATCCACTACACCAATAGTCTGCTGCATGCTTTTTCACTCCTTTCCTGGCTTATTTTTTTTTTAATTTATTTAAACTCATTTACTGAGTAATCTACTATGTGGCACACAACTTTTGGGGAAATGATCTTCTGGAGTAGTCCATCTATTTTTCCAAGGATACTGCTTTGTTTACAATACCTACTAATATGATATAAATAAAGGAGGTAAAATAGGGGAGGTGCCTATTTGGTGGAAAATATAAGACTTAGTAATACCTTTAGACCAGTACAAGGGGCACTCTTACCTGGGGCCCTGTCTGCTGTTTAGAGTGATAATGAAGGCCCCTCTGGTGCCTTGGACTAATGGGCTGTCACTGTATTCTGGGCAGAAACAGGACCCCTGGAACCAGTGTCCCTATTTCTCCCCTTCAGGGGGCTCTTTAACCCTTTACATCCTTTGCCATAGTCAGACTAACCGAATGTGCTGTGGACCTCCAGGACGTGTGCCTGTGAGGGTTATTTTGAGCCCATGGATGGGGTAGAATCGGGAATAGTGATCTGGGAAATCAGACTAGTACTGCTTTCATGGGACCGAGTGAGGCTGAGCCACCAGGACGGTGCTGACATGCTGATGCGGGATGACGCTGACTCGTGTCAGGCACAGGCTCTGGGCTGTGGTGGCCCGGACGTGATTTGTGTATGAACTGGTGTGTCAGCTCTCACCTATTCATGTTCTGACCACAGCGCCCTCTCTCATTTACAGCACCCAAATACAGTGCAAGTGGTGGCAGGTGTCCTACATGATATGTGTCCTTGACATTGGTACCCAGGGAGTCATCCAATACTTCGATAGAGGTCACATGTCAGAAAATCCTGCAAAGTTGTCACCACTATCTTCTCTGATGGATATCGAGATTGATCATTGCACCAATGGTCTTTTGAGACCTATGTATCTTCTCACACCTGTTCAGTGTGATGACAGTGCACTCTTTTAGGTTAGTCTTAAGCCCTGCCAGAAATGATAGAGACATGATTTGTGCAAATGGGACTGCTCTTAATGCTTGGGACAGGGAACCTCTCCCAGGCTTTCTACCCATTTCCATGTATAGAAGGTGGCCGTGCCATCAACGTTAAGGGAATCATGTTGTAGGGATACAGTGATTATGGCCTAAAGAGTTCAAGAGAGGATGTTCGGGCAACTGCAATGCCTTGAAGATGTGTATTGTTTCGATGCAACTAGGTATTAAAGAGCCATGACATTGTGGGAAATAACATTTTTTCTTTTTCTTTTTTTGATTTAAAATTAGCCAGGAATAATGCACTTGATAATCAGGAACACAAAGAGATGGTGCCTGGCCCTGAATAGAAAGAGATGGTGCTTAGAATCTGTGAAGAATATTCCCATACACTTAATAGGGCAATAAACAAGTTAACACCTCTTCTTTACCCATTTTTCTAAATATTCATTGATGAATTTCCAGACCTGACATGGATCAATGTATTTTGGAATAACTTTTTAAATCGAATTGTTTGTTAAGCAATAGAGCCCTGAAAAACATTTTGTTCAGAGCCCTGAATACCATAGAGGTGACCTTGATAAAAGTTGTAATGCTTTGAACTATTTAGGGAAAATTCTGTGATCTTCACATTCACTGCTTATCTGAAATACCAGGGCATATATTACATTTAGTAATCTCTTATTCATTAAGAAGTTATTTCTGTCTTCAAATGGTAGATTTGCATTTATGCATTCATGCATACCTCCCATTAAACCATTATCTTTGCACTTCAGTAACTCTTAGGAACTTCATATCTTATATTTAAGCAAAATTTACTGGGCCACGATAAAGGCTATATAAGGTGTAGGTACATTTGTTATCAAATTTCACTTAAATTCAAAAGTCAAATTTGCAAAAACTTACATGAAGAGCTGATGCTAGATACAGAGTTTATGCTTATTTCAATTATTCAGATTTCATCTGGTCTGTGGTTAGACTCACCCAGGAGCTGCCAGTCTGTTGCTTCTGCATCCTAAATACTTGATCCACTCTCCCCAGCCTGCTGGTCACTTCATCTGTAATTATAGCTTTCATGAAATTGCCTTGAACATACTTGTTTTCATGCCTGCTTCTATTTATTCTACAATTTCATAAGAAATGGATCTCTCCAAGTTCATCTTTATAAGATAAGTACCTTATACAGTCCTTGGCTCACAAAAGTACTCAAATAAACATATTTTTCTCTTTAATAAGAAATCTGGTTCCAACTTTGAGATTATGTCATACAAAATCATACACTTGAACTAAAGATTTAAAAATAAGAACCCTAAGTAGAGCCAAGGCTTGATAGAAAAAAGGAAAAAAGTTATGGCAGACTTGAGATTTCTGTTACCAGAGAAAAATTGGGAAGAAATCTGCTAGGGAAGAAGCCATTTGCTTATGGATATTTTAGAACCTATGGAATACTACCTTAAGTCCATCAGTATACAGTGCAGTTTGTTCCCCAGAACAATAACTCTCCAGTGAATCCACAGTGAGGATTTGACATCTTCCAGGATGTCCAACCTATTGCCAGGGAATTGATTTGACAATGTTATCATTAATACCATATCAAACTCCCTTGAACCACCCACATCTTTCTGGAAGCATGTCAGGTTCATTGCATATGTATTTTCTTTATCATTTTCTAAGGAAAAATCATAATATTTTTATATGTTGGAAATTTCTGAATATTAATGTTCAGAATAACTATAATAACACTTCTTTTTTAAACTACAGTAATACTTTCTTTTTGGTTAGATTAACTTGTCTTACATAATAGAAGTAATTTACATATACTCAGTTTAAAAACACTGTAGAATCTACCATCATTAACAGAAATCTAAAAAAGTGGAAAGCAAAGCGATATTAGACACCATTTAAATATTAATATGAGATTTTTAGAAAACATAAAAAGTCAAGAGTTGCCTCTTCCCCTTTTTCCACCCTGGAAATGTTTTAAAATCATTCCTATAACACAAGAAGGAAAATGCTAACAATTGGAACCCTGTTTGTGTAGGATCCTGTTCTGTGTATGGTAAAATATTTTGTACTCATCAGTCTTTACCAAATAATAAGTATGTGTTGAATGCTATGTGATTCACTTCCATTTTATTTTTTCATATAATTTTTACTAAAACACTTTGAAGTGGGTGTTATCATTCCTCTTTTAGTGATCAGGGAACAGAAGCTCAAAGAAGTTAAAAGATTTTTCCAAGTTTGCAGATCTATTAATTAGCTATTTTTCACACCTAAGTTTTTACTCTAAAATAAATAGTCACTTGTATGTTTGATTGACTAATAAATCATGTTGAATAATAAGGGTTTAATTTTTAATGTTGTTGTAGATTTCACAGATGTAGGAGAATGGGGGTCATAGTTTGGCTAGTCCATTAAACATTCCAAATCTCCTGACACCTTTCTCTTTTCTGCTTTCTCACTGTAGACCATGTAAAAGACATATTTTAGAGTCTCTCCTGCAACAAATTGGGAAGGTGACATAGTTTTAGACAATGAAATATAGGTAGAAACTTGCTGGGCAATTCAGGAAAAAAAATTATTTTCTGCTGTAGATACAGAAACAGCTAGCTCCAATCCATTGCCATATCTTCTAACAGTGAATGCTGATGTAATGGCTAGAGCTGTGGTAGCAATCTTACAGCCATCAAGTAAAGACAAAGAAAATTATGAGGATGCAGTCTGAGACAATAATGAACCATTGAGTCAGGCTTCTATTAATTGCCATAAGTAAAAAGGGTCCACAGAACTTTCAAGGATAACCACAGAACAGGGAAATATTGAAGCAAAAGGAAAATAAATAAAGCGTTCCTAGAGGAATCTGCATAGGGGATACATATTCAAAGATTATTTCAAGTAAAGATGAAATTTTGAACAATGAAGAGTAGGAAAGAGTATGTCCTGGTGAGAAAAAAAAAATTTTTTTAATGAGATTATTCTAGTGACTATGAACAATATAGTTGGACTAAAACATATAGAGCTTAAAATGGAGAATCAGGAAATAAGGTTGTACAATAATTTAGAGCTGTTTTGCCCAAAGCCTTGAAAGCCTAAATAAGGAGTTTGTCTTTAATTTGTTATACATTGAAAGGTTTTAGAAAGGGAGTCACAATATTAGGACACAATAGATTTACTTACTTGGCATAATTTATTGAAAGGGAAAAAAATGTACTTCATAAGGGGAGCATTTGGAAGATGTGTCTATCACATGACTAGCCTTTCACAGTGTTTGGCACATAGTAGTGACTTAAATTTTTTTATTTTGAATAGGAGACTTCTGTATCACTGTAAATGAGAAATAGCCTAAACTGGACAGAGAGATGATACACATGCGGAAAGGAGATAAAATATTCCAACAGATTCATGAACATTTGTTAACTGAACAGATGTGGGAGCAATAGGAGAGAGCAGCTAGAAATACAATCTGGGGGATTTGAATTGTGTTGATAGAGAAAATTCAGAATTTTAAAATGACAAGACTTTTGATATGGTCAAAAGGTTTAAGATTGCTTTAGTTTAATACAAATGTCTTTCTCCCAAATGAACATATGTTTTTTACATATTTATGATGAATTTCATTTTTTACAGACCAAAATTGAGATTTTTCTAGTGCAGAAATATATCTTTTTTTCCTAAATTAGCGAAAATAGTATCAACATAAGCAACTCATTTCAAATTGTTCCAATTGAAGTGGACTGGAAATAAAATTCTGGCATGGTATGAAGACATCATTTTGAATCCTTGGGGTATTCTAACTAAATGTTTCAGGAACAAATCCCTTCATCCTCAGTGCCCCTTGTGATTGCCATATTAATTAATACACATTCTTTTTTTCAAGAAACTGTACGTGGTTATGCAGTAAAACAAACCATTCACTTCATCTCTGTGTCATAAAAACAGAGACCTAGGAGATTTTGTAATATTTCTTAAGCCAGTTGACTGTGCAATTTTCTCTGGCAGACATTTATATGGTTCTATTGCCTTAATGCTCAGAATGAAAGCAAATATATTTAAATGACAATCATGCCTCTCTAACAATATTTGCCGAGTATTTAACATCTTATGCAGCCTGGCTTTTACCACCGCAAGAATCTCTAAAATTCCTCTTCCAGATATGACAAGTGGTCCTTCTAGAATGACAGTGTAAATACTCCATCAATTAACCTTAAAGATAATTTCACAGAGGACTCTGCTAGGAATGACTGTTGATAATTACTTGGCCACTCTAAGCTAATTTACCAGAGTATGGAAGTTTCTGGTAAAAGGCGTCATTTCTTATGGCCTTTTGTTCCCATCCCAATTTTTTTTTAATTGACATCTAAAAGGAACCTACAAAGATTGGCAAACCACACTGAGATATTACAGTTTTAGACTCTGTCTTAAGCTTGGTATTGGCCAATTTTCAGACATTGTGGAGGATGCTGTAGAATTAGGTACACTGATGGCTCATACAATTAGTTCAGAAACCAATTTACTTCTCTTTGAAGTGAAATAAAGCAATATGGAATAGTAGCCTTGTTTCTTATATAATGATAAGGAACACTATGACCTATGCTTAAGCATTATTTGTGTTGAGAAGTGTGAGGGACATAGAGATTATGTAAACATCAGTCCCCACTGATAATTTAGGTGAAACTCACCTTTGTTAGCAGTAAATGTGATGCTGCATCATCCTAAATCAATAAGTTCACAAATTTAAGTATACTGCAAACAGATAGTGGTCTTTTCTTGAGGCTAGTTATTTGACCCATGAAACTCAGTTATCTCCTGAGATCCATAAAAATTTTGCTGTTTTTCTCAAGTTCTACTTTGTAGACATATGACTCTTCAAGTCCGCTGAACAATTATTATATTTTGTTACCTAATCATATGCCTAGGTTATAATCATATCAAATTTTTTGAGCAAATATTATCCTTCTCAATTGTATCCATGTTCCATTAGTGTAGCCTCATAAGCACTTCTTTGTTACCTTTTCAGTACAGAGATATTTGTGCTGTAAAATATATGCACTGATATATTATATTTCTGAAGAGTAGCTACACAGAAATTGGTGAAAGTCATATGGCCTCAGGAAGGACTTTCCTAAATGTCACTGCTGTAGGAGAAAGAGCCCCACGTTGGAATGAAGAATAGATAGAACTATGCACAGGAGTGTGGTACATTTCAGGAAATCGCAAAACACTGATGAGCCATTGTCAAGTCCAGCGTCTGCCTGTTACTGTGAAGTAGTAGGCTGTGATGACCCCATGCAGCACGGATTATAGAAACATATCCATTCATTCTCCAACCTTCCAACCCTTACCTCTGCTTTAATGTATGCCTTTAGTCTTTTACCTATTGTCAGCTAAAACTTCATCCTATGAGTCTCAGCCACTGTATTCTTAAATATCATTTTTGGAGCTTGATACAAATGACATCTGACCTCAAAACCTACTGAATCAGAATCTCTAGAGTGGGTTCTAAGCAGTATAATTTTTTAGTTCACTGGTGATTTTCATGCTTACCCCAGATTAAGAACCATTGGCTTAATCAAAATCTAATACTTTACCTGAACTCTTGAAAATAATAATCTTTTCACTTTAATTATTTTCCCCATTTTATTGTGATAAAATACACATAACAAAATTTACTACATTAACCAATTTTAAGTGCACAGCTAAGCAGTATTAAGATGTTTATATTGTTGTGCAAGCATCCATACTCTTTGTATATTGCAAAACTGAAATTCTTTAACCAATAAACAATAACTCCCTATCATCCCCTCCCTCAGCACCTGGAAACCACTATTCTACTTTCTGTGTCTATGATTATGCTACTGTGAGTTCCTCATATAAGTGTAATCATACAATACTGGTCCTCAAGTTTCATCCTGTTGTAGGCTATGTCAGAATTTGCTAACTTTTTAAGGCTGCATATTATTTCATTTTATTTATATATCACATTTTGCCTAGTCATTCATCAGTCAGTAGACACGTGGGTTGCTTCCACATTTTAGCTGTTGTGAATAATGCTATTAACAACACAGGTGTACAAGTATCTCTTTTAGACCTTGCTTTAATGTTTTGGGGGTATATAACCAGAAGTTAAAATCAGCCATCAAAGCATAGATCCCTGAAATTTGGAGGACAGTGTCCTTTTTTGCCCACACTAGCTCCCTGAAGCTGTGTGCAAGCTGCTGCTACAGGAACATGAACACAGATGCCTGCTATGGGGCTGAGGAATGAGCGGTGGATAGATGATACTGCACCAAGAACTGAAATTAACTGAGGGCTGATATTGCCAGAATTTAACCAGAATTTACCATCCAGTCCTTCCCCTGGAAGTTGTAAGCCTTCGAAAGACTCCAGAGCTACAAAACAGATCAGAGAGATTATTCCAGTGCTCATACTTCCTATTCCTCCATCTTCCCTAAACTCCCTCCCTAATTCTTTTTTTTTTTTTTTTTGAGTTAAAGTCCTTCTAAACTGGGTTAGCAGCCTGGGTTTTAAAACAATTCATGTCAAAAGTTCCTCTGGATGACCTTTATCAGCTGTCAATGGTTTTTCTCCATTTCATTTGCAAACACTCTTTAAATAAAAAAATCTGTCTTATTTCCAAGCCTTCAAATCAATGGGAAGTTCTGTCTAAGCAGCATATAGCTTATATATATTATACATATAAGTCATAAAATAACCTACATCACTTATACCCAGTGAGAGAGTGATTCTTATGGAAGTATTAGAGTGAAAGAACCCACTCAGTTGCCTGTTCAGCCCAGTTCATTGCTTCTGAAGAAACAAATTAATTTGAATATATCGGGTAAATCTAATATAAAACATATCCTTTTATAAGAGGTTTAACTCCTCTGGGACATAAGATTATAAATTACTTCTGAATATCTTATCCCCTCACACTGAAAAGGTCTACAGTTCTTCTCCCAAGGGTGTTATTAAATAACCCATTTTAAAAAGAAAACTTAAAAGCTTATGAGCAGATATTTTATAAAGATTTTATTACAGTTGTATGTAAATCAACTTTTGATGCAATACTTTTGAGCATTTTGAAAACATTCTCTAAAGTCTTCTATGTAAAAAAACATTTTATTGATTTAAAATTGTTAGTGTCTAAAATGTTTTTTCCCTCAGGTATTCTACTCATTAAATGTAATAATGATGTGTCTGTATTTTGCCACTGCATATTTTCATACCTCAGAACTCCAACTGGAACATTCTTTCTCTTGAAAAAAAAACCATATTGAATGGTATAGAAACAAATTGGTTTCTAAGTGAATGATGTTGCTAACATGCCCCTTTATGTAAAATAGAGATAAGCAAAACTTAATTAACATTAGGATGACTTAATTATAAAAATATATGTATGTGCCCATAAACAAATGCATATACAAATGTATATATACCAAAAATCATCCACATGAACATTCATAGATTATTATTATATCAATACAGTAACATTATGTTTTATATATATATATATATATATATATATATATATACATATATATACTACTAAAATAGCATAACAATGTCTATAACTCTATGTATTCTTATATATCTGCCAATGTGTTCCTCAATACAGAAAAACATCTTGGGGTTTTCTGTTTTGCTTGTTTCTGACAGGAGCTTTAAGAATGATTCAGATCTGTAGCTCTTACTGCCTTCGAAGTGCTAGAAAGTATTATGCTATTTCTCAGGCTATGGTTATTTTGAAGCAGCCTTTCTGGGCTTTGAAAGCAGAAATCTACATTGATAATGATCCAGAAGATTCTGCTATCTTGATAATTCTAAAACTTAGTTAGCAGTTGTTTTGCATAAGGTTTCTGGGATATTTATATTAAGGAACAAAAAGCTATGGCAATTCCCTTTCGTCCCAATGAAGTAAATATTGTGGTAAGATTAATGTTCATATTTATCTTTATCAATTTAAATTATTGATATAAAATAAAAATTTGTTCTGAAAAAAAGAGCAAGGAGAACTATGTGAGGTTTGTAATCCTCCACATAGCCGACTCAGAATAGAAACAGGCATCTCACAGGAATAGTTAAAATGAGAAGTTTTGGAAATGCTGAAATAAACTATTTCAACATTTATTTTAGTCTCTTCCCAGTGTATTCTAAATTTCAACGAGACAAACCCCTTCAACTAAATTCCAAAATGAATCAACAGTCGAAGGAGAGAAATTTGATTTATTTGAGTGTGAAATACAGGGCTATTTTATATCTACTCTAAGCCATTTTATTTATTACTCTCACAAATTTTACCTTTGCATACCCCTAATCAGAAATGAAATATAAAAGCCAGAAGAAGAAGGCAGACAGCAGGTTTTTATATGGGAATCAAATTCAAGTTAAAAATAAATATGTAATGTATTAACTAAAATATCTGAAGGTATAGCTTGGAAATGTACTCACAGAGATAAAATTAATTTTGGAGAATGTTGAATAGAGATTGAATGTAGATGTTTGGCAGAAAACAACTGGCATAGGAAGAGGAGAAAATTTCCATTATTAACATGGAAAAAGAGAGGTGATTGACAACAAATCTGAAAACTCCAAATATGTGAAAAACTGTTTACAGAGCAAATCACTTTTACCATCTGAACTGGTCTCTTTGAAAAGTAACTGTTTTAATCAAGAAAAATAACAGCAGAAATTCTACTGGCCCTTGAATAGAGACATCATACTTTACTCATTTATTTGTTCCATTATTCAGTTGATAAACATATAGTGAGTATTCAAAAGTTCCAATCTCTGTGCTAAGTGCACCAGAAACAAAGTTTAATAAAAACAGTCTTATTCTCAAGGAGAATATAGGCACATAAATAGAAACATATGATACATTGGTTAGATTCAGGGATACAGAAATGTGCTCACAAAGTAGTAAATATATGGAAGTGAAAACTGAATTTCTCTGAGCTAAGAGAGAAAAGAAGGGCATTTTATGAAAGGGGAGTGGTAATACACACAAGTAACATCATGGATTGTGGAGAACTTCAGAAAGTACACAGTTGTTAGAACATAGAGAATGAAGTGGAAGGGGGGTGAAATTCTAACCTAGAGAGAGAAACTAACTCACTGGGGACATCGTAGGAGATATTAAGCGATAGAGAATTCACCCTATACATGGGAAGTTATAATAGGGATTTAAATGGACCAAGGTTTATTTTAATTAGAACCTTCTGTGAAGAGTGAATTTGAAGAGAGCAGGACTAGACACAGGTGATTTGTCAAGAAACATTTGTAATTCCAAGAAATAATGAGTCATAATGAAGTCCCAAATTAGGGCAGCCCAGCAGTATAGAATTAACAGTAATAGTACATTTTGGGGGAATCAGACTGGGAATTCTTGAAGAGATGAGCGCTATGTGTTAGATTCAGTGCAAATGTAGCAAGCTATTTTGTGGGTATTGACATACCGATTATAAAGTCTGTATGGAGAGGCAGCAGATCCAGAAGAGCCGACACAATGCTTAAGAAGAAGAAAGCGGGGGGACTGATGCTACGCACCTTCAAAACTAACTATAAAGCAACAGCCATCAAAACACAGTGGTGGTGGAAGGACTCACACTTACATCCGTGGAACAGAGGCGACCCTAGAAGTAGACCTGCTCAAATAGAGTCAACTCATCTTCCACAGAAGAATGGAGATAATTCAGTGATACAAATATAGTTCGCCCACTACTTATTATGTAGTAATATAACTTCCAGCTGGTGACATGGACATGCAGTTAAAATGTTTCCCAGCTCTTTTGGGTTTAATTTTGGTTCTACGGTTGGGTTTTGATGAAAACACTAATGAAAGTGCTGTGTTTAACTTCTGCTTTATAAGACATTTGCTTTCACCTACTGCTTTCTGTCTGATCACTCGCTGCAGTAAAGATGTGCTGTAGGATGATGAATAGCTACCTGAGATGGAGTGTGGAAAGTCCTGTGTTTAAGAATACAAAACAAGATCAGATGGCCTAGGAACCCTGCATCATGGAACTAGCATACTGTTTTTCAAGGGTTTAAACCTAGACTTTCAGAAGACACATATACACCTCTATTTTATTCAAGGAGCTATTAAAATCTGGTCTTTGTTATGGAAGCTGGAATTTCCATCCTAATTTATACCTCCTACAAAGCTGACTTGATCTTTATGACTCCACATTTCTGAACTCAGTTCATACTGTTCTGCTCTTTGCCCACTCCACCTCAGCCATACTGGTTTCCTTGCTGTTTCTAGGATACACCAAGCAGACTGCCAGGTTGGGCTTTTTAAAATTGCTGTTCCATTTATTTGAAATATTCTGTGATCTTCTTTATTTTACATATGTTATTGTTGAAATGTCACATTATCAGATGGCACACTCTAGCACTCTTGGTCCCCCTGCCTTACTTTTGTCTTTGACATAGTCATTACCACCTGACAATGTATTTTTATTTATTTGTACATTGTCTGTATGTACTGACTAGAATATTAGCACAATGTGGGCAGATTTTGTTCAGTTCTCCATTCTATAACCAGAGTCTGCAATACTGCCAAGTACATAAAACTCCATAAATATTTGTTGAATGAATGATTGTCTGCAGGAATGAAATAATGAAAGAAAATGGTGCCATCGAGGAAGGTTGTGAGGACTGAAAAGACCTGAGGGCTGAGCTCAGTACACCTCCATCAGAGAAAGCTCAAAAGGGGCAGTCCCAGACAGACAGAGGTAACCGAGAAAGGGTGGCACCTTGAGAATCAAGGAAGTGAGACCTCCTCAGAATGCAGCAAAGAGATTCGGAAAGATATTGGCTTCAAAGGAATCATTTGATTATGGGACCCAGAGGCCATTACAGACCTTGATGAGAAGAGTAATGGTATAGTAGTGAAAGCAGAGGACATAATGCAATGGTTTGAGGAGTGGATGGGTTGATAAATTTGAAACAAATATAAACTACTTCTCTTTGGGAATTGCAAGAGAAAGAGAGGGAGAGACAGAAAACAAAAGACTGACAGAGCAATGACCTGTAAGGGGGTGGGGATGGTGTCAGGGTGACATTTATTAGCTTCATGTTGAAAAGGAAGAGCAACAGCTTATCCTCTGAAACTGACAAAGTAAAGGAAGGGCTGAGTGTAATGTAAATATATGTTGGCAAGGTGAGAAATATCTAAGGGAAATGAAGATTGAAACAGTAACTACAACATGGGTTGGAAGGGAGCTCAAGGGAGTGAGGAAAATTTCCAAGAGTTGTTAAAGTCAAATGGATGATGTGTTTGGCCAATAATAACTAAAATGTTTTTGGTCAACACTAAAGACCCATATACATAAAATTAGAAGCAGACTTTATTTTTGGCTCTCCAAAAGGAAGATTCTGGTGCTCCCTGGTTTGAATCAGACCTACCGAAATACTGGTAGCAATTTAGCAAGCCCTCCCTTAACACCTGAATTCCACTTGAAGCTCTTCTCCTAGTCCTGTTTTCTGGGAGAGTCACTGAACTTTCGGGTCCTGATCAGCTGTGCTCTAAAGCAGAGCTATGAACACCTGTTCTATTAACTCAGAAGGATATTATATCATTTAAATATTTAATGTTTTTAGTAGTGGGATTAAATGCATTATTAAAAGGGTCTTGAATTTCCCAACTCTAAGGTACCATCCTGGAGTTGAAGGCCAGATGTTTTGAAATCCACAGATGCTCTGAATTTTAATGGAGCTCAAGGACTCCAGAAGGCAAAGTGAGAAATGACCACAATAAAACTGCCCTCTTATTATTATTTGTACTGCGTTCATAAAAAAAAATAGCATTTGTGCTTTACACAGATGTCTAGCATGGAAGAAAGAACATGGCCTTATGGTTTGGCAGATCTGAGTTCAAATATAACTATAATAAATACAAGCTGCCCATACTGGGATAATTTATTTAATTGTACTAAGTTTGCATTATGTGAAAAGCTAGTTGAGGTGCTCTGCCCATAGTCCATTTCAATACATGGAGGCAGCATGGCGCTGTGGTAGATGTGCTGAGCTTAAAGATTGTGGTATCAATGCAGGCTCTCCTGCTTTCTACCTCTGTGAACCTAGACAAGTTATTTAACCTCTCTGTAAACCCCATTTATACATTAAAGGTAACACCTAATTTGGTGGTTGTAAGAATTTAATAGTAGTGTGTGTGAAGCACTTAATGCAGTGTTTGACTCATAGAAGATGCTAACTAAAAGCTGTCACTGTTACCATAATGATGATGATGATTTTAATCATCAATGAAGGTGCCAAGAGCAGTCATTTTTTTTTCACACATGCAAAGTCCAAAGTGGTAACATTGTGCATTAATATAATATAGAATTGTTTGTGTAAACTTGAAGTATAAATCATCTACCTCCACCACACGAAACTTAGTAATGGCAGTTCCCTACAGTTTACAACCCCTAATTTAGAAGGACCAGCATTTATGAAGCATTTCCTGTGGGCTTGGCCTCTCCCACTGCACCTTGTCAAGAGGGCTAAGAGCGGAGGTGGTATGGGGCATTTCTTTGTAAACTGTCGAGCACAACAGAGGCTTATTAGTAGGAAACTGTATCTACTCTCTGACGCATTCCACCCACATTATTTCCTCTCATATTAACTTTACTGCACCATCATCACCCTGGATCTACTGTCCACTCATCAAGTAAACAGATCCAAAAAAACTAATTAGGTGGCCATCTCGCTGATGTCCAAGATCAGCTTCATTATCTCAATTAGGGCTTGATTTGTCAATTAGCTGAAAAACTGATAGTTTCAGAATCACTGTGCATTGCAATGTGGCAAAATTTAATTACAGCATAGGCTATTAAAAGCACTTAGAAGAATTCTATGGGGTTAATAATAATAAAATATCTTGAAATGTAACTATTATGAAGGCTTTAGCATTAATTTTTAACAGCGCCAAGGCAGCAGAATTTTTCATATGTAGAGAGAATGGTCCAATTGATGTGAATAGTTTCCCAATTCTCCTGCCATAATTTTTTTTCTCTCAAATTCCTGTGGCATTGTTGGGTTGATAAAGACATGAAAAGAAAGTGTAGAACAAAGATATGTTTTCCATGCAGAGTTCTGAGTTATTGTTATACCTCAAACACCTGAAAAAGCAGTTCTATGAAAGACTTAATTTATCTTTGAAGAAAATCTGCATTGCAGATAAACAGATGGCCTATATCTTCCTCTACAGTTGATACTATGAATTTTTATAGTGGGATGCTGTAAACACTTTTTTCTTAAGCTCAGTAGTAGTAAGGTATCTCAGTTACTTACACTAGTGCATTGTCACTTACATATATAAACAGATTTAGACATAGATCAGATAATTCTGGGGAATATCTCTGAGTGCTGTGAAAGGATGGCTTGGAAAAGAACTCCTGGGGGTTTCTGTGATGTTGACAACTCTTTGAGCACATTATGGTATAGGTATTTTCATGTCAAACAGAACCAAAACTATGCTGACTTACACAAAGCTGAGGCTGGGCCAAGTTATTATTATCAAATGATGCACTCGATATAGTATTTTGTGACTAATTTCTGTTCAAGTAACAAGCTTACAAGTTATAAAGCATTTAATCAGATCAAGACAGACTTCAGAAAACAAAAGTATTTCATCAGTAGTACACTGCTACTTCCTCTAATTATAGTAGCTAAACAATTAAGACATTTCTCAAAAGTTTCAGTATGGGCCATCTATCCAGTGTGGCAGGGCTAGCCAGCTTGATTTCTATAGACAGAGACTCCAACTGGGTCCATCACAAATAAAGAGCTGTAATGGCAATCTCCGAGGAAGTCTGAGAAACCGGGAATTGATGATTGACTGAAATCATTTTATTTGCTCATGGTAACTTTAAAATTGTAGCTTCAGGACACTAGAAAATGCCTTGTTATAGTGTTCATATAAAGGGGCTAAAATTCTAATGTTTGTTCATTGTAAATGGTCAGAGTATTGTTTGTACTTCACAGTTCTCTTATCTCTTCCTATTTCTTATTCCCCATATTTAATTGGTTATCAGGTCTTATTAATTCTATTCCTAAAATGTTGCTTGATATCAGTTCTACCCCTTCCCTCTTACTATATACCCTAAGCCAAATATCACCTTTTGTTTGTGCTATTGTATGTCTCCTAGCCCATCTGTTTCCAACATTAGTTAGGTTGACAGGGAATGGACTATGTCTCAGAAACTTATACCAAATGACAGGATTGGTGGGAACCATGTACTGCAATTTATATTAACACAAATCCTAGTACATTTTACAAAGGGAGGTGTTGGGGAAATACCTACCTGGCCTTCAAGTACTTTCTTAGGATTTGGTTCACAATGATGTCTTTCTTGATATCTTGGTGCACAAAGATTTGAACCTCTCAACTCTTGTAGTTATACCAATCCTGCATCACTGTTCCACATACATGTTGTTATGTACTGAGTGTTTGTATAGTCTCCCCACTCCCACCCCACAAAAGTCATATGTTGAAGCCCTGATCCTCAGTGTGATAGTGTTTTGGAGTAGAACCTTTGGAAATGAGTAGGTGTAGATGAGGTCATGAGGGCGGGTCCTCATAATGGAATTAGTGCCCTTAAAGCAGAGGAGACCAGAGCTCTTTCTACCATGTGAGGACAATGAGAAGATGGCTCTTTGCAAACAAGGAAGAGTGTTTGCACCAGAACCCCATCACGCTGGGGCAGAGATTGCAGATTCCAGCTTCCAGGGCTATAAGAAATGAAATTTCTGTTTTAAACTACCCAGTCTCTGGTATTTCATGTGGTAGCCAAAGCTACCTAAGACACATGACATTTATAAATATACTTATTTTTATAATTTACTTTATGAGTTAATGTACATATTTCATACCTTCCTATCTCCAAGTTTTAAAGAGACTCTCTAAAATTTCCATTCTATCCACAGAACATATTGGAGGTTAAGTTATTATGAATCACTTGATAGAAAGTATATTATTCCTGTACTGAAATCTATTTACTTAAAAGTCAATTGTAGAGCAGTATACACCTATGTATCATGGGGTGACTGTGGAGCTATGAGAAGTTTATGGAGACTTTTATAAGAATTTCACAGTTTGTAAAGGTGGGTGAGGAAAGTGTCCTATGTGGAGAAAATGCAATTCATGGAAGTCCTTACTAAAGACAGGCTGTTTTTTGGTAGAAGTTCAGGATGAGTGTGGCTGGGGATTAAATCATGAGGAGAAAGTATAATAGTGATGAGGCCAAGAAATAGGCAAGTTAACGGCCTTGGGTAAGAACAGAATATCGTCATTTCAACAATTGTTTATGTAATTTTTAATGCCTATCACTGATTTAGCCTATAAAGTCTCTGAGGGAAGACACAACATTTACTGTGTACTTACTATCTGCTGTATACAACGCTCATACATATTTGTTGAGTGAATGCATATATGATTGAATGAGCAATGAACAGAATCCCAGATGGGTAACACTAAAGGTCAAAATACTAGAGTGATTATTAAAGTCAAAGCGAGAACAGTGAATCTAAAACAAATTATCAGTGAAGAGGTCCAAGTCATTATTACTTAAACTGTGATGCATGTTGAAACACCTGAGAAGCTTTAAAAAATGTTGATGCCATCAGTAGAACAAAAAGACATCCTACAGTATGGGAGAATATATTCATAAATGACATATCCGATAAGGGGTTGACATCCAAAATATATAAAGAGCTCACGTACCTCAACAAAGAAAAAGCAAATAAGCCAATTAAAAAATGGGCCAAGGAGCTGAGCAGAAACTTCTCCAAAGAAGAAATTCAGATGGCCAACAGGCACATGAAAAGATGCTCCACATCGCTAATCATCAGGGAAATGGAATTAAAACCACAATGAGATATCACCTCACACCAGTGAGGATGGCCAACATCCAAAAGACAAACAACAGCAAATGTTGGCGTGGATGTGGAGCAAAGGGAACCCTCCTCCACTGCTGGTGGGAATGTAAACTAGTTCAACCATTGTGGAAAGCAGTATGGAGGTTCCTCAAAATACTCAAAATAGAAATACCATTTGACCCAGGAATTCCACTCCTAGGAATTTACTCTAAGAATGCAGCAGCCCAGTTTGAAAAAGACAGATGCACCCCTATGTTTTTCGCAGCACTATTTACAATAGACAAGAAAGGGAAGGAACCTAAGTGTCCATCAGTAGATGAATGGATAAAGAAGATGTGGTATATATACACAATGGAATATTATTCAGCCATAAGAAAAAAAAAATCCTACCACTTGCAACAACATGGATGGAGCTAGAGAGTATTATGCTCAGTGAAATAAGCCAGGTGGAGAAAGACAAGTATCAAATGATTTCACTCATCTGTGGAGTATAAGAACAAAGAAAAAAAACTGAAGGAACAAAACAGCCACAGACTCACAGAACCCAAGAATTGACTAACAGTTACCAAAGGGCAAGGGACTGGGGAAGATGGGTGGGAAGGGAGAGGGGTAAGGGGGGAAAAGGGCTATTACGATTAGCAGACACAATGTAGTGGGGGTGGGTTTGGGGTGGTGGGGGGGCATGGGGAAGGCAGTATAACACAGAGAAGACAAGTAGTGATTCTATAACATCCTTCTGCGCTGATGAACAGTGACTGCAATGGGGTATGTGGTGGGGACTTGATAATGGGGGGAATCTAGTAACCATAATGTTGCTCATGTAATTGTATATTAATAATAGCAAAAAAAAAAATGTTGATGCCCAGGCCTAGGCCCACCCAGTGACTATTAGAGCAGAAAGTATCGGGGCAGGACTCAGGTAATCAGGATGTCAGTGCACATCCAAGACTCAGAACCAGTTGGGGGCAACAGAGAACCAAGGAATCCAGAGAAATAAAGGCATCTGGAAAGACAAAGAAGACAAAAATAAAGGACAATTGGATTAGGCACATGAGAGTGTGTATGAAGTAATTAATCTGCATTTAACCTGGATCTTGCAGAAGAGATTGGCTGACCTGACCACTTTCTTTTCCCCTCCCTTATTCACCAAGGAAAGCCGATTAGGCATCATGTCTCATCCAGGTCTTCAGGTTTTGTGTTAGAGAAGGGTAGATGTTCATATGAGAATCAAGTGTGGGTGTTCCATACTGCAAAGATGGATTGTGACTCCAATATATATTTTTTGCAGTCTACTAAATTCCACTTTTATAATGTGTCTCAGAAGCATCCTCTATCACCATAGAAAAAATAAGTACCATTCATCTTAATAATTAATAGGGATGAACTGTTTGGAACTGGGTTGACCAGGAAAATGCACCAAAAAAGGCGTTTATGAATTCATGCTTCTCTGACTCAAATTATTTGCTTTCTTCTTAAAGTAAGAAAATGATATTATAGGTAGTTTGGGATGACCATTTTATTCAAGCAAAAAGTAAAATGCTGAGACCTCTACATAATGCACAAAACCATTAATGAGAATAGTTTAGAGTCCCAGTATTATATTGGTTCTCTGAGGTTTAAGAAAGTTGGCCCTGGAATAGCAGTCCACGTTCTTTTCACCTTGATATTAGGATTCCAGCAAGCTCAGCAAAAAGGTTTTTTCCCCCTAGGTATTAAATTCTCCTCTAATTCGTGGTTCAGATTGGTCTATTATCTTCTTGACAGAGCTAAAATAAATCAGAAGTTCATTATTTGTAAATTGCTCTTTACCTGAAAGTAGTCAAACATACTTTATCACTTTCTAGTTTTCTTCATGTGCTACCTGAAATATCAGCATTCAAGAAAACAATCTAAAACAATCAGATATACAATTACATATCAGCATTAACTAGGTTTTGCTTCCTTCTCTCCTTTTTTGTTCCTTCTTTAGAGACACTGGATCATGGAACTGGGCTTCTTTGGTTGAATAAAATGTTTAATGCTTGAAGAAAAGTTATTTCCATGCCTTAGTTAAGCCAACTAGGCTTTTTACTTAGAGAAAGAAGGGTTCTAGTGCATCTCTGTTGGGCTCTTGAACTCAGAAGTAATGTTAAGCGTGGGCTGGGTCAGTCAATTTTGGCTTATATGTAAGTGATGCAGACAAAGCTATTCTAAAAAGAAGTAGAATGAAAGTCCATGTGTTTCAGAGAAGGAATGAGATGGAGGTGGATAGAATCTTTCCCCGAATCATTTATTGAGTTCAGTCTCTACTTGTGGGCATGTTACACTTCCTGTTGAATACTGTGAGATGCTCTTGGAGTTTTCCAGTACATTTTCATTTTTATCAAAATCATTTAAGTTGGTTAAAAATGTCAACAGGCCAAGTTTTATTTCATATATGTGTCTTTACTGTGAATATTTTAATTATTCTACTGGAATGGAATTAGACAATCTGATTCATGTTTAGTTAACTTGTCCACAATAATTATTTTAAAAGTGGTGATATAGGAAGCTCTGCCCTTTCTTTAGACAAATTAAGACACATTTCAATACTGATAAAAGCCCTATATATCATGAGGCACATTAATTAAGCCACTAGACTGAATGCCATGCAGCATTAAAAGATACAACTCTGAGAACCACATTATAATATCTAAAAAATGTTTGAAATAACATTTAAGTAAATACATAGCTCATTAAAATGGATAGAAAAGAAACCTTGAAAATAAATTCTTTGAAGTGAGCCACATAAAAAGGATGACTTATGTGTTTTACTTAATGTAGTTGGCTATTATTTTTATAAAAACTCATGCAATCTCCATTTAACAGAAGAGGAAACAAGGTCAGAGAGGACACATATTTTGCTCATGGTTAGAACTTGTGAGTTATTTCCCCACCAAAAATAATTTTGAATAAAAGATGATGAGAGCTACACTGAATAAAAATAGTGATTAATAAAAAGAAAAATTTTGGATAATGATCTCTCTCTTCTTAAATTTTCTTTGTAATTTTATTTTATCACTGTCATAAAAGAGTATAGTAAACATTAAAAGTTCCCAATTATGCAAATGCTTTTGCTCATTTTTGCCTATATTTGAAAATGAAAATAGAATTCATCACTTAAGAAATCATGAAAGATTTAGAATAGTATGTTAAGACTTTGAGGATAAGATAAAATATTCATAGTTTATCATTTCTGCAAATCAAACTACACTTACAGGCTATTTCCTCTATCTACTGCCATTCCTATTCCATTAAGTTTATGAGAAATTAGTGGGGCCACACCAGTACCCCCTAAACTCCCTTCACAAAGCCGCCAGAGCCCTCTCAGCTAAATGAGGCTGGCTTTTTTCTGGATAGCTGCATCATAGTTGCTGCTCCCTAAACTATATAATCAGGATTCAATTTAACTCTAACCTTCCCTGATCAAAGATGGACCCCTGGGAGGATTATTGATGCCTTTTAAGGAAATTTAAGTAAATGGCTAGTCAATTATATAGTCTTCAGAAAAAAAATGATTAAATTTAGCCTGGGAGAAAAGTAAGGTTAAACCAAAGAAAGAATCCATCTTCCTCTTTGTTTCCTTCTGCCGATAGCAAATATTCATAAACTGATTAATCATAAATTATTAATGTCAGTGAGACTGAGATACATTCAGTCTCAGTTTATTGAAATGTATCTTCCAGGCATACTGGCAGGGGGTTTGACTGATAAGCCAATATTGTTGGTATTTGCATAATTACGTTGGCACCTTGCTGCCAAGCTAACTTGCTATATTGTTGACAGAGTACCTCGTGATGTATTTGCACTTGGCATAATCTTGATGGCCCAATCGGTATCTTTGGCTGAGAAGACTATGAATAAATCACTTTTTTAAGTTGTTATTTTTCATCTGATTAATGCATATGTCTAATGATAAACAGTTTGGAGAGAAAATATTCTGTCTATAGTTGGTGAAACTGTGGACTGGACACAGCCTTGCTTAAAGATCAATAGAGTTGGGTTGTGGCTTTTCTGGAAACTTCTAAATATCTTGAGTAAACTGGGTCATTCCTTGCAGACAGCTGCTACCATACATGGAATTTAAGATATTTCCTGTAACATTAGGCCCTTTCAGATTCCAGAATAATTTTATACAGCTCAATGTTTAGTAAGCAATGCTTAATAAACAAAATTTAAAAAATGGGGGGCCAAGTTTTCACTAGGTCATGATGACCTAAAACCGTAGAGCTGATGGAATTTTTCTTCTCCTAGTGACTTTTGAGGGACAGTCTGACATAAAGTAACCAGAACTCTCAAAGTCTGCTTGTCAGTGGACTGGAGCCAGAGTAGACTTAATGGATCCACCAAGTGTCCACTGACATTATTAATTTCAGAGATGATTTAAAAAATAATAAATTAAATAAATGGTGATTTAATATTTTAGTTTACTTTTAGAGTATCTAATTCAGATGGAACGTCTGAAGTGATTAATTTGAATTTCAAAAATGTTGATTGCTCAAGATTACAGAATTGGTTAATGCCAGAGCTAGGCAATATCTGGACAAAGAGCAGACAACTTCAGTTCTTCCACATATAACAGAAGTTGATTTTTTTTATTAATTAACAACCTATAATGCCAAGAGTTCTGTTATTTAAAAAAAAAAATACACAGAACCCAAGAATGGACTAACAGTTGCCAAAGGGAAAGGGACTGGGGAGGATGAGTAGGAAGGGAGGGATAAGGGGGGAAAAGGGGCATTACGATTAGCAGACATAATGCAGTGGCAGGGGACACGGGAATGGCAGTATTTACAGAGAAGACAAGTAGTGATTCTATAGCATCTCACTACACTGATGGACAGTGACTGTAATGGGGTATGTGGGGGGACTTGATAATGGGGAATATCTAGTAACCATAATGTTGCCCATTTAATTGTATATTAATGATACCAAAATATAAATAAATAAAAATATTGCAAAGACTGATGAGCTAATTGATTAATGAGACATGTGCTTTCTCCCTGGCACTGTATTTCTGACTGCAGAAGATCCAGAACAGGACTCTAAGGCTGTAGGTTATAGTGATGACATGTATTAGAGAACACCAAGTTTCCATCTTTTGTTTCCCTGAATTATCACCTGGAGAACCACATCCCTCCCTCAAATTACTACCCCTCTAACTTCCATTAAGCCACTAGTATTTTGGAGTTAGTTTATTTTAGATGCTAATGTTACTTATTCTAAATAATTAACCATACTGTGGTAAATTACTGAAACAATTAAACATGTACTGAAAAGGAGACCTTATTTGGGCCTAATTTTTGGTATTTGCACCTGAAGAAGCTGAATATCAAAGTGAATTCTGCTGTCATGTTGCCAAATAAAATTAATTCAGGTTGTTCTGAAGTCTCCCCTGTTCCTCTTTCTATGAATCTCCTCAAAAGAATTCTCTATACTCTCTTCTATAATTCCTCACCACAGTGCCTTCCAAGCTACCTTATCATGTTTTGGGAGCCACCATTCCATGGAATCTCTTCTGTAAAGGTCAACGATGATCTCCGCATTAGCAATCCCCATGATCAATTCTCTGTCCGCATTGCACTTGACCTCTGAGCATCCTTTGATACATGTGATCACTCTCTTCATCTCAAAATGCTTTATTACCTCAACTCTGGCACATCACAGGCATCTTACAACTCACCAGAGGCTCTTTTTGTTTGTTTCCATAGCTGGATTCTTATCCTTGAACCAGAACCAGTCATCCCAGCTTTCAAGAGATGATTGTCAAATTTTCATGAATTTTTCCAGTTGAATTATGTCATGTTAAAAGCTTGGAATCAGCTACCACGGGAATATTTATACCATGGAAATAAAACACTAGAATTCAGCCCCCTCCCCCACTCCTGAAACCTGGTTGTTAAACATTTTACCGGCCTAACACTGCATCCTCTTTTTGACCTCTAAGTTTTAGACTATCTCAGCACTTAGTCCTTGGACCTCTTTATTTCTATACCTACTCCCCGACGACCTTGGTTACATAGCTTTAAATGATAACTATATTCCATGACCCTTAATTTATACCTTCAACATTATTCTCTTCCCTCAATTTCAGTCTTTTTCACACAACTGCAACTTTACATTTTACTTGAAAGTCAAATGTAGGCATTGGAACTATATATGTCTCAAATTGAATTGTTGATATCACTCCCATGAAATCCGATTCTTTCTATTTTCCCATCTTATTTAATATCACTAGAAGTTACCAGGATAACTTAGAGTTATACTTGATCCCTTCTCTCTCCTCCAACCTCACACCCAACACATCAAAACTTAGATCACTTCCTCACCACCCCATCTGAGATAGCACTTGGCATCAGTTTTTACCTACCTGCTTTATTTTGTGTGACATTTACTGGTACCAAAATTATATTACAGATCTGCTTTTTTTTTCTATCTTTTCCCAGTGAAAGTACCCTTTAAGCCATAAGAGAAGATATTTTTGTTTTGTTTACTGTTTTATTTGTATTGCCTAGGATAGTGCTTGGCTAACAGGTTTTCAACACATATTTCTTGACTCAATCAGTGAGTAAATAAAGGAATAATTATTAAATTGGTAAGTGCTATGAAACTATACTTCACAATGATCATAATCTTTAGAAATATATTGTATTCTTTTTCCCTAATAATATTCCTAAATAGCAATATTTGTATTATGCTCTACAGATTACAAAATAATTTTGAATGTTATTTAGCTGAATACTCAAAATGAGGACTTTTATTCCAGCTGAATCCTTCTCATCTCATAAGGGTTAGCTTGAATGTCAACTTTTCCATGAGCAACCTAACTGAAGTATGTGTCCCAATATTATTTCCTCTCTGTATGCCATGTTTATTTTTTTCTTTTTTATCTATTTGTTTGTCTCCCTATTTTTTCCTGTTTATCTATTGAATGTGATGTCGCTTGAGTCCATTTCAGAGAAAGTGGAATGTTCAGGAAGAATGTGGTCTGCTAGGCCTGCCATTTTGGGATCATGACTAGCAGGCCAGTCCAGAAATATTTAATTCACCTCATGTTATAGTAATGTGTCTTTGTGACCTCCTGATACACATTACCAAGCTTTTAAGCTATGCATATGCAATGAAATAGCTCAGACTTAACAATGCAACCAAAGTGCTTGCTCTCTTTCATGACTGAGCTGAGCCACTCACCATGCTGGGACTTGTTTCCTCACATTTAAAATGAGAATAACACCTGTTCTACCTGACTCAGGAGACCTTGGTAAGTCACAAACAAATCACTTTTTAATTTATTCTTCCAGATAATAAATATTTACCTGGGCAAGGCACGGTTCTGGGCAAATGAAAGGAAAAGCCAAAAGCCCCAACCTCATGGAGTTACCTTCTACTCAGGGCAGACCCAGATAGGAAGTAAAGAAGGTAAATACGTGTGGTGCTGTATTAATCAGGATTCTCCAGAGAAACAGAACAAATATGGTGAAACAGCTGGGGGATGGCGGAGAGAGATGGATAGATGGATTTACTGTAAAGAGTTAACTCTTGTGATTGTAGGAGCTAGCAAGTTCAAAATCTATAAGGCACAGGGTAGGCAGTATAGCACAGAGAAGACAAGTAGTGACTCTGTAACATCTTATTATGCTGATGGACAGTGACTGTAATGGGGTATGTGGTGGGAACTTGATAATGGGGTGAATCTAGTAACCACAATGTTGCTCATGTGATTGTATATCAATGATACCTTAATAAAAAAAATCTGTAAGGTAGGTTGGCACACTGGATCCCAGGAAAGAGTTGCAGTTTGGGTCCAAGGTAAGTCTACTAACAGAATTCTTTTTCCTCTAGGAGGTGACAGAGAATCTTTGCTTGACCAAACTTTAGTCACCCTTCCCTGAACTCTATCATCAACAAGACCTACTTGTGTACTTCTTTGTAGAATCCAATTTTAGCAAGAATCCTACCAGGTCAGTTTAGTGAGTATTCTCTACCTTTAACATCTGATCAAACTCAACATCCTTGCTTGAAACCTCTTCTTAGTAATTTTCCATCAACAAGTGCCCCTTCGCCCAAACTTGTTCCTTGGCTATAGACCCCTACTTGTTTTGGTTGTATTTGGGACTGAGCCCAGTTCACTACTATAGTCTCTCTTCCCCTGCTGCAATAGTTATTGGAATAAATATTAATCTTATTTAAAAAGATAGAGAAAAAAACTTCACAGAGCCAAATATCTGGGTATTCTGGCCTAGCCAAGTTGATATATAAAATTAACCATCACAGGTGTTTATTTTGCTAGATGGATATAATTGCAAAGGATATACATAAACCAGGGAAGGGAAATATAGAGTGATAGAGAGTGTGCTTAAATCATTAGGTAGGGTCATCAGGAGAGACTTCACTAAAAGAGTGACATCAAATATTGGCTGGAAGGAGGTTGAAAGAACCAGCTGTGGAGGAGATAACAGAAGGACCAGCAAATGCAAAAAGCTCTATGGCAGGATGTTGCCTGGCATATGCCAGGAGTAAAGGGGAGGGGAGGGTGTTTGGAGCAAAGTGAGTGAGGTAGATGGGCAGGTGCTGAAGAAGTGAAAGAGATGCCATGACCCTATGGGTACGTTGACCTTTGAAAGGACTTTACCTTTTATTCAGAGTGAGCTTCAAAGCAGAGGACTGTCATGATATAACTTATTGTTAAGTAAGATCTCTCTAGCAAAGGTGTTGAAATTAAACCGAAGGCTAGCAAAGGTGTTGAAATTAAACCGAAGGCTAACAAAGTTGGAAACAGGGAGACCTATTAGTAGGTTATTATAATAATCCATCTGAGAAGTTGTATTAGCTCTGAGTAGTGTGGAAATAATAGAAATGGTCAAAAAAAAATTCTTGAGATTCTGGGAACTTTTTTTTTGGTGTCATTAATCTACAGTTACATGTGCAACATTATGGTTACTAAACTCCCCACTTCATCAAGTCCCTCCCCCCACTTACCCCATTACAGTCACTGTCCATCAGCATAGTGAGATGCTATAGAATCACTACTTGTCTTCTGAGTTGTACAGCCCTCTCCGTGCCCCACCAACATTACCATTTTTGAAGGTAGAATTTAAATTTGTAATTGCTTGCAAATTAATTGTATGATGAGAGAGAAATGAAGTACTTAAATTTGAGCCTAAGCTGTTGGAAGAATAGAGTTGCTATTAACTGGGATAAAGAAGTCTGAGGGAGAAGGTATTGTTTTATTAGAAAGATCTAAAGTTTGGTTGCCAGTGCATTAAGTTTGAGAGATACACTAGTATTTAATAATGCATAAATAATATCTAATTATGTGACTGTTTGGTAATTTATTTAGCACAACATAAATTCAGAAGAATAGACTTATCCCATTGCATTCTACACTAAACCACAGAATATGTAGAATAGGCACTCCTAGTTTTATATATTCTTTTGACTTTTCTATCACCTTAAGTTTTTTGTTTGTTTGTGTAATGGCTCCAATTTCATCTGTATTTGCCTATTGTCCACATTTGCTTTGCAGGTCTGGCAGAGAATTAACTGTTGAGTGATTACTAGTATGGGTAGATATGGCTCATCTTTAATGGTTTTTGGCAGTTCTAATCCAAGAAGTGATGCAATCAAGTCAATTATGCAGCAACTTTTGCAAACATTAAATTCCTTGTAATTTAAAAGGAAAATTGGTTTCTAAAAATCTCAATGCCAGAAATGTAGAAATGGAAACATTTTTGAGCTCTGTTGGTAATCTGTTTTGATGTTTTCTGCATGGGAAAACTCAAGATCAAATATTCAACTTAGAAAAAAATATGGACTAGACAATGAACGGTAAAAATTCAGTTAGATCAAGCAGTTTAGATCACAATATACTGATTGTAGAGGATGAAAGAAGAGGACTATATAACTGAGAAAATTGAAAAACACACACTGCATATTTAAAATGATGAAAAGACATGGTCAGAAGTGTAACTGACACATGCTTAGAAAAACTTAGAAATATAAGACATCATGTCTGACCAGTATAAGTCAGTAGAATACATTCTAATCTATGCACCAAAACTAACATCAAAAGATTACGTAAAAAGATAACTCAAATATTATTAATATAAAAAAGAATTATTTTAGGTATCCAAATAAAGCGATCAAATATATGTATCACATAATAAAAAAGCAGTAGAACTTTAACTGATTGATTTCTGAGTAATCTTCATTAATTAAAATTATTTGCCATCCTTCTCTTCCTTTTTGAGTGACTTCTCTCTTGGCTTTTTGTCGTTAACACAGATGAATAAAGAATTGATATGCATTTCAGTAGTTACTAAGGGAAAATGTTTGCCTGTGTACACAACCTTCAATGGCCATAGCAATGAGGCTTTTTGGGTATATACTGCATATAAAATCATCTATCATTCCTATTAGATATTTCAAAATTAAATAATTGAGCACAGTTCTTTGTATAAAGCTTATTTAAGGTGTTCAGAAAATTGATTTCTTTTTTTAGGATTAATTAAGTATGTAACTACTCTTTTTCATTCTATTCCCTTCTAGCTTATATTTTTACAATAATTAAATGACTATAATTTTGATATGTGATACTATATGATGTGAATGGTATTAAAAACAGTATATTCAGCTAAATATCTTGGAGTGAGAGCAATAGTTGTCATGTTTTAATGTGCACTGAAATCACTTGAGGGACTTGTTAAAAGTTAGATTATTGGTCTTGTCCTCAGAGTTTCCAGTTCAGCAGGTCTGGCATGGGGCCTGAAAATTAGCATTTCTAACAAGTTCCAGGATTATACTGATGTTCCTGGTCTGGGAATTGCAATCTGAGAACCACTGAAGTACAGGAAGGAATGGAATTCTGGCAGAAATCTATAGTTATCTTGATGTATTATTATAAATATTTATTACCTATGAACTATCATTTAATGCTATTCATACATATATATCAAGAGCCATTTGCTCCTCAGCAATCAGCACTTGCTTAAATGGTAGCTTCAGAGAATGCCTGATTAAAAGTCACACTGATAAACTTTAACAAAAGAGATAAATAAGTATTTTTAAATTGCAGTTTTAATCTCGCTTGGCTTGGTATAGTGGTTTAGCGGTTAGAAGGAATTCCAGTCATGGAAGTGCGAGGGGAATATATGCTTGTGCACAGGGCTAATGGAGTTGACAGTAAAGACTGACTATATACACACTAGGTGTCCTGTGGGGCGTCCCTATAGAGCCTCATTAGGTCAAGATTAGCTGATTGTGAAAGAATCATTTCAGGAGATGGGAAAGCCATGGGTCTTATGTCTGTAGTAGAGTCTGGGAGACTTGTGACTTCTGGAAAGTCTAGACTGCCCTGTTAAGCAGCATTAGTGTTATGGGAAGCTGTTTCTTCTGGCACTGAAGAAAAGCAGCTGGGGCAGAATCCAGCTTATTTTTTATTTTTCTTTAGATATAAAGCTATCTCTCAACTCTTTCACATAGTCATAGACGTTACCTTAAATCATCAAATAATACTCATGAATAATATAACTGCAAAATGATAATGTATACTATCATTAATATCTTTTGACTCATAATATCTCATTGATTTCGCTTATATATGATGGTAAAAATCATATACCGTCTATGTGCTCTTATTCCCATATGTGAACAGAGTTTTTGGAATTATTTATTTCCAAATAAACTTATTTAGGAAAAGGCAGAAACCATGCTACAAAATATTTAGCACAAAAACATAATTTTTATAAGACACATTTTCTAACTATAGGATTTATTACAATGAGGAAATCACTTCCTAGAAAACAGATAAGTAGTTAATTTTGTCATGGGTGTGCTTGTTATAACTACAACCTCAGAGAGAGTTATGACACTCAGATTTTCTAATCAAATATATATTTCCAGAAAGATGTTGTTCCACTGCAATACAAAATTATAGAACTTGACAGTTAAAATAAAAACAATAGCAGAAAACACTCAGAGATTCCCACTTTTATAAATTAACCATATCTTACATCTTCTAGATGACAGTCTGGTCTATGGCGATGCTTTCTGATGCCAATGTCAATCTTATTTCCACTCACAGTGTTTCATACTTTCTAATAAATGTTATGATAACATTCACTTCATGAATTATAATGTATCTGTGTATATCTATCTATCTATATATATACATATATTTTTTTAAATTCTTAATGTAAATGATTAAGAAACCTGAAAACAAAAATCTTAGAAAACATAACAATAGACTTCCATTTTAGACAGTGGGCATACTAGATAATGGGTGCAGCCCTCCTGATTAGACAGTTAAAAGTCTGGATTAAACATCAATTTAAAAAATTGCTTGTAAATGCTGAGATAGCACAACAAAAGCAAGAAAGAAACCTGCCAAGAAACCTGCCGAGGCAAAAATGATGGGTGAGTAAGGCATGCTAAGAAAGCAGTTTTTCCCCTTAGGATTTTCACTGTGTCCAGAGTAACTCAAGCTGTGTTTTGATGACTGCCTGGGGTATGTGTAGGGAACAGCAGGAAGTCAGAAATCAATCAATGTGGGTGTCTAATAGGTAACCTGCCCATAAAACGAGGATCAATAGGGCTATATGATGCCTTTGTGGCAAAGGTGAAGTAGACATTTCCAGGCAAAAGGGACTGCAGAGGAACTTGTCTGTCTTTAAATTGGATAGGGATTGACAGATTTGTTTTTACGGCGCAGAGAGTGAATATTTTAGGTTCAGCATCTCTCATAACTGCTCACCTTCGCCACTGTAGCGCTAAGGCAGCCAGAGGCAATATATGAATGGTTGGACTCAACGATGTTCCAGTAAGACTTCATAGACATTGACTTGTTAGACATGAAAATGTAAATGTTATGTAATTTTCACTCACCATGATATATGATCATTCTTTTGAATTTTTAACCATTTGAAAATGTTAAGAACCGTGTTAGCTCACAGGTTGAACAAAAACTGATGTCCTGTTTTTGACTCACTGGTCAAAGTTTGCCAAAACCTAATTTAGACTGTGTGATATTGGTACACAGATTAGCAAATGAAGCAGTATATAAAACCCATGATGGACCCACACATAATAAATATTATTTATAATAAAGAAGGCTTTGCATACCTACATGGAAGGGTGGGGCATTTATTCATGGTTCTAGAACTATTAATGTACAGAGAAAAATTTTTTAACACCTGAAATCAAATCTCTACCTCACATTATAAAGAAGAAAACAAATTCTATATAGATAAAAGGATTATCAGTGAAGTGAAACATTTTACAATCAATATAAGAAAATTTTATTTTATATTTTTGTATTAGATAAGTCATTTAAACAAGACATAAAACATGCAACTATAAAGCTAAACATCTAAGACATCAGTACATTTGAAGATGACATTCCTATGAATACCTTCTGTATATCAAGCATCAAAAAAAGAGTTAAAATATGTCATAAGTGGATGAAGATGTCATGTATTTTCATGTGACTCTTCTTTGTTATTTGTTTTAAATTTTAAGTTCTCACTTTCCTAGTGCATATAACATCAAAGACAAGTCTCTCAGAATCTGTTTCTTATAGAAGTCCGAATTCATGTGTTTATCCACTTATCCATTCCATTTTTAGAGATGTATTTTCAGAGCCCCTAGACATTTGTTCAAACAGTTCAATATTCTCCAGATTCAACAAAGATATTATTGTTAGTTCCAAGTGCATCTTAAACAATTTGGATCTTGCACACTCTTAAATTTGGCGGGATCAAAGCTAATAGTGTTCATATCCCGAAAGCAAGCTGTTTAGATCGGGACAACTATAAAGTAGATGGACTATCCAGACAAATATTCTGAAAGACATTTTTTATCCTGGTACCTTTTCTCGATCACTGACACCTACACAGCAGCAAACACAAAATGCACACACTTGAACCTACACACACACAATTAAATGAGTCAATAATTATAAAATGCTTTAAATGACACCTATTCCTTAATATACGCTCTGTGAGTGTTTTCTAAACAAATAAATGTACTTGTGGAAAACATATTTGGTATCAAAGATCCACCAAATAGTTTGTACTTCAGAGAGAGCTGTAGTCCAAATGACTTCATGACCAGCTTTGTACATTTTCCTGAAGTCCAGAGAAAATATGAGTATTGATATTTTACTTTCCAATCAACAGATGCAAAAATAGCTTATTAAAATAATTTACACATAGATAAAGAGAACACTTGTAATGAAGCAGGTGTTAGAATATTGTGCATGAGACTAAAACTTAGTGGACTGTTTCAGGACTCTTCCAATTACTTTGACAGCTTTTGATATCATACGATTCGTGGCAAAGTCTGCATGCACACAGTTATAGGCTATGTTTTACAAAGATTAGTGAAATTAGGTGATGAATTTGATTAATGTACTCATAAAACTAATGAAGTTCGGGTCAAACTCTCCTTTTGTTTTCTTGGTGCCTACATCTACTCACCTAAGATTTTCACTGCCAAAGAAACAAAACAAAAGATGAGTGAATTTATGCAGAAGTTATTGTGAAAAGTTATTTCAGCTTTCCCTACACAACCAGATAATTTGGGGAAAAATGAACTGGTTAAATGCATAGTTAAATGAACTCCATACTTGACACCCATCATTTGTCTTTCCAGATATGACTGTGTCATTGATTTAGGCTCTCTCCTGGGGAAAAGGTTAAATTTAGTTGTGTTAGATTGTTTCCTCGTCAAAGAAGATTAAATACTTATGTGTTATTGAACCTCAACACCATCAAAAAATAAGTTGGCATAATCTTGTTATTCTACTTGGCAATTATTTAACCTTTGATATTTAAATCATTTAGTAAATAATTTCAAATATAAAAGTTGAAAAATATTAAATAATGTTGAAATATCCTGAAAACCTATATACATCCTCTTTTGTTAAAAAAAAATAATGCTAATAATTACTGAGTAAATGTTAAAGTTAGTAGGCATTATTAAGTAGAAAGAGACTATTTTGTAGACTTGAGGTATCTCCCTGAACATTTAAGAATTATTCTAGTGGTTCTAATAAATGGCCATAAATTCTTTGACACCCCTTCCTCCAGGAGATATAGTTTAATGTACCCCTTTTTGAGTGGGGCTGTACTATGTGAATAGCTTCTAATGAACAGAAGAGGAAAAAAACTAACTTTACAGGGAGAAAACTGCCAGACACTATCTTAATCAAATAATCAAGGTGTATATCAGTAACAAGTCATTTTGAGGCCATATGCCCTCTGACTTACAAGGGAACAAATAGAGCTTACTATCTCTAGAGTACACATCCACAAAATCCATAACCTCAAGCTGTTATGAGAAAACAGCACAAGCATTGAGAGACATTACAGAAAATACCCAATCACTGTTCTGCAAACTGTAAAGGTCATAAAGGATAAGGAATGACAGAGAACAGTTGCCAATTAAAGGAGAATAAGGAGGCATAGTGACTAAATGCAAAGTAGTATACTGGCTTGGATCCTGGACCATATAAACAGCAGATTTTTGAAAAACCTGAGGAAACTGGAATAAAGTCTACAGGTTATTCAATAGTAGTGTAACAATGTTAATTTCCTGATTTTGACACATATTCCATGGTTATTAGGGGGCACTGGGTGAAGGATATATGAGAACTTCTTTTTCAAAATTTCTATAAATCTAAAATTATTTCAAAATTAAAAGAATACTGTTTTAAGAAAAACTTGGAAAAACTCACTTTTGTATACTGGAAACTAATGTCATATGTCATTTATACTTCAATTAAAAACACACACATCCTTGTATCAGTCTGCCTTGGGTACTATAACAAAATACTATGGACTGCATGACTTACCCAACAGAAATTTATTTCTCACAGTTCTAGAGGCTGGGAAGTCCACAATCAAAGTATTGGCTGATCGGGTTCCTAGTGAGGACACGTCCTGGCTTGCAGATGACCCCAGCCTCTACACAGAGAGCAGTCTTTCCCCCTTCCTCTCATAAAACCGCTAATCCAATCAGGAAATCATGCTAATCATCATGAGGTCCCACCCTCATGACCTCATCTAACCCTAATTACCTTCTCAAAGGCATCTTCTCCAAATATCATCACTTTAGGGGGTAGGTCTTCAATATGTAACTTGAGGGAGGGGACAAAATTCAGCATTCTTCTCTCCCAAATTTCCAAGAGTAGAAATGTTCCCTTCCTCAAATAAAAATGATTTGTCCCTAAAAACCCTTATGACCTGGTTGCCTATTTTCTGTATATTTTGTTTTTGTCTATCCAGCATCTATTTATTATCCACTCCATTCTAAGCCCTATTTCCAAACCCAGATAGCCTTCTAAAATGTCACACCTCTATCACTCTATTTCTCAATCAATGTTCAAGTTGAGTGGCTAAGAGCAACAGGAGCTTAGGTTTAGCAATTTGAAAATGTACATTTTCACGATACTCATATCACTCCACCAGAGCCAGTGAAATGACATGAAACTTTTCCTGAGATTTTTGATAGTTAAGTCCTCTCTCCTACTGGACTTGAATTTGGCAAGATGTGAGGAAATGCTATAATTTACACGTAGGAAGTGGATCAGAGAGATAAATAGACCCTTGAGGTGTCATTTGTGTGTCTGATCAAGCTATAACTTACGTCCACACTCTATTAGACTTTCCAGTGATTCAAATAAGTCACTTTCTTACTTAAGCCAAATCTGATGTTCTGACATGCGCAACCAATGAATACTAGAATAAGATTAGTATGAATAAAAACTTTTGAGATGTCTAATTGAGCAAAAGGAAGCAGTATAATATGTATTTGGACCTATTCAGACAGACTTGATCTCTTAGTATTAATTGTTGTTATTATGTTATTATTGTTATTATCATTACTATGAGTAGAAATTTGGCTGTAAGAAACTATATGTGTCCTGAGAAATAACGCTCTTCGGTGGCTACAGGTTTCTCATGTGTCAAATAGGCATTAACAGAGAATTAATCTCTGAGAGTTCTTAAGAATATTACTTGAGATTGTATAAATGCATATATATATATATATATGGCTTAATGTTTAGTCATAAAAATAATAAGTAATCAATAAATAACATCTCATATTCTATCTTCTTTTGGTAAAGAAGCTAAAGCATCTTATCTTCTTCCTGTCAATGTCATATTTTCTTGCAGTTTTTACCTCCAAAATGCCTATATTTTGAGAGTTAAGTGTCATGGGGGCACATATAAAATATAATGTATCAAATAATCATTTATAATACAAATTTCTCCTTTCTAAAAAACAGTTATATGTGAATAGATATATTACAGTGGTGTGTCCAATTTGGTAGCCACTAGCCTTATATGAATATTTATATTAGGTTAAAATTAAACATTAAAACTTCAGCTTCTCAATGATAGGTGCCACATTTCAGTAGCCACGTGTTCCTAGCAGCTGCCACATTTCATAGCACATGTGTAACATTCTATCAGCACAGAAAGTTCCAGTGGAAAATGTTATGCTGGGGTAAGAAAAATCAAAAGAAAAAGAAACATGCACCAAAGGTAAAAGTTTAATTTAGTTTTAATAAATGGCTTCATAATGACTGCCAATATAATGAATCTTCTGTAAGAAATTCCCTGAAGCTAATTTCTTGAAAGTCCCTCAGAAAGTCCAGAGCTGAGATTTGTCACTCTACAGAGAATACATATAATTATCACATTTCACATGCAATGATTCCACATTCTGATGAAATCTAAGCTCTGAATGTCATACTCATTGTCCACTAAAGGTCAACACTTCTGTCTTAGCCATCTACAAAGTAGTATGCACCAGATAATAATTAAATTTTTATAGGTGTCCAATATTGACAGCTACTTCTTTTGGTGTTTCCCTGCCCCAGTTCACTTCAGTCCTGGAGGAGTTTTCTTTCTAAAAGTAGTTCTGATAACATCATTCTCCTGCTTAAAACACTTCAGAAATTCTCACTTCCTGGAAGTCCATTTACCTACCTTCATAGGATTCACAAAGCTTTCTCAATGTTAGCTTAACTTACTTGTTTACCTTCATTTACCATTCCTCCTGTCTTCCCTCTGACAATACAAGCATTCTTCAATATGCATTTTACTTTTTTAGCTCCCTAAGCTTTTCCTGGAATAATGTTCCATCTCTTCTCGCTAAGGGTCTCCTCTTATCTTTCCAGGCTCAGCTGAACAACTCCATTTACCACTATATCCCTGGCATCTGTAAACCATTTCCCTCTAATGGTCCGTAGGAAAAGCACACACTTTCATGCGACGTTTAAAAGACAAGTATCATATCTATGCTGATGGACAGTGACTGCAGTGGGGTATGTGGTGGGGACTTGATAATAGGGGGAGTCTTGTGACCATAATGTTGCTCATGTAATTGTATATTAATAATACCAAAAAAAAAAGACAAGTACCATATATTATCCCAGAAGTCACCTCACTTGCTATATATCCACCACACCACAGGTATTTAATAAATATTTATTGACTATCTTTTTATACTTGCAGTTTCAGTTTGTCCAGATTTTATTCAGTTTTGGAAATGGAATAGATTAGTCTAATCTGCCTATTTTACAGAAGAGGAAATTGACACTGAGAGACTAGAATTTTCTTCAAGGTCACATTATTAAGAGAGGTAAAGTGGCTAAGGGAAATTAGACAAGTCTAATGATAAATATTCAATATAGGTAATGTCTCACTAGCTCCAGCTAAAGAAATAAAATAGAAGAAGGGAATAACTTCTCCTAACTTACAAAAGGCAATGGAAAGAAAGAAAAGAAAAGGATATGGATTTTGATGCAAAAATCCTGGATTTTGCAATCAGAGAGAAAATATTAGAATAACTTATTCCTTTTCAGTTGTCTGTATGAAGGGGTGGAAGTGGTAGGAAGGGTAGGCCATTGGAAAAATAGACTGGTTCAGGACTAGTAAGTAATTACTATATAGATAGTGCTTTTTCAACTTCTTTTTTAAACTCTTTTCAAGATAAAGGTTTTAAAACATGAAACCAAGAATATTATGAGCCTTCAAATGCACCACATACCAAAACAAAACATTTAAAAGGATCAGAAAAATACAATGATGAAATTAGTCCATCATTCTCCACCAAATACTGTGAGAAGGTAAGCACACATTTTAATAATAATTATCATTATTATTAATAATAATTGTTCTTTTGATTCATGGATATAAGGGCTATGACTGTCATGAAAACATGAGTTTAAAGAGTACTTACAGTTCACGTGAGCCAACTTCCTTTTTCATGAGAAAAACGAGATTAGAAGGTAAACACTTGATTCATCACATGGAATATAATATTGCAGTTATTTGCCGTTTGATGTTTTATCAAAAAGCAGTGGTAAATACAGCATAGGGAAATCTCAAGTTTCTGAATCCTTCATGACTCTAGTTTTTATAGTTTCTTAAACTAATGTCCATTTCAGCAAAATTCTCTGTTAATAAGCCAACTATAAATTCCTCTGGAGAAAAGTACAAATCAAGAAAGTCTTCAATAAGATTTATAAAAGAACTTGAAAAATTTATGAATTACATAAATAATGAATCACAAAAGTAATCATTTTGTGTCAGAAAAAATTTTGACCTGGTCATTGATTGTCTACCTATAAATGCCCTCATGATATGTATTACACATTAAGAATCTGTTTTAGATTGTTTTCTTCTTCAGTATGAATAGGCACATATAACAGAATGACATATAATATATTTAGATTCACAAGCTATTTTTATGATTGTGCATTTGGATTATTAGGGAACAGTATTAATTTATACTTAATTGAGGGAGTATTTGGTTTGGCTGCCTAATATAGCAGGCATAATAAAGGAAACAGGTTATTTCACATCAGGATGTTTGTAATCATGATTCTGATGATCATTTCCTCAAAAATTTATTATTCTATTAAAAATATACTTGTTGAGCACAATCTATATGTAGGTAGTAAAAAGCAGGAGAAAGATCATGAAATTTGTAATCTAATAGATCTGAGTTTTATATTAAGCTTGTTTTATAATTTATTAGCTATGTAATCCTTAACAAGTCATATGAAATTTTCTTAGCCTTAGTGGTTTTGTTTGAGTTTTTTTCAAAGTAAAGATGTTTAATAATGGTAATTATTCTTATTTGCCATTGAATTTTAAATATGAACAGGAAGACATTCTGTGTCTTTCAAAGCTGTCACTGGTGATGAGAATAAAATAATAGAAATCAGAATTCAGTATCAGTTCAGGACAGACACAAGAAGTGAGCCAATTTCTAAATTACCATTGTGCAAGTGGAAAAGTTCTTCCCTTGGGGATTTTCCAGTTTGGGATCTGTCCTATCTATCCATCTAGTTGCCAGCCCCCCAGACTATATCTGCAGATGTTATGCATTTTAAGACCAAACAGCTTACATTTGTATTGTATCTCTGGACTACACAGGTAAATAAAACAAAATTATAAGTAAAGAAATAGCTTATTACAAAATTCAGAAGGGCTAGACAGAAATGTATTTAGGCTTCTATCATTTCCTGGACAAGAAGATTAAGTTAAAAAAAATCAGTTTGTCTCTATGTTAGTACAAGAATCTTTGGCTATTTTTTTAGTTCTAGGCCAGCTAAATGTTAATTTAAAATTATATTTGTTTTTCATGACTCATGTAGTTTATTTCCACAGCTGAACTCTAACAATGCAGTGTGGATAGATACAACCTACACAGGAAGCCCCATTGTTGGCCACGATGCCTGAGTTAGCACTTGTTATTCATCAGAAACGCTTTTCTAAATAGTAAGAACTAGCCACAATGATTGAGAATTATTTTACTTTTCTTTTAACTCAAATATAAATCTCAAACTTATGGTAGGATTAGTTCATTTTTATAAACAGCAACGCAGTATTTTAAGGAAAAAAATATATACTTGTGTTGACCTTGAGTAACAGGTGACTACCAATTAAATAAAGCATTTCTTTATAAATTAGGTTACAAATTGGTGAGATAATCTTATTAAGGATTGATGGGTCTTCTTAAATATCGTTGAAATCACATTAGTTTTTATATATTTATATGGATTTACATATATATTTATATGAATTTTCTAGGGAAGAATTCAAACCCAAAGCAGAAACACCTGAACTCTTTGAAATCTGTAACCCATGTATGTAATACTGCAAAACCTCACACTGTGGCTTTTATTTGAAACTTGAAATTTACTATATAATCATCTTTTTCTTCTTAACCCCTATTATATGAGAAAACATTTACTGCATACTTACAATGTTATAGACACCATCTATTTTTCTTTATAACCACAGTATAAGGGGAGTTCTATTTGGTATCCTCTATTTTAAAATAAGGCCGAGTAAATTTCCCAAGATCATATGGCTCATAAATGTCACTAGGATTTGAACACAAACATACTGGCGGAAGTATCTGTGTTCTGCTCTTAGCCACTATATAGGACCACTCCTGCTCATAATTTAGGGTGAATTACTTGGCTTCTCTATATGAAAGTTTCCTCATCAGTAAACATGGAGATTAGTAGTACCTTCTTCTTAGGGTTGTTCCTGGGATACAGCTAGCACTATACGGTGTAGGCATTAATTACTAGGATGTGCTGTGTAATACCAAAAGGGATACCTTTAACAACTTGATTCTGTGGCTTTTTCATACTTCTAGTTCTACTCTAAATACACGTGTGTATTTTTGGGGGGCTTAGGGGACCTAGGAACAGTCCTAAGTGCCTAGAACTGTTGTATCCTGTGGGAAGTTTCTGCATTTTTATGTTCAATACATATAGAGATTATAAAACTGATTCCACTACCATTAACTCTCTGATTAGCCACTATGAGTCAATATGAAGGTTGTTGAAGAGCCTTTCAATGAGGATTTCTTTGAAGAATTTTCTGTCAGCTATGTCTATGCCTGGGTATTGAGACATGCAGGTAGTGGTGTCTGACTTTTTCTGGAAGTGATGGTTAATTTTATGTCAACTTGACTTTCCACATGGTTCCCAGATTAAACATTATTTCTGGGTGTGTCTGTGAAGGTGTTTCCAGATTAAGATTAGCACTTAGGTTAGTAGACTCAGTAACATAGATTGTCTCCCTGTTATGGGTGGGCATCATATAATCCACTGAGGGCCTGTATAGAACAAAAGGTGGAAAAAAGAGGAATTTGCCCCTTTTTTCTTCCTCCCTTTTGAGCTGGGGCATCTCACATCTTCTTCTCTGCCCTTGGCCTGGATTTACACTGTAGGCTCTTCTGGTTCTCAGGCCTTGAATTTGGGCTGAGTTATATCACTGGCTTTCCTGAGTGACTACTTTCAGACAGCAGATTATGGGACGTCTCAGCCTCCACTGTCCAGTGAGCCAGTTCCTCATACAGATTTTGCTATTGAGAGTGGTTTTACAGGAATAGAATGTTAAAGATTAGTTTTCTGAATTAGTTCTGGGGTTTCTGGAAATGGCTATATAGTCTGATAAGACTTAGACTCTAATGACTCCATTTTTAGAAGTAAAGAGAGTACTGAGAGTCCGTGTTTTGACCTGTTAATAGAGATACACAGAGATATCTGCATAGGACACTCTTAACCCCTTCAAAGAAGACAGGAGCTAGGTGACTCTCTACATGATTCTTCCAAGCATTTCTGGGAAACTAATGAGTATAATGACATTGGTTGGTTGTATCTATGTTACTGCACAAAGTGGTGAAAGAAAAGAATAAGTTTGGGGATGTGAATTCCCTGCTCAGGTATGCATAAATGACTAAGAGTTTCTATATGTGCTCTTGAGGAGAGACTTAAATCCTGTAGCCCCAGGGCTGAAGTTGCTGGAAATAAAATGCAGAACCTAATCCTGTAACGGGTTGAATTACAATGTAAGTTGATCTCCCAGTCTTAACGGGTGTCTACTGTTAGAGGGCATTAATAGGGTAAAAAAAAGTGGGATCCTGTAAATCAGTATGGGGATATATAGGAATATCCTGATGGAGCGGAGGTCTTTGAGGCCCTAAATTCTGATGAGTCTTCTGTACCACAGGAAGAGGTTTTCCCACTCCTAGTCGAAGCACACACTGGAAAAAAACGTACAAGTAAAAGCCTGGCTTTACCTGGCAAAGCCAAAAGAGGCTAAGAAAGAGAAGAGATTTGGGTTGAGGGCAGGGGGGCTGGAAAGAGAAAGAGAGAGAAAGATTGGAAGAGCAGTGTACATTTTCTGCAGACGATGAAACAAGAGTATGATTTTTTAGTCATACCTGGATTTTACAAAAGGGGATCAGTCTGGACTCATTTTAAAAAGAAATCCATCACAGAGACCACTTATAATGATATTATGGTAAATCGATTCTTTGATAAAGAAACACCAATTTGTAGCATTTTCCAATGTCTGTGGTATGCATAATCCCACCAATGTCAAGCTACCAAAATGACACGGGGCATAGCATATTGAAGAGGTGCATGCAGTTAGCCCTCTCCGGCCAGCATGAGCTAGATCCAGCACAGCACTGAAGAGCCAAGTGTTACGTATGTGAGGGGGCGTTTCAAAAGCAGCCTACCAGTGAAGGCGCTGCTTCCGTCAAAGGAATTGCTATTAGAGAGCACTCCTGGGGATCTTGGAAGGACTTGGAGAAGGACCAGCTGTCGTGCAAACACCATATCAAGATAACACCAAAACTAAACGACAGCTATAGTCTAGTCAAGGAAACCCCTTTTCTTTTTCCCTCCTTTCTGTTAAACTTGAACTCTGATGGGTCACAAGCAGCAACTGGGGGAGTGAGTGGGAAGAAATTCAGAGAGGAAGTAAAGACTTTTCATTCCCTTGCCCCCAGGTTGGTTTCCTACCTGGCAGAAGGGACAAACGGTTAGAGAGGTGAAAAAAACCCTTGACATTGGATAAAGTTCCGTTTTACACTGAAGGTTGACTTTTTAATTACTGAATGATTAAGTGACAAGAAAATCTATGAGAACTGATTGGGATTTCATCTAGGGAAGTCAGAAGGAAAAACTAAGGTTTGTTTTTTATTGCATCTGCCAAATCAGTTATATCTCCACTGACTCCTCTGTGCCAGACCAATGTCACATGAGATTTCATTGAGAGTTCTGGATTGTTTCTGTTCCCATTTGTAGATAATATGATTCCTTTTAGTATGAGGAATTACAGACAAGTAGGTAAATTAAGTCAAGACTATGGTATATGTAAATGTGTCAAAATGAAGGGAGCTTGTCTGTGGAAAAGTAGAGATATCTATATGAATGTGTGTGATCATACTTGCTCTCAAGTTAAAGTTTCTATCCTGTTTGTATATCTTGATCCCAGTTTTCATGAGGAATTACAGAAAACTATGTATCACATAAAGTATTCTCTAGAAAAGGTTGCAAATATTCTATTTGATGTCACTATATTCAAAATATATAGGAAGTGATTTGATTGGATGACAGTGGTGTCTGGTGGAACCTTGTGTATTTAAACCTAAAATCATGTACATATGAAGTTTCTCAGGGGAACCAGTATGTCCGTAATAGCTCCCCCTTCAAAGTGTAAAAATAAAGGCTCTATTTCCACTCTGCCACTCAGCTGCTACATGATCTAGGCAGCTCTCTTAACTGCTCTGAACTTTCTACATAAAATGAAGTTTCCTACTTCAGAGAATTCCAATTTATATACCAGTGCACTAAAGTCCTTCTACAGATGTTGCTGTAAATCATTTCATCATATCTAGTCTTGTCACCAGAACCTATACCAAATGGTGGTAAGTTTAATTCTTCAATCAACTAGATACCTGCCTACTTTCAGACATAATTAGAGTCTTTGTATTCTTAGGTCTCTGATCATTGACTTGCAGTGTTTGATACTTAACAAGTCATCTTATATAACTGGAGATAATATAATGTGCATGAAAAATTATTTGAGTCTCAAAAAAATAACAATAGCTTTGAAAGTGTTAAAGGCAATGAGTTACTTGTATCTCTACAATATTACCCAGTTTTTGTTTTGTTTTATCACTGAAACGAGTTTTTAAAAATTGATCACCAGAATTGACCTGTTGTTTTGATATTAGAGAACCACAACCTCTGTTCCTCTGAGGGGGACTGTTTCCCACTGAGGACCATTGATCCACAGAAAACAAATCAACTGAAAGCTGCACAAATACACACATAGCTTATAAACAACCTATTTCTCTTCTAAATTAATAAAAGAAGCAAATGAAATGGTTATTTATGCAAAGAACATATATAATCTCTAAAATATGTTCTTCTAGTGGTATGATAGTTAAAAGAAAGAAGGGAAAGAGAATACTAGTGAGAGAAAAAGAAAACTAAACTAACATAAATGCCAAAAAGGCCCTATACAAAGGCCAGATGAGAAAATCATGTATCCACAAATAAATGTAAAGGGAAAAGGAGAATTGGGGATATCTAAAAATCTGCAGTTTGGTGTTGTGTGTGTGTGTGTGTGTGTATATATTTATCTACATACTTAAAGAAAAGAAGAAATAGATTTCTATAGAGCAACATTTTTTTCCCCTAGAATAATAGCTCCTTATTACAATTCTTATTCAAAATCATGTTTTATTCTCATAAGATTGTATTATGTAATATATTAAACTGATTAGCTATTAACTTCTGGTAAGGGATATTTTTAAGATCTTATAATGATTAGTTCAGTGTTGCTTTCTAGGCAATATATGAAATTAAATTTTCGGTATTTGATGACACTTTAAGAACTTATTATTGGTCTTTAACTGGAAAGTATCATCAAACTCTCTAGCAAGACAATGCCACATATATTTTATTCCTAGTTCTTTAAAAATTTTCTTCCTCACTTTATTTCTCTCTTCTTAAAGCTCCAAACTGTATATTAAATACATTTTCTGTTTGTAAGTTAGGCAAAAATATAATTTCATGCTTCATTCAAAGGGATTATATCCCATTTGGCATAATGTTTATTTTGAAGAAAAATTTTCATGTAAAATATGAATATCTAAATATCTTACCAGGCTTATTATTATTGGTTCTGTCACCTGTGGTATAAGAGGAGACTTGACTAAAAGCAAATGCTGTCTATATTCTTCTTCATATTTACCTTTCTCCTATTTCACAAAAATAAGCATCACTCTATTAGAACTTGATTTAAGGATAATATTGTCACTGTGATGTTTGCACTATAGTACAAGACATCCAATTGAATTATATATGTCTAAAAACTAAATATGAATATTCAGGTACACTTGTACATATATGCAAATTTAAAAATAGATCTTCGTCATGATACAAGAATAGTTGGACATTTGTTAGGTAAAAGCCAGGGCTTACAGGATCTGAAATTATTATTTCTATTTATTTTATAATTCATTCAGTGTTTATTTTTCAGTGGATAAGATACCCTGACATTTCTAGTTAGTGTTAAAGTGTGGTTATTCTCCCCAAAGACATACCTGTTAATAGAGGAATTAACATTATTCCAAATGTAATGAAAAATCTGTGTTTATGTATGGCTGATTCCATGCACACAAAAAAATGTCCCCAGAGAAATATTTAAATATTTGGTCAATTTTGGCACCATTTATTTTATAATAATGGGGATTTACAAATTTCATTACAATAACATTGTAAAACAATTGTAATATCCATTTCCCCAGCCCCGAGCACCAAATTTGATTCAGTCTGTTTGTTCAAATAAAACAAGCTATAGATCTTTTGAAACAGATGGTGCAGTTTCTTATTCTGAAACAAGAAAGCAAAATTGCTGCATTTCAGAAATAATGTAATGTTTTTACATTTAAAAAAAGACACAAATGTTTCTTAGTGGGATGTACTGTTTAATGAAAAGTTAATTCAGATATCAAGTACTGTACATTCTTTGTGCTGTACAGGGAAATATATCATCAGCTCCAGAAATATCAAAATGTTGATTCTCAATTTAGAATATTAAATTCATGATTATTGTTTTGTTCATTAGTGAAAATAGTACTGATTGTATTTATTATTTCCCTATTATATGTCAGGAACTATGCTATTTGTAAGTACACCATCTTTGCTTAGTTTGCTGTAACAAAATGCTACAGATTGAGTGGCTGAAGCAACAGAAGTTTACTTCCTCATAGTTCTAGAGGCTGGGAAGTTGAAGGTCACCGTCTAGCAGGGTTTGGTTTCCCTCAAGAGTCTTATTGCTGGCTTGTAGACCATCATCTTCTACTGTGTCCTCATACGGACTTTCCTCAGTGCATAGGCATGGAGAGAGACAGATGAGAGAGGCATAGGGAAGAAGAATGTGCTGGCTCCGTCATCTCTTCTTGTAAGGCCACCAATCCTATCTTATTAGGTCCCCAACCTTACAATCTCATTTAACCTTAGGTACCTCTTAAAGGCCCCATCTCCCCATATAGTCATATTAAAGGTTAAGGCTTCACCGTGTGAATTTTCAGGGGACATGCGAATTCAGTCCATAAAAATCCAAAGTGATAGAGAGCCATGTAGTGTGGCTAAGCAAAAGCTTTTGAATCACGAAGACTGAGTTCAAATACTGACTCCACTACGTGTCTAAGACTATGGCACAGGTACCGTCCTTGGCTTCTATGTCATTATCTTACCTAAGTTACAAAATCATTCTTGGTGATGAACACTACTCATGTAAAAAGAACTCCAAAGGACTCCCATCTTATGGTTCTACATGTCAAGGATCTTGGACATCTCCACCCTCTTCTAACAGCAAGTAAAAAGCTAAACAGATTGAAATTTAACAACTCTTGTTAGATCTGTAAGAGAGAGAGGACACCAGGCAAACTACTTCCCCTAAGATTGGAGAGACAGATGGGCAAATACAAAGAGTCATGTCCACAGGAGCAGAGACTCACAAGCAAAAACTATTGTGAGAACTAGTGACAGGGTAAGAAAACCTGATTGGTAATTGATGAGTTCCTGGAGCCTTGTGCGAACAAGTCTGGGAGTCAGAAACTTCAGGGGATCCTAGTTAAGGGGAACCCCTACACCTTCATAAGTTTTATCTCCAGGAACTCAACCAGGTTCTCACAGCAAATATTGGAGATAAATTCCCTACCCAACTATATGCTGTCTTCAAAAAATCCACTTTAAATATAAAGCTACATATCAATTGAAAGTTAATGTACAGAGAAAAATATACCATGCTAACATTAATTAAAAGAAAGCAGGAGTGGTTACATTAATTTCAGACAGAATAGCCTCCAAAGCAAGGACAATTAGGCGGGCTAAAGAAAGACATCATCACGACAAAGGGGTTGATTCTCCAAGAAGACGTACCGGTCTTGAATGTGCAGGCACGTAACAACAGACCATCGAACTAAGGCAAAAACTGGTAGAACTGTGAGGAGAAATAGAAGAATCCACCATCACAGCCGGAGATTTCAAAACCCCTCTATCAAAAGTGGACAAATCCAGTAGGGAGAAAATAAGTAAGGACATAATCAAACTCAACGACACCATCAGTCAACTGAATGTAACTGACAGCTGTGCACTGCTGCATCCAACAATGGCAGAATTCCCATTCCCCTCAGCATCACAGGGAGCATTCACTAAAGTATTGCTCTATCTGGTGTTTTTACTGCTGTTTAGACAAATCTTGAATGTGAAGGAAGTCTTTGCTACGTGAACGAATAAATTGAAAATAACTTTCTTTGTTGCTGGGGAAATGAAAGATTATACTATGTGGGGAAATTGCTTGTCAGCTGCCATGCACTATATGTCCAGCTAATCAGAGGCGGATTAAAAACCATAGACAATAATTTTTTTTTTGTAGTGGTTCACAATAAAATGTCATTGCCTTTTATGAAAGTAAGTATGAATATTTTTTTTGCTATACTAGTCTTTTTTTAACAGAATATGATTTTAAGATCCATGATCTTTTTTTATTTGAACTTAATTTAGACTCTCTTTGAAATCAAAATTTGTGTGACAAGTTTCTACTATCTTGCTAAGACATCTTCAAAGAAATTTTACATCAACTTCTTTCTTCCTATCACCCGCCATTGTCAAATACATTCCTTTGACAACTTAACTGTCCGCTGAGATTAAAGTCTCTAGTTTACTTAGAACAGCAAATAATGAATAGAAGCAGTAATTTCATATAGAGATTGTTTGCAGGCTAACTAACTTCTTCTTTTCTTCTGCTATTTTTTCATGTAGGAAATACATTTGGATTGTTAGAATATGAAGGCCCTGATTTTTTTTCCCTTAACCTTAATATGGAAATGAATTTCTGACTCAGGGAAATGCTGCCAAATTTTTAATTTATTTGGCTTCTTCCATATACATTCCTGTGAATTCTTCATATTCCTGCCTAGACTCCTGTGGAAATATATTATTTATATTGAACAAAGAGCTAACACTCTACTGCAATTCTTCTTCCAAATCACTTAATTTTAAAAAGATAGTGTAGAGGAAAAAGACATGTTTACTAGAAAGACCAGCTTTTTCAGCTAAGCATTTGCTTTTTGCCTGTGTTTTTTTTATTTTACTCCCATCCCTGAAAGAAATAAGAAAGAAAAAAAAAATTCTAGAAAAGATTTATTGCTCTATCTGGTATTTTTTCCTGCTGTTTAGACAAATCTTGAAAACTGAAGTCAAAACTATAAATATCAAAATATCTAATTTCATGTCTGAAGAGGCCTCATGAGCTATTTAGCGTAATGGGTTTGGAAAAATGGAAGAACTGCTTAATAGTGTATCATGTATTTGAGCATCCATGGTCCTGTAGGGAAAATCACTCCAAAGACCAAGATTTCCTCTCAGTATTTATTATTTCTATTTCCCTAGAAAAAATAATTCTGATCAACTAAAAAGTTTTTTTAATTCTTATAAATTATAAAAATAAAAGTGGGTAATTAGTGAGTTGGTATAATGGAAGGTTATGTATAGAATGGCCAAGATTCTCCCCATTATCTCATTTTCCCAAATCTGTCTGCAACTATTGACCTGTACTCCAGGGAAATAGGAAAACCAACTTCTGAAATTATTCCACATTTTTGTATGGTATAAAAATACCACTTTACTAGGAGTCAGTATTTTGCACCAATATTTTTCACTATTAATTTTGCACCTAGAACTTCCTAGCTGTTTGACTTTGATCAAGTTATTTTACTTCTCTGGCCCCAGATTCCTTAATTGCTGTAATGGATATACTAATAATTCTGTGTTATTTGACTGTACAGAGCTTTAGTATTAAGTGGATGGTGCTCTATAAAGTTCAACCTGCTCAACTCTGTGGAATATTTAAGCAACTTGCTTTGAATGATTCACACCTGAGAAAAAAAAAACATGTAACCAAATACTGAGTTGAAATTCTGAACAAATCTCCTAAACAGAAAAATCTGCCCCCTCCAAATAAAGTTACCCTATCTAAAATTTACTAAGGAAATTAATTAAACTTTGTGCCATGACTTGGACCCTCAGACAAAACTATTTTAATAAAATGGTTTGGAACAGATGATATTCTCCTGGAAAGAGTAATTAGGTGGTTGTAAGCCCTCATCTCTGTTCATTGTGTTTATCTTAGTGATGGCAGGTATCATATAGCTCCTGTTTCTTACAGAGGAGAATAATAGAGTGCTGGTACCTGACCCATTCTGTTAACATGAGGTAGGCGACAGGAAAGAAAGAGTTGTGATGTGATGGAATGACCTTTCACTTCCAGAATGAATGGGGGAAAGAATGTGCTCGTTTAAGAAAAGATTTCCTATTCTTTTATTATTCTTCCCTCCTTAGCTACCTTATTTGACTCAAAAGGGTTGAGAATTGGCTAGCAAGCTAGAACAGAGGAAAGTAGGAAAAAAAGGAACATGGGAACGAAGAAGACACCAACTTTCCAACTACATGTCATTTTCCCTCTGTAAGCTTTCATTCAGTTTCAGGTTTAAGCTGTACTAAGGGAAGTTTACTGTCAAACCAACATACATTTTATGATTCCTGTATTGTATTGCACACTATATATATTGAAGAGAGATGGTATCTGGGACAAAGTGACTATGAGGCTGCCGTTTTCTTGGACAAAGTGCATGGGCTTCTCTTGTTCTCATCTGATGAAATGAATGAAGTTTAATGTGAACAGAGGAAGCCAAAGAATGAAGTTGCATTTTGACCATGCATGTGCAGCATTTCTGTTGTGAAGAATTAAGAGACACAAAAGCAAGTCCATTATTCTTGCTCCTAAGTGCGATTCAGTTGGAATCTGCACAGTCCCTTTTCTCTTTTCCCAGAGACTTTTACCTTTTGACATTTTTCTCACCATCCATATTTTTCTGGAATCTCTTAATCACTATCTCTTACCCTTCAAAGTTCATCTCTTTGTTGAACACAGTGTTTTACTTGACATCTCATGTCATTTTTCTTTCATTTCTTTATTATCTATGTTAACCTAAGCAGTCTCACAAATCCTTTGATCAGTGTCTATGTAGGGATAGGAAGAGATCTATGTTTACAGTTACAAATGTATCTTTGATTTCTGGGGTGAGATCACTTGTGTCTCTAATCCAAAAATAATTTTATTGATTGTATCCTATTACATATTCCCACAGTTTTTATCATGCTCTATACACATGTACCCTCTCCAACCACCATTATCAAGATAACATCCACCAAGAATCTTTGTACCTTCTTCTCTTCTTCCTCCTCCTTTTCTTGTCATTTTCCTCCCTCTGTCTTTCTTCCCTTCCTCTTCCTCCTCTTTGGTGATAGAAACTGGCTGATTCCATTATAGTCTCCTCTAATAAATTGTGATAGAAGAATAAATAATTTTCCTTTGAGTAAAAGTATTAGTCTGAGGATTTAATATCCAGCAATATCTTTGTAATGGAAATGAAATGAGGAAAAAGGAGATCCTAAACTGTTACCTTTGCCATCATCAGAGAAAGTCTGGGTCTGACTGACTTTCAAAATTTCAGTTTTACCTACCCATAGGTCAGAAAAATAATCAGAAGAAAGTAACTGATTGACTACAGAAAACATAATGACCCAATGTTCTGATGATACCAACTCCATCTTCTGATGATAAATAAAGTTCCAGCTTGAACTTTAACAATTGCCTCTGGAAGGGTCTTGTGCTTATACCGTTTAGTTTAAGGAACCTGTATATTTCTTTCTATTGTCATTTTTTTCGTGAGTACATAAGCGTAACTTCAGGGGGAAGGTATTTTGCCATCCCGGGGCAAATTACCTTTGAAACCGAAATTAGTCAAAGGGAGAAATAAAGTGGGAGAAACCCATTAATTGCTTAAAAGCAGTCGTCCACTTCTGCTCACCAGTGTCTCTCACAACCTGGCTGCAAAAAGGGACCCCACCCGACCTCTCCAGTCCAGATATGCCTTTGCTCCCCCTTGGAAACACCTCTTGATATGGAGATGCACTAAAGCCAGGTGAGAGATTCTGGAAATATTGCAGTTTTACCCTCAGCAGGCATATCTTACTTATGGAGCCATGTCTAGATGGCTCCTTTTTTTTCCCCCAGGATATATTGAGGTATAACTGACAAATTAAAACTTTCAACGTCTTAAGTCCAATAGATATCTGTTCTATGGTTTGTATTCCATTATTTGGTTCTTATCCTTTGTTGTCCAACATATCTGCCTGTGATTTTCCCTTCTCCAAGGTTAGATTTACTGATGGAATTTGGTTGCCTTTCAAAGTGGGAATTAGTGTTTATTATAATATTATTTATTATTTCTGATTCTATATCATTTCTGTGTAGTTTTAGCTTAAATGCTTCCAAACTTCCAAGTTTCATCCGTGGCTTGCTGCCAGATAGCCCACTAGTATAGTTCTTCCATTTAAAGCACAAAGACAGAACAATTTTCCCTGGGTCACTGGCATGCTGTATATTGTATTCAGAATATGAATTCTGGTCATTGTCCACCTTGTCAAATACTTGTTCAATTCCTATTCATAAATGTCAGACTTTATAGATTTTGGTCAAAATTGACCTTTATGGCAGTCATCATAAACTCTCACAAGCTGGCAGTGTCTTCCTCCTCTGAGCCTGTCTTTCCTCTTATGATTTCTGAGGCACAGTCTAACTGTAATTCAAAATCACTTCATTTGGATCCTGGATCATTAAATTCCTTCAACTTCTCACATTTTACGGTTGCTGGCTCCTACACCAGCAGTTCTGATGCTTGCGTTCTCGTAGGTCTATTAATGCCACCCTTGTCCTGCAGCTGATTGTATTTGCAGCAACTGACCCTAGGGCCACCTTTGAATTAGCTTTACTAAATCTGGCACCACATTTCTATAGTTATGCAGAGAGACTTTAATTTGTTAATAAACAGGGAGTGAAAATTGTTTTCCAGTCTACCTCTTGTCAATGTTTCTCCCTAAATTTAGTGAGCTTATGTGTCACTGAATAAATTCTCTGCTTGGAACATCTAGTTTCAAATAACACGTATCTCATGATTTGCAACTTTGAATTCTTCATTCTTTCCAAAATACTGTTAAGATGTTGAATTATTCTATTAATCATAATGCCTCACAGTTAAAGAACCGTTTTCATGTCCCTGTCCCACACTTCAGTAATTTGGCTCAGGCTGGTGTAGAGGAGGACGTTAACCTGGGTATGCTTGTCCACCGCTTGTCTCAGAGAAGCCTCCTGGCCTCCTCGACTGTGAACCTGTTGAAGCTGGCCCAATATAGCTTAAACTCTAAATGTTATTGTAGTCACAGAACACTTTTCAAAAGCAAAAAACTGCTTCTAAAAAGTCTTCTATTACTATGTATATCTTTTAAACATGACAGGGGGAATCCAAGTAATAATCCCAATAATATGCTTCCTTTCTCAATTTAGTCAAACATTTTATTTTCTAGAAAGTCTGGGCCTTCATTTACTAGCCCCTACCCGTCCCCTTACTCCAGGCTGTACATTACCCAGGAAGTGTAACTCCTTCTGAGGGTTCCTACTTTCCTAATTATCTATCCCTTTGTTTTGTAGATTAACTTAATACCTCTAGAACTAACATGTTCTAGTTCCCTTCCTCCTCTGAGATTCTGTACTTTTCTGATTATTCTTTGATTCTGCATCAGAAAAAGCAGGAATGAAAATGGTTAATTATGACAGTCTTTTCACACTGTATTTCTGTCTTTATTATTTTTTTCTGGTCTCAAAAACTATACCACTCAAAAGATACAGATTATATGGAGGCATGACAAGGCATGACATACCACCAATTAAAATCTATTTGAAAATGGTCATATTACCAGCTACATATTGGAAAGTCTAAAACCTCATGGAATTAAAGTGATTCCATGTCAAGTTAAATTTAAATGGCAGTGTCATGGTGAGAGCCCAGTGACTTTCCAATAGGTCTCCATTCTGATACCATCTCCAAAATGAAATACTTATCTTTATTTCATGGGCTATTCTATTGGTGTACGAATTAAATTACATTGACATTTAGGAAAACATTATAACGTCTACAGGCTTTTTCTGGTCCACTGAAGGACATTTCCAAATGTTACCTCTGTGTATGTGTCTGGAACTACCCAGGAGGGCTTACATGTTTTTATATATTCAGTCCTGTTTCAACTATTTCCACCTGAAGATGGAGAGAGAATGCAGATCAGCTCTAACTTTTCCACTCTTAGTCTCAAAGATAGCTGGACTAAAGATTGAAACTGCCATGTCCTTCTGAGTCTTATAGTTGTGACCACTGTCTTTTTAGAAGTGAGACATGTAAGTGGTTTTTATGTATTATATTAGAACATTTGAATTTGTTAAAGAGAATAAGAAATCAAACAATAGCACAATAGGAAAAACTTAAGTGCTCAGTAATGATAGTAATTAAATAAGTATTTTGTGAAGAAAAAAAGTCATAATGTGTAAAGTACAGATAGTGATTTAGTAATGCTAGATACAATTTAAAACAAAATTGTCTCCTAATCCAGAAATCATTTCCACAAAGGTAGCAGAGAAAGGAAACAGTTATACTATTGAATAAGTAAGTGTTAAACCAGATTGTGATACACACCACAGGCAATCCACTAAGACATTATAAAGACAGAAAAAAGTCTCATCCTTTTATATAGTCAAGCAGATTCAAACCATTACATACATGTTCTGAAGATAAACAATAGCTACTCCTCAAGGAAAAGGACTTGACAACACCATCCAGCATCCAGATTTACCTAGTAATTGGAGTGATCGTCTGTGTTAGCTAATTGGATTTATCCAGAGGAGAAACAATTATACTAGCTAAAAAAGTGATACACATACATAAAATATTTCTATCCTCTCATATATTGAGTAAAATTAGTATTGTTTCTTTTAGTATGCAAACCCCTGAACACAGGAGTTACATCTTCTGAACTTTCAATGAAAGGTGATTAAAATGTCTCATATTTCTGGTAATAGTTTAATACCCTCTTCAGTCCAGTTTCAATATATCTGAATTTTATGTATGACCTTCACACACACACACACTCATATAGTGATGGTGATTGCCTTGATATCAAAAATAAGTTAAAAACATTCAACCAATGGTGGAGACTATTCTCACATTTTAATATAATTCATTTCTGGAATGCATGCCACAAAATAGATTGTCATGAGATTTTTTATTTCCAAAGTTACATTGCAAGTGTGCATCTCTGATCAAGGCCAAGGGATAATTAAACCAAAGAAATAACTAAATACATATATTTAATAATGTTTAATGCTATGGTGTGTATCTTATATAGGTTTGAATATATGCATATATATTCAAATATACATAGTATATAATTAAAATTAATATATACTCATATGTTATATATAATAGAGAAGTTCTAATTTGTTATATACATACATTTTACATGAAGTTCTGATGTATAACATACTCATACCGTATCTCCAGTGTACTATACAATATAAAGAGTATGTATTTTATATAATATAAAATGTTACATGTAAATATTTTACCTGTTTATATTTTCATATGTATATATTTACATATAACATTTCATTTTATTCCATAAATATGACAGGGTGATCTTGCTAAAACTAGCTCCTCAAAGTTTTTTGAAACTTTGGTTAGGAGAGCTTTAAAGACACCACATCTCAATGCAGCCTGAATTTGAACTGAGCCATTAATATTCTGTGTAGTGATTTTTAAGACTGATTATCCCAGATGCTGGGAAAGCACTGGAGACAAACTCTTCTTTGACATCTTGGGATGCATGAGGGCCAATGTATAATCTTATGAGTTGGGGTGGAGTTTCTTTAGAAGAGAATGAAAGATATCTATAGTCAATTAGTATAGGAAGAAGCCAACTCCACAGCAGGATATGAGGGTTCAGAAAAGTACAATAGCTTGTCCACATCTAAAAGTCTATTCCACATTTGAAAGTGTTTTTCCTGCTCATGATTTAATCAACTGCACTACTCAATTACTCATTGTCTTTGACAATTCTGACCAATAACCCCTCTTTTCTTGTATGTGGGTTTAAGAATGAATTCAAATATCTTTCTTTTTTTTTTGATACTGTTATCTTTATGTTTTCCCAGTTTTATTGACATTAAGTATGTTTGACAATAAAAATTGTATATATTTAAGGTATATAATGTGCTTATTTGATATACATATACATAATGATTATCAGAATCAAGCTAATTAACATATCTATCACCTCTCGTAGTTACCTGTGTGTGTATGGTAAGAAGATTAAAGGTCTACTAGTACTCTTAGCATATTGCAAATACATAATACATTATTAACTATAGTCACCATGCTGTACATTAGATCTACAGAACTTATTCATCTTATAACTGAAAGTTTGTACCCTTTGACCAATATCTCCCCTTTTCTTCCACCCCATGGCCCCTGGTCACCATCCTCCTACTGTCCGTTTCTGTGAGCTCAACTATTTCAGTTCCACACATAAATGGGATCATGAAATACCTGTCTTTCTCTGTCTCGTTTATTTCATTTATCTTAATGTCCTCCAGTTTCATTAATGTTGTTGCAATGGCCCAATCTCCTTTTTAAAGTCTAAACCCACTCAGCTATCCGTGGACACTTATGGTTGTTTCACATTTGGCTATTTGTGAGTAATGCTGCAGTGAACATGGGAAGGCAGATACGTCTTCAAGATAGTGATTGCATTTTCTTTGGATATGCACTGAGAAGTGAGATAGCGAGATGATATGGGAGTTCTATTGTTAATTTTTTGAGGAACCTCTGTATTGTTTTCCATAATGGCTATACAGGTTTACATTCCCACCAACAATGTGTAAGGGTTCCTTTTTCACCAACAACTTTTATCTTTTGGCTTTTGGATAATGGCCATCATAACAGGTATTAGGACATCTCACTGTGGTTGATTTACATTTCTCTGGTGGTTTCAGATTCCTGTTGGCCATATGTATGTCTTCTTTTGAGAAATGTCTAATTATGTCCTTTGTCCATTTTTAATCAATTCTACTGTATTTTGCTATTGAGTAGTATGAGTTCCTTATTTATTTTGGTTATGAAGCCGTTCTGTGATACACGGTCTGCAGATAATTTCTCCCATTCTGTAGGTTGGCTTTCCCTGTGCTGGTGGCGCCCTCTGCTGGGCAGAGACTCTGATCTGATGCCTTCCCACTTGCTTTGCTTCTGTTGCCTCAGCTTTTGTTGTCATGTCCAAGAGAATCATTGCCAAGACCAACGTCGGGGAGATTTTCCCCTTTGTTTCTTTCCAGCAGTTTTTCAGCTTCAAGTCTTACATGAGAATATGACTCTGTTACATTGATTCAGCGTTCCCTATACCAGACAGTTTCTGTTACATACATTTTCTTGGGTGTTAGCGAGCTGACAAAGGTTAATTCCAGGGAACTTGAGATGAATTAGCCTTAGCCAAAGATTACTACAGTTTATAATCCTCTAATTCCTAGCTGTGCTGATTATTATGGTAAATATTTGGATTTTACCAAGACGTTTCTAAACCCACCAAAGTCAGGGAACCTATTTCAGGGATCAAAGTCTCACACTAGCATCCACAACTTAGAGAGAAAAACTACTCTAGGCCCTTTTAAAGAATATTATGTTGTTTTATTCAACAGCAAGTTTTTTGAGACCTTGGTGAAAATTATGTCTACTAATAAATTACAAATGAAAGAAAAAAAATCTGTGTTTATTTCCCCCAAAAAATGTAGATTATTCCCTCTACTTTTTACTAAAGAATTTCTGGCATTTGAAATCCCTAATGCCATGGACCATTGGTGAGTTGAGGTCTCAGAGAAACATGTAGGCAGCGATTGGAAAGATTAAAACTAAAACACTGAATCCAGACTCTATAGTTACTACATCTATATTAATAAATTCCATGTAATCTGAAAATTATGCTCTTTTAATTCTGGTTGGACTATCTCAGAGTCCATTTCCATAAATACACTTCAGATTTTTACCATTATGAAGTAGCAAACTTGTTCTTCTTGGTGTTTAAGGCCTTCCCATATATTTGATAGAAAATACCCCATACCTACTTTTTTATATTATGTCAAGTGTGTTAATTTTTATATTAGATATTTGGTGATACTAAATTCAACTGATGTTTAGTTAGGCAACTTTAAAGATTAAATGGTAATTTTTCTTTCTATCTCCTTTAATCTCCTGCCGATAAGTGATAAAACTGTTTTTACCAAATTACGGACTCTCCCTGGGCTTTAGTGTGTTATTTGACCTGAACATTTAAGGGTTTAAGATTGCAATATTCTTTTCTCAAGCTGTTTAGTGCTGTTAGAAGTAGTTATTATATATAATAATTGTTGAAATCCTCAGAACCTTCATACTCTTTTCCCTTATGAGTGTCTCAGGTCCTCAAACTCTGCCCTCCTTCTAGGTGACATAGTGATACATTCACTAGTGCTTTTACCTCTGCATGCCATAGACTTTGAGGTTCCTTCGCTACATCTATATGGATATGTGTAGGATTTTCACTGTCTTCCAAATTCTTCCTTGTTCTTTTGGCTCTTTTGCAATAGTCCACTCCCAAACCTGATTCATGTTGTCATAAGGGTTCTTGGTTGCAGACAACAGGAATTAACTCTGATTAGCTGGAGAAGAAAAAATATTTGTTAGAATAGTAGCAGGGACTCACAAAATTGATTGGACATCTGATACATGAGGGTTAGGGAAAAAACAAGGATGTAAGGAGACTACACAGTCTAGAATAAAACTATATTACACCATAGAATAAATCCTGTTACATTGTATCCTCTGAGATAATGTCACCAAAGAGTATCTACTACCATGACAACAGAATGAGCACTTTGCCACCACCTTCACTGAGAATTGATGCCATTACCACCACTGGTAAGTTCCATTTTAAACATCTCTGCTTCTCTGAGTTACTTGTTCAAGATACAAAATCCCTTGCAGTTGTATCTCTTTGGTTGAGATTAGATTAAGTGTATTAATAGATAGGTAGGTAGGTAGATAGAAAGATGAGTGTGTGTGTATGTGTGTGTGTGTGTGTAATGTACTGTATTTTACACATAATCTTTTTATAAATATTATGGAGTACTTCACAAAGTGCATGGCACAAAAAGAGTGCTCAAAAATATTAACTGTTGTTTATTCAAAATGATTAATAAAAGCAAATGCTTAATTGTTTTCTTCCCCTAGGTATAAACATAATTTGCTTCTTTAGCTGTTATTCGGAGATCCCACTCTGCCTAGCTAAGATATCTAAATAAAATGAAAGGAAATAATCCTTACCATAAATAAAGTTTTCTTAGATCATTGTTATACATTGTATGAACAAAGTTATTAAATAAAAATATAAAAGAATAATCAGAAAAAGTTATTTGAATTCATTAGACATGTATTATCTGATATTAAATTGATGTATAACAGTGTAGTTAGGTGGCATTAAAATAAAAGTCACTCCAAATGATGTACCATTTTGAATAAATCACATAGAATGTGTTTCTGGGCATATAATAGAAAAAACATATAAGAAATCTTAGAGACAAAATTATGCTGCTTTTCCAGCATTTAAATTTTTCGTTGCTCCATTCTTTTGATATCATACATACAATTTAATACAATGAAGGGTTAGAAAGTAATTTCCATGCAGTATTGTTCATTATTATATATTTTTACCCTCCAATCATTCAAAATAGTGACTATTTTTAAAATTAAAACATCTGTATTTTAAAAACATTAGTAATTATGTAATAGGATAATGTTTTCAGTGAATGTTTAGTGCTCTTGGTTAAAGGTAATATCCAGAATTAATGGCACTACCGCCAGATAAAACTATATCCCCTCTCTGACTCAATGTTATTACAATACCATCTTGCCTTACTTGCTAAGCAGTCAGTCTCATGAGAGATGACCATTGTAATGGTTTATTAGTGTCTGTCAGATGAACAACCCAGAAGTGCCTATTTCAACAAATGCAATGACTTGGATAATTGATATTCTTGTCTTGAGAAGATGACTTTCCTTTCATGCTTGTAGAGCTTAACTTTTAAATTCAGTAGGCTGTTATTACAGGTGTCAGAATTTTACAATTATTCTTTGCCTTTATATTTTTAGACATGAGGCTGGTTGGATTATTTTAATAGCATTAATCAGATAAATCAGTCAATATGGTAATTCAGTCCGCCACGGAGGTAGATCTTTTGGTCTGACTTAATTCCATTGCCAAGGCAGATAAAATAGCCCAATATATTGACAAGGAGATAGAATAACTAACTATACTTTGGATTTGATGTGTCTTTAGACAAGCCAGGTAACTCTACTGGGGGAAAAAAATGCCTTCTTCCATAAGAAGTTAAAAAAATAAAATAAAACCAGAAAATAAAAATAAATTGAAAAATTCAGCTGCTTGGGTCTCTTTGCTCTGAGCAATGCCATAAATTAATTTCTGGAAGAGGTCACTGAATGCAGTACTTGATTTCTCCCTTGAATTCAATAAAAATAAATAAAAATGAGACAGATGCTTGTGAAATTATCTTGGAGGGCAGGTGCATAGAAAACACAGATTTCAGGTGATAAACACAGATGCTAAAATGTGGATGCTGCTGAAGGATTATTTGTTGCATTTAAAGATTTGGAGCCTGGAAAATGTACCAGTGTGGCTTCAGTTTCATAAAAGCACAAAGGCCTTTTCCTGAATAGAAAAAATAATCAATACAGTGAAATAAGGAATTTGGGAGGTAACAATAAATTATTCATTGAATGTTGAAATACTGTTAAATGCTAACACCAAATAAGGAAGAGAGGCCTCCCTCTATTTTACCATATTTTCTGTAAGTTGATGGAAAGTACCACATCTGATACTGAGTTAGAATACATTTTATTTTCTTAATGAAATTGCCCCATCCTGTGGAATTTCAGCATATTGATCCAAAAGATCAATAAAGCAATGTTGTAATTTCACAGCTGTAAGTGCAAAGTACACAAGGTTGTAGGAGAGTGAACTAGGTAGTAGAACATCATAGATTTGGCAAATGTTAATGAGCTTTCCTATTAGGGAAGAACCAGACACGAGAAGCAGAAAATAATACCTGTGAACCTGGTGGTTTACAAAGGCCTGTGTCTCTTCTTAAAAACCAAGGAACTACAGAACCTAGCATTCTCGAGGCATTTCACATTGTGTTGATTGAGTTAAAGTTGTAGGAAAACTTTTGGTTTGGCATTTTAGTAGTGATAGTCATTGTATGTCTTTGACAAAATCCCTCTTCATCTACTATAACTGCTGAGTTTTCTTTGCCTCTCCTGAAGGACTTTCTTTTTAAAAATCACAAAGCATTCTTGAGGAAAGAAGTTTATTTTTCCTATTTGGCATCTACCACTGAATGCCACAATGTTGAGAATGAAAATGAAAGCTTCTGACAACCAGAAAATAAATGTCTATCAGATGTCATGAAGCTGAACACTCCACAGGGTCTATGCACTATTGTGTGTCCAGGTATTGGGTCATTACATATTGGGAATGTGGAAATGTACTGTAGGTATAGACATCCCTTTTTGACGCTGATGGAGGTCTGTCAGTGAATGTATATAACTGGATTTCATGCAATACAAAGAGAAATGTTCATAACTCAAGAAATTATTTCCATAGCAACAAAGACAATAAAACAAAGATATCTTTGAAAATACTGAGAAGGAATATTACCATACATGCCCTGCTGTGTAATTATAGAGTGTGAGGATCGCAACAAGTTTCCAGAGATGATAATATATATAGTAGTTGCTATCTTTAGAGAAAAGTTAGCAATGCCCACACCATAATAAATAAATATATACGAAGTGACCTACTCATAACAAGACCAAAAAAAATGGAACTTAATCTATGAATGAATGAAAATGGCTCAATTTTCTGTTTAGCATACTCATTATTAAGAATTCTACATATCTCAACACATTGTGAAACATATTTTTCAGAATTTAAATTATCAATTAAACTCTCATATATTGAATTTAGATGAACTCATTTTAACTGACATTGTTCCAGTCCATTATCATGGGACTCAGAATAAAGAGCCAGTAACTGGCACTGTGACTGTTGTTAATGGCACTGGAGTAATCGTTTGTGTAAATGAGGGTCTCTTTGGATTTTGGCTGAATCAGCTATATGGCTTAGATTAATATTCTAACTGCTTGAGCCTCTGAAGAAAAAAAAACTTACAAACAAAAAAAATATGTACTCAGTATGCTTATTTTAAGGATAGTTATATGCAGAGTGTTGGTACATAGTGGGATCTCAATGCTACTTTCTCCGTTTGTCTTTTATCACACAGCCTGACAGGTCATCTACTAGAGATTCATTGCCATTAATAAATACCTCATTTAAAATTGAAATGTCTTTGAGAAGGTTAAGATTTTTATATCTTATTTTCAGTTTGTTTAATTAGATTACTTTATGCCTCTGTCTAAACTCAACCTTCAAATTCAACTACATTATTGAAAGCAGAGTATTTTTAAGGATGGTGAGAAGGTGATAGATGTGACTTCAATGTGCAGAGCTAGGAAGTTTCATCTCTCTTAAAAGGACTGACCTCAGAACTTTCAAGGTTAACACTGAAAAAGAATTTTCAAATGGATAGTAATAGCTGATCTGTTTACCTCTAGTTCTGTTCTGCTTTGGTATTCACGTCCTGGGGTTCTGCTCTTATCACAACATGCTTAATATGAAAGGAGTTAAAGGGAGGATGTATGGAGGGCATTCCCCTTTAAACACTTGAAAAATCTCTTTCATTTCAGAGAGCATAGCTGAGAGAAGGAGGTCTTTAAAAAGAGTCCCTTAATAAAGTGCAGTGGGAGAATTTAACAGCAGTATGTGCAAAGAGCAGAGAAACGCATATTTTAAACATCTGGCTTATAATGTCTGGGTACTGATGCAGCTCTGTCTTCCTTGCTGTCTGTATCTCCCAGGATTTAATCCTTTTCAGACAAAAATCCCACTTCTTAATTCCTGATGAGCTATACGAGGACATCCTGGAGGATACCTAGCAATGGTTCCAAAAATGGTTTAGTGGTTTATATAGTGTCGACTTGCTGTGTGCATTTACTCCTCAAAATACCCATGAAAGAAGAACTATTTTTTTCATCATTACTATTTTACAAATAAGAAAACTGAGGCCAGGTGTACTGCTTTCAAGTACTAGAGCTGCGATTAAAATTGAGATGTTTATTTTCAACTCTAGTGCTCAAAACCACTAAGTGCCAATGAATGGGGCCTGAGAAATAATTTTTTTCAGATAAAACCATACTTTTGAGCTTTTTATTTATATAGAACCCTTGATAAGAACTTTATCTGCATTCTTTCACATGAATTATTCAAAGAACACCTTCTACAGGCCAAGATATTTTATGGCTATATATGTGAATCAGCTTTTCTCTACTTGTTCCAATTATTTTGTGGACACATACAACATACACGTACGCATGTCTACCTACCTGAAATATAAATGTGAATTAAATATAGGTGTGACTTCAGTGTACAGAGCTGAAAGACGTTTCATCTAATTTAAAAGAATTAGGCTCAGAATTTTCAAGGTCAACACTGAAAAAGAATTTTCAAGTGGAAAGTAAAAGCTGATTTACTTCTAGCTCTGTTCATGTACCTACCTAAAATATAAAATTTACAACAAACCTTTGAATTAAATGTTGAAATTACCTCCTTATTATTGAAGAGGAAACTGAAATACAGAGGTGAGATCACCCAGCCCAATCTGTAGAGTTGTGAATAATGAGCCATGAGCTGATTTCAGCCAGCCCCAGACACCAGCCTCAACTTTCAGGTTTTCTCAGCAGAGGCCTGAGGCATCCTGAAGACAGACAACATCCCTGCTGGACCTTTTCTGAAATCTGGAATCCATAGAATCCCTGAGCATACCAAAATGATTGTTGCATATGCCACCAAGTTTAAGGTACTTTCTTATGCACCAACAGTACCAGAAACAACCTCTCACAGGAGATAATTATGTAATGCAATGTGACCAGTGATCATATTCCAGGAATAACCCCCCTGTGGTTTCAGGAAGATATTTCCCTCCCAGGGGCACTTTGAAAGGCATGTAAGGTGGGAGAAGGGAATCGGGAATCAGCATATTGCTAAAATGTAGTGAAACCTGCTCTGAAGCTTTTTCAAAAAACTGGTTCTGAAACTTGGAAAGGATTAGACCCACTTAAGTGAAACAAAAGACTTCCCTACCACCTATGTTTCCACTTTTAGAGAAAAAGGAAATGTGAGATAATAGATGTAGAGGAACAAAATAACAAACACAATAACCACACAAATTCCAAAAGAGCAAATGACTGACACCTAAGAGTATCTTTTAAAAATATATCATTAAAAGAAGGGGAACCACAGCTAAAACTATGACTATGAAACATTATTGTTAAACCCTCATGACAAAACCTCCCTCTTGAACATGAAGTGACTTGCAAGCATGTGTACCTGTGCGTGTACCACGCAGTCTTTAAAAGGTCGCCCTGCTTTGGCTGGGCAGGTAGAACTTGAGGCTTTAGTCAGTTTTAGTAAAATTTTAGCAATGTAGTAACTTTGTTACCATTTATATTTCTATATAATATAATATATGATGGAATCAATCATTATTTGTATGTCTAACTAATTCATCAAAATGGAAATCTGTGGAGTATGCAGGTTTTACACACACATGCAAATACATGCACATGTACAAACGTGCGTGTGCTCACACACACACACACACACACACACACACACACACACTAAAAAAGAGCCTCAGGTTTTTGGATCCGTTTTCCACCCATCAGGAAGATACCAGCTACCTGTTTGCTGCCCATGGACCATACCTTGACAGCACAATATACCTATTCAGGACAGGTAAGGCCACAGAGGATGACTTTTTGAATTCTTACAACTTAGTCCTTCCATCTCCATCAAAATCCTTACTGCCAGTTAGGCAGAATTTCAGTTCAGAAACCGCCCGGGGCTAGAAGATGATCCCCTGGTGCCAATCTCTTTGCAGCAGATTACAGGAATCCTGCTGGCACTGCCCTTAAGCCTCCACACCACGGCCACCTCCTCAGAGTGTTGGCACTACATTAATTTGCAGAATGTAATCTGTGGGGCACAAGGCCTTTCTAGAGCTTCCACATTTCCCTGTTTGAGAACTATTGGAGAAGAAGTTGCCCATTTTCATTCTTTATTTTTCTTCTTATAATAGATTTGGAAATAACTAGGGCACTCTGCAACAATCCTTGGAAAATCTGCAGTTGCCTTCAGAGAGCTCTGATATTGCCTTGGCTATACGTCAAGGAACATCTGAACCAATCCAGAGCCAATGGGCTGACAGAGTCAGAAGAAAGCACCTCAGCTTTTTTAAATCATGCATGCTCTTTTATTCCTCTCTTCTGAATGCAAACTAGAATGACTGGCATTCTTCTGAACACTAAATCTAAAGTTGACCAGGCTCACAGAATGTTAGCTCTAAAAAGAATTTTAGAGTCTCAAGTGCTACCCAGTGCTTCAGGTTATAGAAGAGGAAATTGAGTCTTGGTCTCAAAAATTTAGGACATTTTCAAGGTCTCAAAGATACTAGCAAATCTGGAATAGACCCTTTTTTATCTCTGAGTCCTAAAACTGTATTTGTGCTTCTAAATTATTACATCGCTAGAATTAAAGAAGTAGAGTTTGTTATGGAATTAATGTATGCACATCCTCTCTCCATAATCATATTTGGAAGCATTGCCTCAACACACACCATCAGAAAATTGAATACTAATCCTATTTTACCAGCTATTTATCATAACGTTATTCACCATCAGTACCAGGATTATTCTTCAAACAATAATTATCAGTGTACCAGATACTTTGTTAAACATTCATGTGTATAATTTCATTTAATCCTAATAAGAACTTTATACAGATATGGTATTAATATTTGAATTTAAAGATGAGGAAACTGAGACTCAGGAAAAAAAGAAAAGAAAAGAAAAAATATCCTTGAAGAACCACATCTAGAATTAGCACAGGTATCCAAACAGTTGCTTTGTTGAAGTTTGCCCCTTTGCTTTTTTATCCGCTTCATTTCAAATTTCACATTCCTCTAGATTTTCTGCCAAGTAGTTAAAGCTATGAATTTAAATTCCTAAAAACATTAGCATATGTAGCCTGCTTCATGTAACTGTTGCAAAAATGCAATGCTGTGCAAACTCTTCTTAAGAAAACGTTCAAGGAAGCATAACGACTCCATTAAATGAGGTCATCGCTACATAACTGATACCTCTTAAGGAATGTACTGAGGATTACAGGATTGCATGTCATGTGCCACTCAAGTTCGGTAGTTGTTTGTTACATGGGGTTGTTATGGTGATAGATAACTGATACAATCTAAAAACACAAGGAGTTGCATTTTCTTCCCTTACGGAGTGTCTTGAGGAATAGAGGAGACAATTATATATAAAATATCATAGCAAATGAAAAATCATCTATGTTAAAAAAAAATAGGTGGATAAGTATTGCAATAAATGCTGTTTAAATTACATGCAAATGACACTTTAAAAAAACTAGCATTCACTCCCTCCCAAGAAGAAACTGAGGCTTAAAGGATTTAAAAACATTGTTCAAGTTCACACACCTAGTACATTGCAAGGCCAGAATTCAAACCAAGGATTGTCGGATTCCAGAGTAGTGATCTGATATATTTCAACTTTTCTTTTCATTACAAAGTCTTTCATCTCTTGTCTTCTGTAACACATATTTCCTGGCTCTAATTAACTCATAATTATCAGTTATGTCTCCTTTGTCATTAGAGTAGGTAGATGTAGTCTCATTCATTACTCTGCTGTAGACCTCCTTTACTATGATGGAAGTGGGGTGGGGGGTGGGGAATGACATTTTATTTTCACTAGTATCCAACTGAAATGCATCTTTTCCTTTAATTCTAAATGTAGGCTACAAAATACATTAGTAGTAGCAATATCTAAGTTTGTCGTGAGTAGAAATAGCTGATAATTTCATACCACATTATAGTTGTGTCAAGAATCTCAAAATACTATTTATGTTCTTCCAAATTTGAAATCATGACAGTTATTAGACCTCAGATTAATTTTAATATTTAATGTGTCAATGAAGAAACACATACATTAACTGCATTGCAAATATATTTTTGATAGTACTTATTCAAATGCAGTTGGCTTGCTTTATAATCCAATGTATTTTATTTATTTAAAACATTCATACAGATCTTTAGGCATTATGGAACTGGTAAAACCTACAGTTTGAAAAATAAATTTAGTCCAGAAATAAACCCATGCATGTATGGTCAATTAATTTACAACAAAGGACCCAAGAATACTCAGTGGGGAAATGACAGCCCGTCCCTTCAATAAATGGGATTGGGAAAATTGGACAGCCCCATGTAAAAGAAAAAGAGTTTTATTCTTTTATACACACAAAAAAAATTCAAAATGGATTAAAGACTTGAATGTAAGACCTATAAAACTCTTAGAAGAAAACATACATGGTAATTTCCTTAATATAGGTCTTGGTGATAATTTTTTAAAATCTGACACCAAAAGTAAAAGCAACAAAACAAAAAAAATAAACAAGCGGGAATACATCAGACTAAAAAGCTTCTGTATAGCAAAGGAAACCATCAACAAAATGAAAAGCCAATCTAATGAAGTGGGAGAAAATATTTGAAAATCGTATGTTTGATAAGGGGATAATATTTGAAATAAAGAAATCATACAACTCAACAGCAAAAAAGCCAAACAATCTGATTAAAAAGTGGTCAGAGGATCTGAATAGACATTTTCCCAAAGAAGATATACAGATGATTAACAGGCACATGAAAAGATGCTGTGCATCATTGATCATCAAGGAAATACAAGTGAAAACCACACTGAGATATCACCCCCCACTTGTTAGGATGGCTGTTATCAAAGAGCAAGAGATACGAGTGTCAATGTAGAGAAAAAGGGACCCTTGACATTTGATGGGAAAGTAAATTGACACAATCATGACTGAAAACAGTATGGAGGTTGCTCAAACAGTTAAAAATAGAACTACCATATCATCCAACAATTCTACTCTTGGGTATTCGAAGAAAATGATAACACTAACTCAAAAAGACACAAGCCCGTGTTCATTGCAGCATCATTTACAATGACCAAGATACGGAAACAACTAAGCATTCAGCATGAATGGGTAAAGAAACTGAAGAAAAAGAAACTCTTCATGGGAGGAATATAGTGAACCTTTTGCAACCTACTACAGAACTTAAACATGATTTTCTGTTTTTCAGATGACCAAAATCACGCCCCTCCTTTGGGTCTCTTTCCTCTTCTGCATCTGACTCAGCACATCATCTCTCCTATCACCTTGCTTTCTCCCTCTTTCTTACCGTTCAATAAGATCATTAGTTTTTCTTCCAACCAAGACCATATGTTCTGTAAGGGCAGGGGCCATTTCTGTCTGCATTGTTCCTTGCATATACTGTTTTGCTCTATAATGTCTTTCCTTTATTTATGTCTGCGTCCAGATTCTCTCTTCTTATAAGGGAACCAGGCATATTGGAGTAGGGCCCACCTTAATGAGCTCATTTTCATTTCATTTTCTATGTAAAGGCCCACTTCCAAACATGGTCGTTTTCTGAAGTACTGGGGACTAGGGTTTCAAATGATGAGTTTTGAGGGGAACAACTTTACCTTCCCTCGGGCCTCCGAAAGTCATGTCCTTCCCATGTGCAAAGTGCATTCACCCATCCCAACAGCCCAAAAGTTTTATCCTACTTACAGCATTAGCTCTGTGTCCAAAACATCTAAATATCACCCAAATTAGACACTGATGAGACTTAGGTATTGGCAAATGCCATTTTCAGATGGGAAATGTCTCTTCAGATGTAGCCTGTGGCATCAGACAAGTCATCTGCTTCCAGCATACTAGGAGTCATGTTGTGTATGAGTAGAAGGAAATGATACTCGTCTGGAAATTGAGACCTTCCACTGGTTTGGATTCTCTCAATATCTCTCTCTGTCTCTCTCCTATAAATAAAAAATGGAGAGCATAATGTTTTGAACTTTTTATATACATGTAAGTCACATTAAATAATTAAAAAGACAGCATTTTCTAAAAACCTAATATTTTTACATCTCAGAGTAGACTGAAATGTAGCTAATAAGGACATTAAATGATTGGTCCTAAAAGAATCATTTATTTTCTTAACATTTTTTAAAAATTGTCTATCCTTTTAAAGGTTGTAAAAAAAAATAGGTAACTTTAAATTGTCAGACATATATTCAGGCTAGGTCTGGTTGTGTCAAGTTTTGGGTTCATCTACCAGAACTAGGTCATCATTAAAGGTCCAACAAGTTTGGGAGGTCAAAGAACTTCTAATACAGAAGGGTTCAGTTTAGTAAGGACCCATGAAGCTGTGGTTGAGACCTAATTTAAAGTAACTTATGGAAAAAAAGGAAGTGTATCAACTGGCTTATCTGGATAAAAACACAGAGGTGAATCTGACTGAATCCAGAAGCCTGTCATGCAGTGTTGTCAGGAATATCTTTTTCTTTCTTCATCTCCCACGTCTGATAGTCTCTGCTTCTTTCTGCCTTTGTATTTGCCATCTCTTACTGCAGGCAAGTTGATCATGCAGGAAGGTATAATGGGGTCAGGAATTCCTGAGTAGACACCTTTTCAGCACTGGGTGAGCTGGGCATGGGGGAGATATGAGACAGTCTTTCCCATTACGTCTGGCAAAACAAACAAACAAACAAACAAAAACATTCCTGGGGATAAATCTGATCAGTCTAAACAAATCACTTTGGCCAAAGCATGGGGACTTCCCTGGACAAAATCCTGGCTACTATGATCAGAATCCTATCTGAAATTCATAGCAAGAAAAGAGGTCCTCAGAACATAGGGTTCAATTAAGAAAAAAAGAGGGATAGATGATATATTTGTCTATGTAGAAGGAGCAGTGAACACATGCAGAAGATCCAGTGTAGGATGCAGGGCACTGAAAGATGTCAAGGCCACTTGCTGGAAAGAACCTGGCTTCTGAACAAATACATGGAATAGCCTCTCCTGATTGGATGTGATTGGGTAGTTATGGGAGCTGAAAGAAAATGTCATTATCTCAAACACTGAGCTACTGAGATTGTTGGTGATGACAGGTAGTCTACCCCTACTAATACAGTATATTGCAAATATTGTCTCCCTGCTTATCTTTTAAATTTGTTTATGATGTCCTGATAAAAATGTTATTATTATTTACATTAAATCTGAGTTTATTATCTTGTCTTAGAGCTTCATTCTACTAAGAAGGGTTTTCTCAACCTTCATCTGCAGAGATCAGTATGGACTTGACACTTTGAAATTCCTCAGTAGTCTAACTCTTGGGCAAACATTAGGGAAAAAATCTCTACTGCTTTTAATGCTATGTTCATTTAATCAAGCTGATAAATAGTCCAGGGCCCACGTGTGCTATCCAGAACATTGATTCTAAGACTTGGAATTCTGTGTTTACTTTTCTTCAAATGTGGATTCCTAATATTAAAATTCTGATATTACCTGGATTTTCATTTGCATCTATACCACATAGTTCCCGGCTTAGAATCTGAAAAAAAAAGAAGGTGGCATGTCACTTGGCTAAGGCATCTTACCTTCTGGGCTCCAGTTTCTTTATGTGTCAGATGAATGACTCAGTGATTCCTAAATCCCTTTTTGTTCTGTGTTCTGTGGTTTTATATTTGAATGCACCAGAGGGTGCATGACTGCTATAATCACTTTGAAATATACACATTTCCTTCTAGACTTTTTTAAATCTAGTTTTCCAGTTTCTTCAGATTCATGGTACAATTTCTGTTACAAAAACAAACGCTTCATATGTTAGATAGGTTTTTAAAAATGATTTGAACTGTTCAAAGACTTCTTAGAGTCATTTTCCAGCATGTTTTAGGATGAAAATTTATTTTTTATGTCTGAAGATTACTGTTGTTTACTTAGCTACATTGGAAATCTTTAAAACTATACTATTGGAAAATCTAGAGCTAATAGGAAATAAATAGTTAACTTGTATTGTGCATTAGACTTACCAAATATGAACTTATTCTCAAAATTCAGAAAGTATTTAAAAATACTTCATTAATTGTATCACCTCATGAGAGGCAAATAAGTCAGAGAGACAACCTTGGCAGAAGATTAAAATGAAGCTCGGCATTTCCTAGTGTTAAACCATGAACCTGAGAGTCAGAATGTCAGGATTTGAATTCTGGCCCAATCCACTTATCAGCTCGTCAACTTTGGACAAGTTACTTACTGCACCTGTGCTTTAATTCCTCATCTGAACAATGAGGACATTAACAGTTCCTCTTATATTCCTGTCATTATGAGGATCACCGTAATATAACACAATATAAGGCAATGTTATATTTATGATAATATAACATATGCTATGTTATATAGTATACAACATAATACTAAATATATGACATTATGTATTTTATATACATAATTAATATATTATTTTAAAGGACTCAGTGCCTGGCTTGTGGTTAGACAATCACTGCATATAATAATTCATTAAATTCGAGGCATTATTATTTCTAATTCATACCACTATTTAATGAACAATTAATAAATAAGAAAACACTGAAAAACATCCTAATTTTACTACAGAAAATGTGCATTTGAGACTCAAAGATATTTGTTAATATTTTTAAAATATATAAACTGTTTTCTATGGGGGAAACATGTATAAACACATTGACAATTTACAAAACAATATTAATTAAAAATACTTCACATAGCAAAATGCATAATAATTTTATTCATTCATTTCCATGTTCATTCAATAAGTCAATAAATTATTGAATAACTGAAAGTAATACTTTTGTGCATAACTTAAATGAATAAGCTTGACAATTAGCTGACACATCATATCCTATATTCACATTCAGGCATAACTGATTTATAGGGCTTTCTTGATCTACAGAGATCTCCCTATTTCATCTGTATTCTGTTGCGTGAAAATAATCAAAGTCAGTCTTCTGGATAAAGACAAATAAATACATCTTCTCCAAATACACTTTATTGCTACTTCTGTTTTACTGCCACCCATCTTAAAGCTTCTGTGGATTTGGCCATTTGTAATTTTCACCATATGGGTTTTGTCCATCTTTACATATGGTTGGCACCCTAGATATCTTTAATTTTCACAATAATTTCTTCTTGACTCTGAATTTAAAGTTTTTATTCATGAGCAAATGTGGTCTCTAAATATTTGTAAGAATATAGTGGCTTACAATACATTCTCATGATTTTATAATTACCCCAGATTTTCCAATTCAACTGTATTCTTTTCTTTAAAATAAAAAAAAAATCAATGTCTCTTGAATGATTTTGAGTAGTTGATTACTTATCACCAATGATCTCACCATTGTTATGTCTGTTGCATAGAATACAGAAATACAAATTGCTGTTAGGATGTTTAAATCTAATTGGAGAAGCAAGAGTTATATGTACACAGAACAAGCAAACAACATAGGTCGGTGATGCTAAGGTTATCAGAGAGAGGAAGAGACAAGAAGAGGGAAAAGGAACTACACACAGTAAGGGTGGAAAAGGAAGGTGCTTCACAGTGGAGGTAGGATTAATATTGGCAAAAATGCGCAGGAGTGTTATAGACAGACGGGATAAGGAAGATGGCCTTGGTGAGAAGAAAATACATAAAACCAAAGCCAAAACAAAATTGTTGTATGTTGATGTTTTGGTCTGATTAGTATTAATGCAAATATAAGGGAGGAGTATGAGAAATATATATGTGTTACAGGCAACATTGTTTTAGAGAGGTTTCACTGAACTGATTTTCAATATGAACTGAAGAAAGGAAACAAGATGTAAGAAAGCCATAGAAAATTCATGATCCTTATGCTACCATTTAAATTTTGAGTTCCTAGTCACATCTAAATATTAACCATAGTATCCTTTTCCACCAAGTACATACGGGATCTCAAAATCTTTTGCTCACTGATTTCCAGGCATTACTGCCAATCAATCAGAATTGGCAGTAGAAGCAAAACTTAAAAGTGCACTGGACATATAAAAAAGAAAATCTAAATTCAAATCTTAACTTCACCATCAGTGTCACATTTGGCAAATCACAACTTCCATAAACTGCATTTTTCTCTCCACACACACACACACACACACACACCCACCCACACACACACACACACGTAGCATCAAATAAGCTAATGCATGTGGGATTATTTTGTAAATATATAAAATTGTCATGGAAATTTAAGAGAACATTCTTTTTTGTCTTTTTTAAGATACAGAAATACAACATTTGACATCTTAATTTCCATGTCTAGTTAATTTGGAAAACACATATTTCCACTTTGAACTATGTATGTATATTTGCCAAGAAAAGCAGCACTCAGAAACTAATTTTAAGATACTTGTTCTTAATATTTTCCAGTCCTTAATATGGAGCTGGTGTTTATGTACTGGAAACTTCTCTTAGTACATTTGGATTCACATGAGTAGTTTATTTTGTTTTCTTTCTATTCAAACCCATCTGTATGTTCCCTTTTCTGCTAACTTATCAGAATAAAAATACTTTACCCAGATAAAAACTGTTTATTGTATGCCTATAAGTATATTTGTTAGGATATGTGAATGTTAATAATTATGGAGATGTAATACATTTTATTTCTTTTCACTGAAATAATTTACAAAAGTTAGAAGCAAAGTGGAAAAATCAGTCACTTAATACATAAGCATAAATTATATATTCAGATAGACAAAATTAATTCAGTTATTTCCTTCTTGTGGATCATTTTGAAACAAAATACACTATTCTTTTCTGGTTAGTCTTTGGATTTGCAATATTATTTCCAGTCATCTTTATTCAATTCTCCAAGTATTTTCTTTTAGGGATAATGCCCTGTAACTAAACATTACTGCAAAAGACATAAAATTTCCATATTTATGCCCTTTTACAGATCAAAGGCAACCAAGCCTCTGACAAGAATTATGCAATCTTCTTGCTGCAAATGAAACAAACAAAAACAAAGGTGAAAACAGAGATGTAACTGCAGTCTACTCAGAATTCATGAATAGATTCCAAAATTATGAACAGGGATGATTGTGTAATTCCTGATAAGCAGGAGTTCCCAGCTCCAACTTTTATTCTCTTAAAGAATTTCAAGGCATGGTGGAAAGAAGCCATGAAATATCCATAAGGCCAAAGGATCCATAGCAGTAAAAGGAAGATTAAAACATTAGGAAAAAAGTACACTTCACATGAACGGGGTTGGACATGCTGAGTGAAACAGATAAGTGCAACCAAACTTTAGCCAAACAGTACTAATGAGTCTTTCTTGAAATATTTTGATGACTGGGAAAATATCTATTGCCTTTTGTAAATTTCTTTTTCACCACTGCCCCAAGCAGTTCTGACATGTTAAATTACCCATTCAAGCACATAAGCACTTTTTTCGTTTCTGCAGTGAGTGGGACTGGTTGAAAGTTAGCCCTGATGGATTGTCACATGTCCACTCAATGTCATTATTGGTCTTATCTTCACTGAAAATGAGGAAAGAAACACCAAAGTGATAGGTTTGAAAAATTTGTTAAACAGAATGAGTTGTCACTGCAGTGGAAGAAACTCAATTAATTCCACACTGTATTTGTTAATATATTTAGCAAACACTATTAATCTGCAACTCTAGTCTGTTCTCTAGTGAATGATGCCTACATATAAAAGAGTTCACACCCACAGGAAAAAGACACAATGAGAGCATTTTTACATATGTTGGAAGGTCTCTGTGGAGAAGTATCTTTGACAGCTTCTTTGAAGCAAATGTTGATTCCATTTGTTCTTAGTCATATTCCATAATTAAAATCTCTCTTCACAGCCTTGAATACTCTGGAGGTATTTATCTTGAGCCTGATCAAATCATGGTTACAAATTAAGATTTTTATCTAGAGATTTTAAGATGTCTAAACATAACAATATTTGCTAACTTAAGAAAAGGAGCACTTGATTCACATTTAGAAACTTAGTATTTAGTTGGGACATTATTGTTCCTTCCTTTAATTAATTAACTTATTCATTCCTTTCTTGCTTTTTTTCTTTCTTCCTTCTTCACTCCCTCCCTTCCTGTCTGTCTTCCTTCATTTCTTTCTTCCTTTCCAATACCCACACACATATTTATTGACCAATGGAATGCAGTGGATAGGAACATAGACTCTGGAACTGGACTGTTTTTCATTGACAGCTCTACACATTTTAGCTATGTGACTTTGCATAAGTGACTTAATTTCTCTGTGCCTTAGTTTTTAATTTATAAAATGTTGATATTAATAGTAATTATTTTCTGACTATAGTTTGGATTCAGTACACTAGTTGCTGGCATAAAGCCTGACACATACAGGAAGAGCTTGTTTCCAAGCAAGAGCATTAGCAGTAATGGTGGTGGCAGGGGCGCTGTTACTGGGTATGGCTCTGTAATATACCACAAAGAAAACTTTCTCTTTCCTCAAGGAATGTTACTCCTGTGATGACAGGCATATATCATCTGTATTTTTTTCCCTGTGCATCCATAATCCTCTGTGTGTGTGTGTGGCACCAACTATGCCATTACTTTTTAATCATCTCATAGGTAGTAGATCTTTGCTAAGTGGAAGATTCTGGAAAATATAAATCCTACCCTTTAATAACAATTCCTAGTAAGTTTCATTTATGAGATTTCGAAGCAATTCTAAGAATGAATTTAATTTTCTAATTCCTATATGTTATTGTAATTAGAGCAGCATTTCTGTGTTCAAGATTTTAAACTCATGAACTAATATTCAACTTGTAGTCCAGTTTAATTAAACGTCTTGTCTCATTTGTGTCATGTTATTTAACCATGACATCACACTCCCCTGTTTGGCCTAATGCTTTGTTGTTCAAAACTAGTATGAAATGATAAACACTTCCCATTCTTCATCCGTCAAACAGGCAATTAGTGAACATACAAGAAAAACGAAAAGCAAAGACGGCCAAGAAAACTCATGTTTCCCTCAAGTCTCAGGATAATTGACATGCTTTCTTCTTGCAGTCTCTAGACAAGGACTATTTTTTTGGTCTGTCTGACCTGAACAGGTTGGCACCCTATCATAGTGGGAACAGGATTAAAGATTGGTCTGCTGATAGCTGAGTTTCCTATGTACCAGGGTAAACAACACTTCCATTCACCAGTGGGAGATGAGGCTGATTATGCTGGCGGCTGTGGCCCTCACGGGGCCTCTCTGGCTCTCTGCTTCCTTTCCCAGTGTTCTCTGCCATGGAGATGGAGCATTCTAGTCTCTAGTGCTCGAGCTCATGCCGACTTGGCTCATTAACTGATTCCAGCTGTTCTACCATAGCAACAGGCAATTTCACATCTGCAGGGCCATTTGGATCTCAGGTGTGAGTCGCAAAGATCACTGTTTGACTATGTTTTGAAATTTCAGGTTGTAGTTAGAATCGGAGTCAATTTAAAATGAACAGTACTTTCAACTAGTATATTTTTATGTTCATTGAAAATTAAACTCTGCAATTTGAAATCCAAGTTAAAAGGAATAGAGGTTGCACACATACACAAACAACAGAAATCAGGGCTTAAAACTAAGAATAAACAAGATGTATGATTAACTATGAATGAAAAAAAGAGAATGTTGAATTTCCACTAATGAGCTGAATGACCCTAGCAAGTCAACTAACATCTTGGGATTTTTTTTTCCATTTATAAAACAAGGTAGCATGATCTTTTCTCTACTGAAATTTTGTTTCCTATGTTTACAATGTTATAACTTGTGTTAAATAGGAAGTGGGAATACCAAAATTTCACAACTCTATGAGAAATGGGGTTTTCCTTAGAAAACAGAGGATGTCATAAATAGAAAAAGGTTTGCAGATTCTAGAAAAGCATATGCTTTGTGCAAAAAGCAACAAACAGTGGTGATCATTCTGCAAATGACAAGTGAAGCCTGAGAGTAATGGCAACAAAATAGGATATTTGTGATCTATTACTTTAGAAAATAAAAGTGGACTGCAAAACTAGTAAGTTAATAAATAAGGGGATGGATGGGTTGACAGACCAAAATTCTATTCAGTTCTTATTGGTCTCTAAATGAGTGATACCTTGTTATTTTTATTTTCTTAAGAGGAAATCAGAAACACAAAATACCTGTACTTGCACCACTGTTGAATATTTTCTCAAGCATCAGCCTTCTCTTTGGACCATTTCTTTCATCAACATGTTATCATCTACTTGAAAGAAAACTTTCAACATGTTCCATTGAAAAGGATTGTTTCAAAGATAATAGATGATACTAAGGAGGGGAGAGAATAGTGTGCTGTATTTGATTTATATAGACATAACTGATTCAGGCACTTTTCATTCAAGTTTGGATGTTTCTTCCTCCCTCCCTCCCTCCCTCCCTTCCTCCCTTCCTTCCTTGTTACACGATATGAATTTACAAAGAACTTGATGCAGCTTCAAAACTGAATTATCACAATAATCTCCCATCTGTTTGTCAGCTGGCAAAACTGCATCCACTGAAATGATTCCCTTCATATTTGCACAGATGAGACCATTAATTTTTTTCTAAAATTCTTTGGTAATTTTACATGTTCTCACACCCTCTACAAATTACCTAACATCTCAGCCTTGAATTCAAGACTACCCATGCTCGCCCTTATCACACACACACACACATTTTTTTACTATAAATAGGGTGAGCATTAACTGCACCATCCTGTAGAGCCAAATATTCTAATCACTCTCATTCAAAAGTATCTGCAAATTTCTGGCTAATGTACTTTGTTCACATTATTCATTATACTTAGATTCCTCAGCTTACTTCTCTTCAATTATGTCCATTCTTTCCTAGGAAATAAGGCTTATTTCAATCACATAAAATCCCAAGGAAAACTTGATTACCAAATACAGAGTGGAACCTCTTTTCTCTTAAATGGCACTCATAATCTTTCTATCATTAGTTGTATATGCAGAAGTGTGTTGGTAAATTGTACAAACCAGCTGTTGGCTAGAGGGGTGAGGGGAGGGATTGATATTCAAAACTGATAGGTTATTGTGGTGTAAACATGCTGACTATTGTTGACTTCATGCTGCCAGTGAGATCACCCTGAGCTGGGAATTATGAGAAGCTGTCCTCAGGTGGCTTTCGTTCACTTGTACCAGTGACTGCAGCAAGAAGGACTTGCTTGGTCAAACTGATTATATAAGAACTTTCAGTGTAGGTGATGTTTTAAAATCTTTGAATTTCCATATCTTCTTAATAATACTCTGACTCTATTTGGCATCTATAATGTATATACATTTTTAGAAATTTGTAATGTATTTTTCAAATTCCCTGCCGTACATGAAGATAAAAGGTGATCAAGTGCCCCATTCTTGAAGGTCTGATCATTTGATTCTCCACAAATAATGGTCATTTCCAGAGCAGTTTACAATTCACATCCATTATCTCTTCTAATTAGTTATTATGTCAGCATCTGTTTAAATAAATGATTATTCTGCTTTTTCAGATGCAGAAACTGTGGGTCAGTTGAGATAAGCAATTGCCTCTAAAATGAGATAATAAGTTGCCTCTAATAAAAGAGACAGTAACAGAGCCAGGACATGATTACAGATATTTTGACTGCAAGGTAAGGAGAATAAAAACAACAAAACACTTTCCAGCAACACCTTAGCAGAGAATTATTTTGTTTTATTGAAACAAAGTTGATATACAATATTATACTGGTTTCAGGTATGCAACACAGTGATTCAACAATTGTATAACATTACGAAATGCTCACCATGATAAGTATAGTTACCATCTGTCACCGTACAAAGTTGTCACAGTATTATTGACTATATTCCCTATGTTGTATTCTTATTCCTGTGACTAGTTCATATTATAGTTGGAAATTTGTACTTCTTGATACTCTTCACCTATTTTGCCCTTTCCCCACTTCCCTCCACTGTGCCAACCATGATCTCTTCTATGTGCTTCTATTTCTATTTTGTTTGTTTGTTTTTAGATTCCACATATAAATGAAATCATATGGTATTTGTTTTTCACAACCTGACTTATTTCACCTAGCGTAATACCCTCTTGGTCCAACCATGTTGTCACAAATGGCCAGGGTTCATTCTTTTTTATGACAGAAATATTCCATTTTTTATATGTACACATCCTCTTTATCCATTCATCTGTTGATGGACACAGTTGCTTCCATGTATTAGCTGTTGTAAATAATGCAGGAATAAACATGAGTGCATATATCTTTTCCAATTAGTGATTTTGTTTTCTTTGATTAAATTACCAGAAGTAGAATCACTGGGTCATATGTTAGTTCTGTTTTCAGTTTTTTGAAAAGCCTCCATGCTGCTTTCCATAGTGGCTGCCCAAATTCACATTCCCACCAGCAGTGTGGGAGGGTTCCCTTTTCTTCACATCCTTGTCAACACTTGTTATTCCTTTTCTTTTTGTTATTAGCCATTCTGACTGGTGTGAGGTGATGTGATATCTTACTATGGTTTTGAGTTGCATTTCCCTGATGATTAGTGATGTGTCTTTTCATGTGTCTGTTGTCCATCTGTATATTCAGGTCCTCTGACCATTTTTTTAATCCATTATTTGTTTTTTGTTGTTGTTGAGTCGTATGAGTTCTTTATATATCTTGAAAATTAACCCTGTCATATATGTCATTTGTCTATACATTCTACCATCCAGTAAGTTGTCTTTTTGTTTTATTGATTTCCCTTTGCTGTGCAGAACATTTTTAGTTTGATGTAGCCCCAATTGTTTATTTTTGCTTTCCTTTCCCTTGCCTGAGGAGACAGATCCAAAAGAAAATTACTAATGCCAATGTTAAAGAGTATTGCTTATGTTTTGTTTTAGAAGTTTTATGATTTTAGGTCTTATCTTTATGTCTTTAAACCATTTTGAGTTTATTTTTGTGTATGGTGTAAGATAGTAGTCCTATTTCATTGTTTTGCATATGACTGTCCATTTTACCCAGAACCATTTATTGACGAGACTGTCCTTTCCTCCTTTGTCCTTGTATTTTCTTGCCTCCTTTGTCATATATTAATTGACCATAAGTGTCAGTTTACTACTGGGCTCTCTATTCTGTTCCATTGATCTACGTGTCTATTTTGGAGTCAGTACCATGCTGTTTTGATCACTGTAGCTTTGTAGTATAGTTTAAATCAGGGACCATGATACCTCCAACTTTATTCTTCTTTCTCAAGATTGCTTGGGCTATTCAGGGTTTTTCATGGTTCATACCAATTTTAGGATTATTTGCTTTAATTCTGTTAAAAGTGCCATTGGTATATTGATAGGGTCATATTGAATCTGTAGATTGTTTTGTGTAGTGTGGATATTTTAACAATATTCTTATTCATGAGCATGGAATATCTTTCCATTTATTTGTGTCATCTTTAATTTATTTCATCAATGTCTCAGAGTTTTCAGAAAACAAGTCCTTTGCTTCCTTGGTTAGATTTATTCCTAGGTAGAATTTTATTCTTTTTGATATTAGTGTAAATGGGATTGTTTTCTTAATTTCTCTTTCTGTCAATTAATTATTAGTTTACAGAAATGCTACAGATTTCTGCATATTGATTTTGTACCCTGTGACCTTACTGAATTCACTTATTAATTCTAATAGTTTTTTGGTGGAGTCTTTAGGGTTTCTATATATATAATATCTTTTCATTTTAGCAGAAAATTCTGAGACATTTAAATTGTGTGATAATGAATACATTTCTGTTCTTTCCTATGAGAATTTCATATTGACTTCTCAATTCAAAACTACCATATAAGAAAAAAATCAATATATTTTTTCTTTTTTCATGATGTGGTAGCATCTCATGATCACAGTTACTAAGTTTAGATGGGATATGTTTCTTTATCTCAGATTTTGTTTTATTTTGTTTTATTTTGTTTTAGAGCTGACAGCTTTTTTCCAAACTAACACAACCTAAAATAGCTGGAGCAAGGCCAGTGCTGCATAAATTTAACTGGCAAAACCAATGCTTATATGGAGTGAATATTTGATAGTACGGAAAATTTGTCATTGAGTCACTTTCCAAAATCCCCCTCTTTACTCAAAAACTTTCTCCCAGGTCTCTCCACCGGTTTTTGCTTATGCTTCTGCATCTCTTTCTAACTTTGTCCAAATCCTCTTTTCCATATTCTTACCTGGTTAACCTTCACAGATGCAAATTCATCTAAGCTGCAAGCTCTATCAAAGGCATTTGCATTTTAATGAAGAGGTAATGAAGGTTTGTAGGAGACATAAAAAGAAAGAAAACCTAAAAAGTCAGTGGTTATATGTCCAGTGGGATAGGTTGGCCTAGTTTATTTACTCATAAGATCTGTCCAGTTAGTACCAATAAGTGTAGCAGAGGACAAACATTTCCACTTTATCTCATTAGTGTCTTGCTTTTCTCTTTAGTATCAGTGGTGCCCAAGAACTAAACATTTAGTGTAAATTTTCACATTAGTGTCTTTGAAATTAGGTTCTCTATAGTACACAAAACCTTCAGAGATAGTTTAAGTTGTTTTTAACTACTTTGTGAGATCCTCTGGAAATATGTTAGGGAAATGACATTGGTGGATCACTGACACTCAGCTGTTCTGTTTCTGGAATAGAGATGTAGTCCGTATCTTACCATCCTCATTCAACACACCAAAGTGTCACAGAGAAATATTTTCCAGCACAAAAATATCCTGGCCATTACTTTAAATGACTACCTGCCTTCTTATCCTTCCCCCACAAAAAAAAAAGAGAGAGAAAAAATATTGAATGCCCTCACTCTTAATAAGTTAACAATCAATCCAAGTTTAAATAAAATCAGTTGATATTTTTTAGAGATGGTTTGTCATGAAGAATTTGACCTTGCCCCAAGAGAGGTATGGTCTTTGTCACGGATTTCTGGAAGGTAGTCTAAACTCTTGGAATTCTCTGATTGTCAGGAGTGTCTTTTTTATTCATGGTGGACCACTTGGACCAAATTTGATAGATTATGCTATTAAGGTTCCATGTGATATCAGCCAGACATATGGAAAAAGGGGTGCTAGAGACTGAGTTCAACAACAGTGAAAATCAATCACTCAACTGATCATGACTATGTAATGAGCTCAAATAAAAATCTCTGGACATTATAGTTTATGTGAGTATCACAAGATTGTGGCATTGTTCCTTATTTATTGTCAGATACCAATGCCCAGAGGGAACACGTCCTGAGCACAATGGAAGCTTTGGATTTGCAACTATCCCAGACCCAGCCTTAAGTGTCCCCTCCCTTGGGTGGTTTTAATATATCCTTTTCCTGTAATAAACTGTACTGTGCGTACAATAGGTTTCAGTGAGGGCACTGGGTCTTCCTAGCAAGTTACCAACTTTGAAAGTAATTTTTTTTGCTATTATTAATATACAATTACATGAGCAACATTATGGTTACTAGACTCTCCCTATTATCAAGTCCCCACCACATACCCCATTACAGTCACTGTCCATCAGCGTAGTAAGACGCTATAGAATCACTACTTGTCTTCTCTGTGTTATACTGCCTTCCCCGTTTCCCCACACCTGCTACATTATGTGTGCTAATTGTAATAGCCCCTTTTCCCCCTTATCCCTCCCTTCCCACACACCCATCCCAGTCCCTTTCCCTTTGGTAACTGTTAATCCATTCTTGGGTTCTGTGAGTCTGCTGCTGTTCTGTTCCTTCAGTTTTTTCTTTGTACTTATACTCCACAGATGAGTGAAATCATTTGAAACTTGTCTTTTTCAGCTTGGCTTATTTCATTGAGCATAATACCCTCTAGCTCCATCCATGTTGTTGCAAATGGTAGGATTTGTTTTCTTCTTATGGCTGAATAGTATTCCATTGTGTATATGTACCACCTCTTCTTTATCCATTCATCTACTGATGGACACTTAGGTTGCTTCCATTTCTTGGCTAATGTAAATAGTGCTGCAATAAACATAGGGGTGCATATGTATTTTTCAAACTGGGCTGCTGCATTCTTAGGGTAAATTCCTAGGAGTGGAATTTCTGGGTCAAATGGTATTTCTATTTTGAGTTTTTTGAGGAACCTCCATACTGCTTTCCACAATGTTTGTACTAATTTACATTCCCACCAGCAGTGTAGGAGGGTTCCCCTTTCTCTACATCCTCACCAACATTTGTTTTTGTTTTGGATGTTAGCCATCCTCACTGGTGTGAGGTGATATCTCATTGTGGTTTTAATTTGCATTTCTCTGATGATTAGTGATGTGGAGCATCTTTTCATGTGCCTGTTGGCCATCTGAATTTCTTCTTTGGAGAAGTGTCTGTTCAGCTCCTCTGCCCATTTTTTAATTGGCTTATTTGCTTTTTGTTTGTTGAGATGTGTGAGCTCTTTATATAATTTGGATGTCAACCCCTTATCAGATATGTCATTTATGAATATATTCTCCCATACTGTAGGGTGTCTTTTTGTTCTACTGATGGTATCCTTTGCTGTACAGAAGCTTTTTGTTTGATATAGTCCCACTTGTTCATTTTTGCTTTCATTTCCCTTGCCTGGGGAGATATGTTCATGAAGAAGTTGCTCATGTTTATGTCCAAGAGATTTTTGCCTGTATTTTTTTCTAAGAGTTTTATGGTTTCATGACTTACATTCAGGTCTTTGATCCATTTTGACTTTACTTTGGTGTATGGGGCTAGACAGTAATCCAGTTTCATTCTCTTACATGGAGCTGTCCAGTTTTGCCAACACCAGTTGTTGAAGAGGCTGTCATTTCCCCATTGTATATCCATGGCTCCTTTATCATATATTAATTGACTATATATGCTTGCGTTTATATCTGGGCTCTCTATTCTGTTCCACTGGTCTATGGGTCTGTTCTTATGCCAGTACCAAATTGTCTTGGCTTTGTAGTAGAGCTTGAAGTCAGGGAGCATAATTCCCCCTGCTTTATTCTTCCTTCTCAGGATTACTTTGGCTGTTCAGGGTTTTTTGCAGTTCCATATGAATTTTAGAACTATTTGCTCTAGTTCATTGAAGAATGTTGTAGGTATGTTGATAGGGATTGCATTGAATCTGTAGATTGCTTTAGGAAGGATGGCCGTTTTGATAGTATTAACTCTTCCTAGCCAAGAGCATGGGATGAATTTCCATTTATTAGTGTCCTCTTTAATTTCTCTTAAGAGTGTCTTGTAATTTTCAGGGTATATGTCTTTCACTTCCTTGGTTAGGTTTATTCCTAGTTATTTTATTCTTGTGGATGCAATTTTGAATGGAATTGTTTCCTGATTTCTCTTTCTGCTAGTTCATCATTAGTGTATAGGAATGCAACATATTTCTGTGTATTAATTTTGTATCCTGCAACTTTGCTGAATTCAGATATTACATCTAATATTTTGGAGTGGATTCTTTAGGGATTTTTATGTACAGTATCATGTCCTTTGCAAACAGGGACAGGTTGAGTTCTTCCTTGCCAATCTGGATGCCTTTTATTTCTTTGTGTTGTCTGATTGCCATGGCTGGGACCTCCAGTACTCTATTGAATAGAAGTGGGGAGAGTGGGCATCTTTGTCTTGTTCCCGATCTTAAAGGAAAAGCTTTCAGCTTCTCGCTGTTAAGTATAATGTTGGCTGTGGGTTTGTCATATATGGCCTTTATTATGTTGTGGTACTTGCCCTCTATACCCATTTTATTGAGAGTTTTTATCATGAACGGATGTTGAATTTTGTTGAATGCTTTTTCAGCATCTATGGAGATGATCATGTGGTTTTTGTCCTTCTTTTTATTGACGTAGTAGATGATGTTGATGGATTTTCGAATGTACCATCCGTGCATCCCTGGGATGAGTCCCACTTGATCATGATGGATGATCTTTTTGATGTATTTTTTAATTCGGTTTGCTAATATTTTGTTGAGTATTTTTGCATCCATGTTCATCAGGGATATTGTTCTGTAATTTTCCTTTTCTGTGGTATCTTTGCCTGGTTTTGGTATTAGAGTGATGCTGGCCTCATAGAATGAGTTTGGGTGTACTCTCTCCTCTTCTACATCTTGGAACACTTTAATGAGGATGGGTATTAAGTCTTCACTAAATGTTTGATATAATTCAGCAGTGAAACCATCTGGTCCAGGTGTTTTGTTCTTAAGTAGTTTTTTGATTACGTATTCAATTTCTTTGCTGGTAATCGGTCTTTTCAGGTTTTCTGTTTCTTTGTGGGTCAGCCTTGGAAGTTTTTATTTTTCTAGAAAGTTGTCCATTTCTTCTAGGTTATCCAGTTTGTTACCATATAATTTTTCATAGTATTCTCTAATAATTTTTGTGTTTCGGTGGTGTCTATAGTGATTTTTCCATTCTCATTTCTGATTCTGTTTATGTGTGTAGACTCTCTTTTTTTCTTGATAAGTCTGGCTAGGGGTTTATGTATTTTGTTTATTTTCTCAAAGAACCAACTCGTGCTTTCATTGATTCTTTCTATTGTTTTATTCTTCTCAATTTTATTTATTTCTGCTTTAATCTTTATTATGTCCCTCCTTCTACTGACTTTGGGCCTTATTTGTTCTTCCTTTTCTAGTTTCATTAATTGTGAGTTTAGACTGCTCATATGGGATTGTTCTTCTTTCCTGAGGTAGGCCTGTATGTACTGCAATATACTTCCCTCTGAGCATGGCCTTTGCTGCGTCCCACAGGTTTTGTGGTGTTGAATTACTGTTGTCTTTTGTCTCCATACATTGCTTCATCTCTGAAAGTAATTTTTGAAGGCCCTCAAATTAGCAGCTGTTGTTTAAAGTCTTGAACCCACTTGCAAGTCTGGAGGCCAGTACTCTTCCACCTCACAGTTTGACTACAGTAAATGACTTAAAATTGGTGTGAAAAACTGCAATTTCTATTTTTTCATATGAGGAATTTTTTTTAAATTCCTCAGGCATCAGGATGCAGGATGTTCTACAGATTTGTCTTCAAACCCTGAGTTCCTATCCTTGGCTGAGATGTCTCAGTTTCAGTAAGAAAGTGTCTGTATTGGAAATCACATGAGACATTTTAGAAAGCTGGTCTGTTTTTATTTATTACCTTACATTTGTTTATCTCTCTTTGAGAACTTGTAAATTTATTTATTTCCTGAATTAAGGGAGATGATACTGCAAGTAGTAATAAAAACAATGATGTAGTTGAAATATGGTACTGATGATGGGAGTAAAGAAAAGGAGAGGAAAAAAGGGATAAATGGAACAAATTAACCCATATTCAAGTCTTGTACTTAGAAAACTTATTTTCTTAATATAGTGAAGGAGCTTGATCTGTAAGACACTGCACATCCTCACACCCTTTCATCAGCTTTCCAAAATAGACACAAGTCTATTTGCATAAAGCTTCAAAATCTTCCAAGTTAACAAGAGTTTATATGATCTTAGATGGTTATTGCCTAAGATCTCTTAGTACACTGTAAATGTGCCGGAATGACTGAAGATAAGACAATTGAATCACTTATCATCTTTGTCACTTCCAATGTCTTCTATATAGGCGAGGTAAAAAATAACCAACCCAACCACAAGTAAGGCAGTAGATATATTCAACTAGAGAAGATAGTGACCCAGTATTCAGTGTTCTTTCATATAGGGACATTAAGAACATTGTGCGAAAAAGAGAGAGAGAGAATTAGGCAAATTGCACTTCAGAAAGCTAACTTTAACTTTTTTTAAGAAACTCTAAAATTTCTTTCATCTCTACAGTACCATTATGAGCACACAGATTTAGAAAAAAAATGTTTCACTCCTATATGTTGTATTTGTATGTCATTTAGTATATTCAACTACATACTTAATAATAGTCATTAATTGATCTAAGTAACCTATTTAGAACATGTACACCTAGTGATAGTAGATAGTGACTAAATATGTGCAGATTTTTCTATCAAGGTTGATCTTATAAACCTTGCCCTAGATATATAACTGTTAACTTTCCAATAGACCTAAATTTTATTTCATAGAAACCATTCCATGCCTTTGGTCTTTGAATTAACCATCTATGTATATTCTCTAGTATTGTTTTTGCTAGAGAATAACCAGCCAAGGTATGGTCAGCAGTGTGTAGGTGCAGTGAATTTGCCTTCCCTATTTTAATAGGGATTTTCATAGAAGAAACATGGATTACCCTAGGAAGACAGATATTTTTATTCCCTTCTCTGTAAGTAGCAAATTTGTCACATTCTTTAATAAATGTCTCCTCCATTTCATTAAGCTGGAGAATACACATTTCATTAAAGATATAGACATTGAGGCAGTTCTATTTTCTCTGAGGGATTGGTAGAAGATTCCCTAGATTTTTCAGATGGTAAAGATTGAGCAACATATACAGGAGTAAACAGATTTGAATCCATTCACTAAACACCCGAGCTGAAACATTGTAAGCCTATTTATTGTGTTCTGAAAGAATTGCAAGGAGCAGAACTGAAGAAATGTCCCACAAACCTGTAATTTTCTCCTAGAAATATTAAATGTATATAAAATTAAAAAGCTAAAATAACATATATATGAACAAATGAAGAGGAAAGGTGGGAGATATCAAATACATTTTGTATTATTTTTTGAAACCCCTTGAGAATAATTAAAGAATACATATATATTCATCATTAAAAACACAATAGAAAATAGAAGATCTAATTGGACTCAAGCAGCTTTTCAAGTTTTTATGCTTTATTTAATTAAAATAACCTGCCAGTAATAATAAGGAAACTCCACTCTGAAACTTTTTATACTAGAAATAAATGGTAACAACGTATGTCACTGAAAGTAGCATACCTATATGCACATAAACACACACTGGATGGCAATGATAAGGAAAGTATTAGTTATATATAACCCCTTTATATGTAAAGAAGAGTATTGCTATTTACTTTTTTAAAGTAAAATATCTCACCAATTATAGGTCAGAAAGAATGCTTTACATCAAAAATTGCTTGTTGCTTATTCTCTTGAACACAAGGTGTTAGTTAAAACCATAATCCATGGTAAGCTTCTCAATATAGGCAAGATTTTGTTGTTAGCAGTGATGTTAGGGCAGATAATGGATTTGATTAATTTCATCCTTTGGTATATTTAACAAGCAACACTTCAGTAGCCTTCAATTCTCACATGCGAGAGAAATTATATTTGTCATTTTAGTAAGTTTCAGTTAGAATCAAATTCCTGATGAATATTTTTTCACCTAAATAATGATTTCTTGATTTTATACATCTTCTAACTAATTTGGTTTAATATATCTCAGATGCTCATGATATTGATATACTATTCACCATTTGTAGTTATCACTAACCCATATAGTACATTCTCTTACCATTTGCTTAGTATTGTATAGACTACAAGTCATAATACTTTATCTTATTTACTTCTCATAACATTTTGAGATGAGATTTTTTTTTCCCTTGTATTTGTTTTCAGATGAGGAAACATGAACCAAAAGATTAGGTAAATTTCTTATAATCATGTCACGAGGATGTCAAATCAGACTTTTGGCTAGTATTTCCACCATAACTTACTGTTTTCTATTTGGTAACGGAGCTCAAGTTCAACTTATAACTGGAGACAATTAATTCACTGACTGGGCTTTTTAATTGATAATTCATTCCTGCAGCATATATGTGTTCTGCACTAACCATGTAACCAGGCACTATGCCAGGAGTAAGGATACATTGACAGATTATATGGGCCATTGCCTCACTGATACCCAGATTAAAAAACACACTAGGCAATTTCAAGATGATACACTAAATTCGTTAAGAAGGGCTATCTCTAATATATATGTGTTTATGGTGTCAGACAGAAAGGAAGAGCTTACATCTGCCCACTGAAAGTCGAGGTGAGCTAACAGATGAGTGACGCTTGAAATTAATCTTGAAAAAATAGGAAACTTAACATATAAAGAACCAGGAGTAAGGTTCTTACAACAGAAGAACATATACAAAAGCAGATTGGCTTTTAGGTGGTTTTATTAATGCTTTTAAATTCTCTTCAGAAAATGCACTCTTATGTACACTTAAGGCAATTTGCTCCATCTTAAATCCCAGTTATTCCCTGATGTGTTTGGCACTGTATGCATAATGGGTAGCATTTACTTAACACTTAGCACAGGTCAAAAACTGTTATGAAGCTTGCATAATTGATATTTTTATCTTCAAGAATATCTGTTATATAATTTGTTTTATTCCCCATTTTACAGATGAAGAAGTTAAGGAACAAAATGACTAGCTAATTTATTCAAATTAACTTAAAAAACAAAGACCAAAGAAGATGAATCCAAGGAGTTTGTCAAATCCTTGCTCTTTATCTTCATGACACATTGTATTCTTTTTCTAGATATTGCCTTATTTTGAGTGTCATCCATTCATTTGTATTTTGAAAATACTCATCAAATTCTTAATACTCAAAAGTATTATATTTAAAATTACACTTATGCCAAGTTGACTTTTGCGTTGTATTTATTCCTATAGGATTGTTAAACAGGCAGTGATGTGACAAGTTAAACATGTTAGCCAAACAAGATGATTGTTTCACTAAAATGACTTAGGGTGTGGTTTGATTAAATTACTTCATCTCTGAATCTGTTGTCTTGTATAAAAAAGTGGAAATTTTAATACCTGCTGCAGTGTGCCTCTGATTTTTGGCTGATCAAATCATTTTCCATACTCATCAATTGCAGTTTTTTTTTTGACTTTGTGAGTTTCTTGACTTTAGGAATCTTACCATCCTAAAGTAAAACTTAAAACATAATAAACATTAAGAACTCAAAATATCATTCAGATTTCTTGGCAGCTAGAATAATCTAAATTCTACTAAACAGATGCATTTGTGAAAGACATTGATTTAGAAGTGAGCTATTGATGGAACATGCATCCACTGTGGTGGGGGCACCTAGTTCTGGGGTAAGTCACAGAAGGTCACTTATTAAGTAGGTTCCACAGAGTTTGTGCATTTTCTTTGCAAACTCAAATTCAGAGTTTGACTTTAATGACTCCCTTCCTGGTATAGTAGATAGAATGGACTTTATTTTTCAATCAAAATGATCAATGCGCCTAGCTTTTAGGACTATTGTAAGGATTCAAAGCATGGCACAATATAAAGCACTTAATCCAATTGTTGCACATGATGAGGGCCAGATAATTGTAGCTATTATTATTCAGATTTAAACTCCTACTACTGTGATATAATAACCGTCTGGCAATTCTGTTATTTGATAACTCAGGTTATGAATTGTTCCAGCCAACCTTTAAGTATTCTTTTAATTTATGTTTTCCTTAGTTATTATATTGAGTCAAACTTGAGACAGACTTAGAGCTAAATAACTGTTTTAAGAAAGAATAGTAAATTTTGGAACATTTAATTGCTAAACAAGATTTTCATACTCATTAATTATCTTGTCCTCATTTTATCCTAGGTTTCATTGAATTTGACATCGTTTTCAGTGTTGTGTGAAAAATCATTTTTCTCCTTTAAAATAGTATATTATACTTAGCACTTTAAAAAGCAATTGCATGCATATGAATTGATTTTGATTTATTATAGTATTTTTGCTGGCATTCCTGAGTCCAACTGATTATAAGAGTTCAGAAAATATTAGTGATGTTTACATGTAAGCGAACTCTACTACGATCCAAGTGGTTTTGAACTATAGATGTCCAAAGGCCATCATATATTTAATTCTTTTTAAGAACCAATTCCAAGTGAAAGTCAGTTAAGAATATCTACTTGCTGAAAATTCCTCTAGAAAGTACAGAGATTCCTTTCAGACATAGACTACTGGTAAAGAAAGTAAGTTTCACATAAAGAATCAGAGGTGGTTGATTTGAATTCAAACATCTTAGAGAAGAAAAGTTGCATTAACAGGAAAGTCTCATTCCAACCCTCAGGCGCTGGACATTAGATTATCTGGAGAATTGAGATCCAGGAAACCTCTAGTGGTTTCTTCAGGAAGTCTTTTTATATAATTCAGCTTCTACAGATGAGAATAGGTTGGTTCATGGGGAAAGAGTACCTTTTTCCTTTCTTTTTCTTTAGGTTTGTGATTCCATGGAAACACTTATAAATAATACTTGGGCAAATTGATATATCTCTTGGGCTGCAGATTGGAGATGTCTGGGAGAAAATGCTGAAATTTAAAAATCCCTGTTAAGTACATGGTATTTTTTCATAGGTTCTTCCTTGGACTTTCACCATTATTTTTATTGACTAGGTTGGAAAACAAATAATTTCAAAGTGCCAGTGTTTAAGAATAAAATAAACGTGATTGGAAAGATTAATTGAAAAGCAAATATTAAATATTTCTTCAGGGTAAACAATGCGCTGAGAAACGTGCGAGCTAGCGAGGGTTGAGGTGGCAAGAAGGCGGTTAAAAGAGCTTAACGTTTTTTGTTGCCTGTAGGAAGACTGAAATTGCCCAAAAACTTCAAAATTCCTCTATCTTCTCGCCCTAAGAATGCCAATGCTAATCAATTTAATATCCTCTTTTGGCATAATATTTATTTTTGAGATTTCACTTAGTGTCTGTACGTTACTTTCTCTGAGACGTTGCGCTGTGAGATACGGTACATGGAGCCTGTGGTGAACGTGTTTTGTGATGCATGAACGCATTCTGTTAGATACAGTTCAGTTAATCCAGAGTGGACATTTACACAAAAGCAGACCATTTATAAGGCAGCCAAGTTACTTACTTGCATGTGGTCATCCTGAAAAGATATTCTCTGGCCAATGATATTTTCACTCTACTGAATATTAATTAGCAAACAAATCAGTGATAAGTAGAAACTGAAGATAAAAGGTCATGAAAATAAGTCACGAACAGTGAGGACAAAGAACAATGAAGTTATGAAAATGAAACAGTGAAACTCATTGGAAGAGAAAAGAAACAAACATTCATAGAGAAATAGAGATGCCATTAGAAAAAGACCATGCAGATAAGATAAAATGGCAAGAATTGCTGTTATTTGCATCTTACTTGATTCCCAATGACTCCAACTCATGTCAGTGTGAATCCTTGTAATTTCTGCTTTACCCATTTCTTAAAGTAGCTTAGGAAATAAACCCTGTTCCTTTTAATATGAAAAGCATAATTAAATTACATGGACTTTCTAGATAATTTGTCACATATAAAATCTCATCATATTCCTATTTATCTTATCAGAAAACAGAGGTAAATGGAGGCTATGAAATATGTTTAGCAACACTTCAAGTATTAAAAAAGTATATCTCTCCTGATTTTGTCAGTTATCCTTTAGGGATAAATACTTAATTGAAGTATGCCTCATTAAATGTTTAAGGTGAGTGAATTCTCTCTCTCTATGTATATAAAGAGTGTATGTGTGTGTATATATATATAGTGTTATATAGTTTATATAGTTATTTGGCTAGTGATACATTAATTCATAAAAGTTACAGAATTGTTTGTTCTCTAAGATAACACATGGCTTTATTCTAAATAAATAATAACACTACATTAGCAATGTGTACTACCTTAAAACTGAACAATAATCCACACTCCATTAAGATACAACCTATTATCTGAGGACCATAATTATTTGACATGAAAGTAACTATTCACAAAGATAAAAAGTGTACTTTCTTTTTATACATTAATAAATAACCTCTGTAACTTTACTGAATTAAGTGTTACGAAATACAGTTTGTTTGAACACAGTATTGGTGTTAACCAACGAGTCTTTGGAAACCTGAAAACTCATCTTAGAGTCCTTAGTGTTTATTTGCTAAATTCATCTATGAGTTGAATTTGCTCGCATCATCAGTCTAATTCAGTGTGGTATTTGGTGGTGGTAATAGCAGATGGCCTAATATTTTCCTGAAGGTGCACAGAGCTTTTCAATATGTGAAGGCACTACTAGTACCTTTCAAATCAGATACTAACAACCTCTGTAGCTATGGGCCTCATTTGATTCATATGTAGAATGAAATAGTTGAAATTGAGATGATAACAAATCATATTCCTCTTGACTATTCCTCAGTAGGAATACTTCTTTTTAAGGGAATGTATACAATTTTTTATATTATCATTGGTGTCTTTAAATTTCACTGGAAAAATATCGGTTTATTTTTAGTGCAGGTACTTTGAATTTAGTGATCCTATTCAATATGAAGTCTTCAGGTAAAGTTTCTTCTACTGTATCTTCTATTATATATTCAATAATGTAATCCCAATTTTTTAATATTTTTAATTTTTTTGTTTTATATTATAAAATAGATGGACCATTTATATTGTGGAAAAGAATCTTAAAATTATCTTCTAAATGACTAGTTTGGTATTAACCTCTGTATATTGTATTTTTGTGTATTTTGAACTACAGAATTTTAAAGTTGAAAGTTATGCAGTTAATTTTCCAGAAATTTTTCTTCCTTCTTTGATTTTCATTTTTACTACATGGTCTTGTTTTATATATGAAATAAACTCTTGGCTACCTAGGAGAATACTTATTAGAATTTTTCAATATTTTTCCTCTGTTTTCTACATTTATTTTTCTATGTCCACTGGGATGAATTATTAGGTATTTTTATCTTGTCACTTTCCTTTCATGATCTAAGCTTTCCTTAGATACCTTGCAACCCATGCTTTATACCTATATTCATAGGTTTAAAGTTTATTAAAGGTACCAATATGGGAATAATCTAGTTATGCAACCAAAAATGGCTTTACTTTGCTTTATTATTATTGGAAAGTTACATGTCTTGAATAACGTTTCTTTCTTCATAATCTGCCATACCAAATATTCCCCACCTAGTGTCCCTAGATAACTTCCTTTCTTTACTGAGATATATGTCTAACTGTTGTAACAGAACTGTGATTAAATGTAATGTTTTTGATGGAGATATTCTGAATTTTCATCAAAGATAAGTCCACGTATTATGACACTCCATATTTCTATTGACTGTTTATATTTTAAGTTAATTCAGTATACATCTTCTGTAGTGGTCCAAAAGGCAGTGCTGTGCCTGTCTTATTCGTGTTCATATCCTCTGTCTTCCTAATATTGTGCTTGCCACATGTTACTACACATAACATAAGCTGGATAACTGAATACTTCAATGAATTATAAGGCCTGTATTAAAAATATAATATATCAGACACTCCCAGAAGCACAGATGGTGATTGCTGTTATACATTAGCTTTAAACGTATAAGACTTAAATATAATACACACACACACACACACACACACACGATACATTATGTTTTTTAGAATCTAAGCTTGATGCAGCCAGGGACATTTGACTAGTATGTTTATTGTTAAATACCCAGTACTTAGAAGAGTCCCTATTATATAGTAAGCACTCAACATAATTTACCTAAAAACATTTTAATTTATTTCCCAACATGAATTTTTATTTTCTGCACTCATTTATAATGTGCTCCAAACACAGATGGATGCTGTGGATCCCGTCTCATTACCCACCACATAAATGCTGTCAATTTCAAAAACAAACAAAACATAACTTTCTCTGTGATTGCTAAGGAAGTATTTCCTAGGCTGATTGCTGATTACTAATAATGATAGAATTATTTTCTAATGGTACTAGATGCTCTCTATATACAGATTATCAGAAAAATATCATAGCCTTAGCCTAATTTATGAATAAAAGTAGTTTAGACAAAGGAAGAAAGGGAAGGAAAGATATTTATACTTTTTATCCTTAAGCTTCCAATGTTTCAGTTTTTATTACCTTAAGTGAAGTTATTAGTCTCAAGATGCTTGTCTAAAAATGTACTCTTTATTGGGGGAGAGGAAGAAAGATACAGGAAAATCAAAAAGTGAAAATAATTAGAACATAGTGTAAGGAACTTTCTTATTTAAATTCAAATTGATGACCACATGAACTGATTATTGATGTTATCATTTCAAATAAAATGAGAAAAAGTTAATGTTCATCCATTTCTAGTCTCTGTTTCTCTTAAAACTAGACAATGACAAAAGTCTAAGATTTCTTCATCTACAAGTAACTACGCTTCACTTATCAGAGTTCACTTATTTCCAAAGACATTTTCTTTCCCTAGGCATTCAGCATTTCTATTAAAAATTGTGGGAAGTTTAATATAATCTTTTTAAATGTGCATTCAGTACAGTTTTAGGCAAATAAGCTATTAAGGGTAGAAACCCTTCTTCTTATATAGAAAAATGTTCTATATTATGCATGTTACCGTCACTTAAGGAGAGCAAAAAAAAAAAAGATCTTAAATCCAATCCAAGACACATGCATTCCAAAGTTCACTCAGCTCTGTTGTGCTGTCTAAATTTACAATTAGCTATTTGGCTTGGACTTTAAATTTCAACGGAGCAGAATAGGGGAGAATTCACTGATGATAAAGTTATTGCAGCTTGAACTTCACTTGGAAGGCCTCTCTGTACTGAGTTTCTACTGCTGGATTTTGCCACCACGGCCCCTACTCAGAGGGGCTGACAAGCAAGTACAGAAAAGAAAAAGACTGAACAGCTCCATTTGTCTTACGTTACCAGCACATAGTTGCAATGTAATGATAAATGGACACCAGTAAATCTGTTATGGACAAAAAGCACTGGCATTGGGGGAAATTCTGTTCTTTGAATAATCAAGGTGGGAGATGGGGAAGAAGCAATAGTATTAACAACAACAACAAAAAAACAGAAATACACACACACACACACACACACACACACACACACACACACACACACACACTAGACTCTGACCCATACCAGGACATGATAACCATAAAACTGTCTTTCCTGTAAGGTATATAGATCATCTCTACAAATCAATCTTACTGACAGTGTTTCTTTTTTGTTGAGAAAAAGTATTCAAAATTAATCTTCAAGAACGTGCTTTAAAAACCTGAGCGCTAAAAGAAATCTCGGATTTGAGGGATCCCTAAGCTCCAAATAATATATACTGGTCACTAATGGTGCTTTTTAAAATGCTTGTCTGTGGCTTACATGCTTATTGGCTCAGAAGAGACTAAACCCTGATGTACGTGAGCAGATTCTTATGGAATTCATGTATAAATTTGATGGCATTACAAAGTAACGGTCATGTCATTATAAAATGTAATTCTAGTTCCTGTCAGGAAGGTTTTATGCTTGCTAAGGAGGAATAGGATGTATCACCTTCCACATTCTAAGAGTGAGGTTGAAAGTATTGTTCATGTTAGAAAAAAATATTGCAGAACCTAGAACACAGATTTCTGAAGAGAGCTGGATCCAATAAAGAGACCAAAAAGGTTTTCATAAATGAAGTATTATCTAGATTGTTAGAGAATAAATTAGAGGCAAACAAATTTTATGTGAAAATTATTCTTTAACATCGCAGTACTTAAGGAGAATTTAGAGCATTTGAAATGGGGATATTTATATCAGAAACCCATTTTATATAATGAGTAATTGTGAATGGTTTATATTCCTCATTCCATAAAGGGTGGACACTTTCATGGACAGTCTGTGAACAACAGACGTGTCTACATGTCTTACAACCTAGAATTTTAGAATTTCTCTAAATATGCTAGACTGAATGAACAACAAAGATTCTGATGTCTGCATGTATCTTACTGGTGGCAATAACAGTAGTCCCAAAGTTTTGTTTTGATTCTCACAAATGTCATAATACCATACTAAAGAGTTGGGCTTGGGTGAACCAAGATGAACCCTTTAGTAGCCTCATGTTTCAAGATCGAGAAATAAATCCATCATACCCTATATCTTAATTGGTTTTAGTCAACACGTGTCCAGTTATTCCAGAAAATATATCTTGCTTCAATGCTTATCTCAGTATTATTCTGTAAATCCTATCATCTCACTCCCTTCCTAATCTCTTGTGTTTCATAAATGCTGTGTGTTTAGGAACTCTCAGAATCAAATAAACAAATTTCCCTACAAAATCAATTATCTGAATGTTCCCTTCTTATTCATATAGAAAATAACACTTTATTTTTTCCTAAGAATACAGACTTTCTTGGAGCATGATAGAATGGAAAACATTTTTCCTCCCACAGCTCATGTAATTAAGATTTTAAGAGAGTTATCTTTCTTTCTTGCTCTTCATTTCCCATTAATGACTTGTACTTCAAGCACTCCATATGGAAATTTCCTGAGATGAACTCCTTGAAAAATATTACAGATTAACTACATAGCAAAATGCATGCACAAATACACATTTGCACAGCATTATAATAAAACTAACGGACATGATATCCTCACAAAACTAAAAATACAAACAGGTGGGGATAAATCACTAAGAGCCCAGATACCTGCATTTTCCAACATCTTTGTGGAAAGAAGCAGAGGAGAAAATACTGCATCTGACCACTCAGTGGAAGGTTTCTGTACCAAGAAGTCACAGGAAACTATCCCAAGACAATTGAGAACAACAGTAGAATTTGGGAAGGATTTTGCCCAGTCCAATACCAGGTAAGTACAAGTGAACTCTTAATATTGACCATCCAGGGCTGCGTTCCAGGACAGCATACAAGACTTAGGAGAAATTGAAGGGAGTAAAATCAAAACTGAGAGAAAAAAGCAGAGATCTGATGTAAGTGGCAGAAGGAAAAAAGAACCCAGGAAATCCCAGAAAGTCAAGGATTTTTTTTTTAATATGGCATGAGCACATACACTCACACACACACACAAAAAAAGTGTAAAGGTTTGTGAAGTTAATTATTCTAACTTTTGAATTGTGGCTTCTAACTGAGAAACCCATTACAAATTTCAGATAAACAAATTCACATAAATATCAGCAAAAGCAAAAGATCAAGGTCAAAACCCCACAAGATATTATAAGAAAAAGAGAAAATAATGCATAAAAATATCCCTACAATGAAAATATACCAGAAAAGACCAAATGATAAAAAAAGACTATTTCAAAACAAGATTTTAAAAATAACACTAAGAGGAGGATAAAAAACAAGAGAAAAAATAATTAAGCATAATAATAATAATAATAGAAAAATTCAAAATGAGATAATGAAACTCACTAAAGAACAAGACATAAAAAGAAAAAGTATCCAAAATGGAGAAAAAAAAACTAACAGGAACACAGAGCAAATACGTACAACAAATAATACTTTATTAGGAGTGGAAGGAGAATCTTAAATATGAAAGGGAAGTGAAGAAATGGAAACAAAATGTTCAAGAGAAACTGAAACTGCTGAATATGGGACAGCAAAGATCAAACGTGGATGGATAATCAGCATCCATAAGGAGAAAACAAAGGCAAGGGAACAAAGCAAATAAAAAAGACTGTAATTCAGAAATACTTTTGTGATGCTAATTTTAAAATTTAAGGTTTGAAAGACTTACTGAAGAAGTATAGCACATGCCTAAGACTGTCAATCCAGAGCACGCAGCAAGGAGACATATTGTGTTTTCCATAGTGGCTCTACCAATATATAGTTCCACCAACAGTGCACAAGGGTTTCCTTTTCTCCACATCCTCACCAGCACTTGTTATTTCTTGTCTTTTTGGTAACCATCATTCTAACTGATGTGAGGTAATATCTCACTGTGGTTTTGATTTGCATTTCCTGTGATGATTAGTGATGCTAAGCATCTTATCATGTGTCTGTTGGCCATCTGTATGTCTTTGAAAAAATTTCTATTAAAGTCCTCTGTCCATTTTTTAATTGGATTGTTTGTTTTTGTTGTTGAAGTGTATGAGTTCTTTATATATCTTGGTTATTAACACCTTATGGGATGTATTGTTTGCAAATATATTCTTCCATTCAGTAGGTTGCCTTTTTGTTGGTGGTTTCTTTCGCTGTGCAAAAAAAAAGCTTTTCAGTTCTATGTAGTACCAATTGTTTACTTCTGCTTTTATTTCCTTTGCCTGAGGAGACAGATCTAGAAAAACATTGCTATGAGTTTACTGACTGTTTTCTTTTAATAGTTTCATGGTTTCAGGTCTTACATTTAGGCCTTTAATCCATTTTGAGTATATTTTTGTATGGTGTAAGAAAGTGGTCCACTTACATTCTTTTACAGTTGTCCAGTTTTCCCAACACCATTTATGGAAGAGACTATATTTTCCCGATGGATATTCTTGCCTCCTTTGTCATTGACCATGTAATTGCGGATTAATTTTTGGGTTCTCCATTCTGTTCCATTGATCTATGTGTCTGTTTCTATGCCAGTACAATACTGTTTTCATTACTACAGCTTTGTAATATAGTTTGAAATCTGAATTTGTGATACCTCCAGTTTAGCTCTTTCTCAAGATTTCTTTGGCTATTCAAGGTGTTTTAATACAAATTTTAGGATCATTTTTCCTAATTCTGTGCATCCACTATATTTTAATTATAGTCACAGTGATTTTTTATCTTTAAAATTTTGATATATGTCATTTATATTTTCTTTGTCACTACTTAACAGGCTTACATCTACTTTCATGTACATATAAAAGTTATAATAACTCAAAGTTTTCATCTACTAAATCTATCATGATACTGCTTTGGGGTCTGTTTCTATTGACTGTATTTTCTCCTATGTTTGGATTCCTGTTTCCTTCCTTTTTGCATGCTTGGTAAGCTGACTGAATATACACTGTGATTTTACATTGTTAGATGTTGGACTTTCCTATTCCTACAAATAAGTCTTCAGCTGTGTTCTAGGACATAGTTGAGTTATATGAAAATAGTTTGGTTCTTTCAACCCTTGCTTTTATACTTTCTTAGATATGAATGACTTCTAGTCTAGGACTAATTTTTTCTTACTGATGTGATAAAGTTTGGATATTGTGTTTGGTGCCCCAAGGATTACAATGTTGTCTGCTCAGGCTAGTGAATACAATGACTAGATCTGGTCTTGTGTGAGCTTTATAAATGGTTTTCTCTCAAGTGTGATGTCCGTACTCATCTGAGAAAACTAACAAATCTCTTATCAAATGTCCAGTGTTCAATCTCAGCCAATCTCTCCCCTTTAGACTGTACAAACTCTCAGCTAGTAGATATCTTGGTCATCCAGACTCAGCCCCATCTCTGACCTTTGCAGATTGCCGGGTTCTCCCCCCGCACACCATGACCAGGAAACCCTGTAGGCAGTAACCTGGCATGATTGTATGGCTCACCTACTTTGTCTTCCCTCCTTGAGGCTTCACTGTATTGCATATTCCTGGTATTCCAACTTGAACTTATGTAATAGTTCTCAGAAAAAAAAATTATTAGAGATAGAAAAGGATAGTTCATAAAAATAATGGTCCAATTCAAAATTAAAATAAGCAGTTTAAACATGAATGCAACTACAATCTCCTTTCCCATTTGTCTGAGTTATGATACCAACTTATCAATTTTATTTTTTAGTTACATATCCATTCTTTGAAAAGAAGAAACTGCTTTAAAGAACTACAACTTTTAATTTTACTGAAAGTATTTGACACTTTTCTCTGAAAAAATCCCTCAAAATGGATTAATAATCAGCCTAAAAGAAGTTTCACCCATTTTGTCTCCTTAAATTATCCTTTCTTAATCATTTTTCCTTGCTAAATATTTTCTAAATATTCCAGTGTAAAGTAGTCATAAAAATACCTGAGAGCTAAAAGAACAGAAAAAAATATTTCCCTTTCTAGACTCTACCTTTTAAAATAAACAATTTTAGTTATCTTTTTAAACTTTGATTACATATTCCTAAAACAACTAGTTGAAATGTGAGATGAAATAAGCCTTAAAAAAAAGAAGACAAGATAAAGAAGCCACAGTAAAAATAGCATTTCAAAAAAGTCATTAAATTTATAATCATTTCTATCATTCCAATATTATATAATAGTTGTATATAATTCCATCTACTAGTATATACATAGTAAATATATAATTGTTACAGTTTTTGCTGTATACATATAATACAAAAACTCAGAAAAATTAATGTTCCTTATTTAATGTTTATAATTATTAAATAAAATACATTTGACAAATGTGTGTAACTTGGAAATCTGAAGGTTTAATATTAAAATGGATTTTCCTCTCCATCATTTAATAATACCACATGGATTGTTTTCTTCTGTTGTTTTCTACTTGTTTATTTATTTATTTTCTAAGAAGGAAATTTCACCTTTCCTCCAACTCAAAACTGCTATTTTGAGAGCAAATATATAATTATGGTGTGCAAATCTTTTGTGTGTGTTGTATGAAAGTAATATAAACATGTCAGGCTTCAAATATTTATTGTTAGAATTTTATTAAATATTTTTTGAGCAAACATGAGTGGTGAACACTTGTTGAGAAGTCTTGGCAAGCAAGGAGAAACTAAGACAATTCATATTAAGATCTGAAAAATCAGTCTATAATAGAACAATAATTACCAATACTAGTGACTCATTTTTAGCCTATACATTGTCAAAACTCACCCCGTGAGCAAGTCTATTTACTTACTTAATTCATGGGGAAACTGAGGCACCAACCATCTAAATAACCTACTTTTAAGTGGTAGAGTAGGGTGAAAAACATGCTTCTGGTTGGAACTACCAGAGCTATTTTTTTGATATATAATTCACATACCAGGACATGGAATTTTAAGAAAAAGTCTGAGGCTGCAAGATTTGGATTTACAATGGGTGCTTCAAGCTACTCGCTCTGAGCCTGGGGAAACACCTATCTGCCCTTTCTTTTGAACCTTGGAAAAAGCATTAATTTAGTTCAAGCTTTCAACTCCCTCGTTGTGCAGATAAGCAAATGGAGCCTCAAAGAAGTGAAGAGACTTGCCAAAGAACAGCATATTAGTAACAAAGCAGGAATTAGAACTGCAGGTTTCAAGTTCAGTGAACCTAAACATGCCAGTTCTTAACATCTCTTTTTTTCTGGTTCTCATCCATATTCACATAAGGTTTTTACATTGCTTTATTTATAATATAGACACAGTTCAGGAGAATAATAATGGTTTTAAAAGTTTTTCTTCTTCCAAGTCCCATTATGTCCATTTTTATTCTTCTTTCCTCTTTACTCTTAATCTTTATACCTAATAGATTTTCTGTATTTGCCTGCCTGTGGAATATTTTCGTAAAAAGCCCAAGAAACATTTGTTGAAATCTTTGACCACATTTTTAAATTTAATATGTTTTTACCTTTAAAGTGGACTTTATTTTTTAGAGCAGATTTAGGAGTTTTCAGAGCAGCCTCTATCTTCACAGGAAAATTGAGCAGAAAATACAGAGTTCCCATATACTCCCTATCCCCAAACAGGCACAGCCCTCCCCACTATCAACAGCCTGCATCAGAGTGGTACATTCGTTACAATTGATGGCTTACACTGACACATCATTACTACCCAAAGTCCACAGTATACTTCAGGATTCACTCTTGGTGGTGTACATTCTATGGTTTTGATAGAATGCCATGTATCTACATTATAATATCATACAGATATTATTTTCATATAGAATAGTTTCACTGCCTAAAAATCTGTAGTGTTCCACCTGTTCATCCCTCTTTCTCTCCTACCAGGGACATAGAATGTCTCTAAGATATTACATGAAAAATATTAAATTTACAATTTCAGTGTTATATCTGTAAAATAACAAAGACAAACAAAAAAAAAACACAAACCTGCTCTGAAACAGTCTCCTTTGTATATTTTGTAGAGAGATGAAGTGACACTGTGATAATTTTGATGCTGATCATGTAAGAAATGAAGAGCAAGATGTTTCTTCATTTTATTTTCCTTTTCTTTATCATACTTTCACATGTAGGTTTGTATGGGAGAATATAAAAATGTGACATTCCTTTTAGAAGTGGAACATCCTTTTGGGAATAAAAAGGTCCTACTGTGTGTTTTCACACCCAAGTGTCCTCTGATCCTGGAGAGAGGCATCTGCAACCTTTGGTGCCATCGCTTTTCTTTAAAAGTGGACATTTCTGCTGGAAATAGATAGCAGGCTGGATAAAACATGGACATTCCCATTATCTTATCCCAAAATGTTTCTTTTTTGAGAGCTTTGTAATTTTCTAGATTGCTCCTATTCATTAATGCTTATTATTTCAGCAGACCACAGAGCCTAAAAGCATTCGCCTTTCACTATATTGTATACTGGAAATGGAATGACACATTTTAGAAAGTTCTTTGTAATTCAGACAAGGAAGTTTTCAAATTATGACCTTTTTTTCTTAATTATTAGGTTTATATCTTAATTGGGCTCTAGTGCCAAAAAATGAAAATTCTTCATCCATGTTTTTAAAACTGACACTGGAAAGTAAAATTTCAGTTAAGAGAAATTTCAAGTGGCTTTCTTGGTAGAGATAATAACAGGCTTCCCACTCAGTAATTTCTATCTTGAATGCTTAATATAAAAGGTTTTTGAACAGCAATTTTGTCAGTGTGCCTCTTTCAGTAAGTAGAGTGGGGCAAACACATATGCTGAAAGTTATATGAGCAGAAGCAGGACTACTTTTTATTTCATCCATCTTGAAATTTCAGTTGACAGTTTAAAGACTTTTGAGAGAAATAAGAAATGTCAGTAAATGTTATTGACGAATACTTGTAGTAAGTGTGTAGGTATTAACACTAAGGAATAACAGCTAAAAGTTAATATTTTATTGAAGATATTACATGCCAAACATTAAGTTATTTAATTCTTATGACCACTTTATAAGAAAATGTCTATTTCCATTTTACAGTGAAGAAAACATTTATTAAATCATATAGCAAGCAAATGTTAAAGCATGACAACAGAGATTTCAAAACACCTATTATAAAAATATTTAAAAAGCTAAAATAAGTTACATTTAAAAAATTAAAAGAAAGTATGACAACAAATAGAAAGTAGTCATAAGAGAGACACTTTAAAAAGAACAAAGTAGAAATTCTGAAGTTCAAGGGTACAATTACTGAAATGAAAAATTCATGACTGGCTCAACAGATTTGAGTTAGTATAGCCATCCATGCTCTCTTATGGTTATTGTTTACAAGGTGTATTTTTTCTTTATTGTTACTTTCTACCTATTTGTGCTTTTGATTCTAATGTGTATTCCCTATAATCGGCATATAGCTGGATCTTGTTATTCATTCAGTATGAAATTCTCTGCATTTTGACTGGAGTGTCTGGCCTACCCAGATGGTCCAGTTACTGTCTAGTATCAATTTATTTTAACCTGAAGGACTTCTTTTAGTGTTACAAGTGGGATATACTAGCAATGAATTCTCAGGTTTAGTTTTTCTGAGAATGTTTTCATTTGGTGTTAGTTTTGATGGATAGTTTTGATAGGTGTTGAATACTTCATTAAGTCTTTTCTTTCAGTCATTTGAATAATAGATCATTCTACTGCCTTCTGGACACTCTTGTTTTTGTTGAGAAGTCAGTTGCTAATCATGAGGTTTTCCTGTTCAGATGACTTATTTGTCTCTTATTACTACCAGTAGCTTTTTTTTGTTCTGTCTTTGGATTTTGGTACTTAGGTTATGACGTGTCCAGGTGAGTATCTCTCTGTGCTCATCCTTTTTGGGATCCATTGAGCTTTTTTTTATCTTAGATTAATATTTCTCATCAAATTTGAGAAGCCTTAGGTCATTATTTCTTCAAATATTTCCTTCTCTTTCCTCTCTTAACAACCATGTCAGCATCTCCTGGTATAGGGTTTCTGATTTTAACAGAAAAACCTACCTTGGCAAAACTATCATTCTTGGCAAAAGAACTAAGGGCTGGGGGTTGACAGCATCCTTAGGCCAGACTATAAACCACCACTGCATTCACTCAAATTCCTAGCAGTGTTTCATTAGTTAAGTACACTTCTTGATTTTTTGCTTTCTTTTGTTTGATTTCCAGAGCCCTGAAATTGTTTTATTTGAGGACTATATTGTTTTATAAATTTAAAAAATTAAAAGAAAGTATGACAACAAATAGAAAGTAGTCATAAGAGAGACACTTTAAAAGGAACAAAGTAGAAATTCTGAAGTTCAAGGGTACAATTACTGAAATGAAAAATTGTTGGGGGAAAGGATTTACTTAAATTTTCTTATTGCCATATCTAGAATTTAGACTTTTCTTCTTTTTGTTTTTGTTTTGTTTTGTTTTTTAAATTCAGCCACTCACAGCATCCTACATCATTAGTTTTCCACAAACCACAACTTTTTCTTATAATAGGAATAAAAACCAGATATTTCCTAAAATTACTTTATTTCCATACTTATGTTCTGCCTTAAAATCTTCAGGAAAATTTGCACCTTTTATTATGTTTCAGTGACTTATTTTTTAAAACATTTACAAAACATTTTGACTTATTCTCAACGTTAGATTTATGTAGAGTAAGTTTTTCCACTGACAAGATACATGAATTATTCTTGGTTCTGCACTTTTTTTTTTTCTGACATGCTGTAACCACTCCCATCCCCTATCCCTATCCCCTGAAAACCCCTCATTCCTAATCCAGGATGACCTAGCTGGATGAAATTCCTTCTCCTCTAAGTGGAATAGCAGGCTGAATAGCCCACATCCATACAAGTATATAAACTGCCTCCAAGTTAATCCTTGTTAAGAATGAAAAGATAGAGATGGGAAATTATTGGACAATGAGATTCTTTAAAGGTGAAAGACCTATGTGAAAATCCATAACAGCTCCAGGTTAGACTAGGATTAAGAGAGAAAGACATTTTTAGTAATTAGGGAAGGGGAGACAGAAAGTAACTTGAACAGTGAAATTTATGTTGGGGACAGAGCTGGCAGAAGAGAAGTAAAGCTAAGCATTTCTTTACATCTGAAACACTCTGAGCCCCTTCCCTTTTCTGCTAGTCATTTGTTATAGACCGCTGATCCTGTGGTGAAGCCAGAGGTCTAGGGTACATTGTGAAGCACAAAGACAATATGTGGATGTACTTTAAGCTGTGCCAGCACAACTGAAAGGCACATATCACTTGATATTTACCATTTCACATCAAGCTTTTATTTTCAAGAACAGATGCATAGGAGGGCCTCTGTTATTCCATGGGATTATCAAAATATATGCTGTCTCTATTTTGTTAAAGAAAAGTACATGTAAATGTGTTATACCCTTATAAAATGGTTTCTTTCAAACTAAGAACAAAATAACAACGCAATTCAGGTACTCAGCTAGAAGTAAATAAACACTCCTTACAGTCTCAAATGGGCCCTACCTGGGTAGTTAACATACTCGTTTAAAATATATGTCTGATTTCTTGGAAGAAAATTTGATTTCAGCATATTTTAACTTTATATTCATGTATCTAGTGGGCAGCTATAAAAATGCTAATGGTCTTCTTGGGCACAGGTGTCCTAGACTAAACTCAGTGTTCAGATTTGCTGTCCTTCAAGTGAAAATGAAAATTTGAGGAGAAAAGGCCCTAGGGAGAGTTGATTTTGCTGCGTGGCCAAACCTCTCCACCATGCTCTATAGCACAGTCTTTCTCTTCCATCTGCTTCTCCACCCTGCAGATCACTTTCTTGGGATCTGAGGAAATTGTGCAGAAAAGTATGGAAATAAAATCCAAATGTGGTCTGCCTGATATGTCATGCTCTGTAAAACATTAGAAATACACATAAGTGAATTTTCCTCTCATCTATTTGCATTTTATTTTCTCTTTGAATAACTAGTTATTACACAGATACATGAAATACATTAGAAATCCCAGAAAAGCCCAAATGCTTCTTCCTATTTGATTATAAGAAAACCTCACCTCCAATCAGGAGCAACAAGAAGGTACACACTAATAAAATATATTTTGTGTACTTGTTCAAGATATAGGCCAAATAATATTCTTTATAGTCTGCTTTTAGTTGTTATAAAAGAAAGAATAAATTCAAACCAGAATTTATAGGACATAAGATATTTTCAGTACTAGTCAACTAGAATAGAGAATTTATCATGTTCATTGATTCAAAACTTTATTTACTGTCACCTGTCTTTCAAGAGAATTTAATGAAAAAATCAGCCTCAGAATAGTCTGGGAGAGCTTAAATAATATATATATGACAATTGTTCAATAAGTATGGTATAAATAACAATAAAACATTTGATAAGGGATTAATCTCTATGTCAAAGGGATAAAGAAACGATTTCCTCTGCAGTGAACAAAATAGCTTTTAATAGAGAAGGTCCTTAAAAAACAGGGTGGATATTTCAGTTAAGGGAAACAGCAATGGTGATTTCAGAGAGATTTGAAAGTAGCACATTTGAAGATCAATAAATTTTACTTTTCAGGAAGAACATGGAGCAATATTAATGTGTGAAGTGGAATATTGGAAAAAAGTTTGTAAGTTTAGTGTCAGGCCTATTTCAGAAAGACATTATGATAAAAGTCTTTGAACTGTTGACAATATACAGATATTGAGAGCTGGATTTTCCATAAGTGAATGAAATGTTAATGTCAAGGACTTTCAACTACATTCCATCTTAGTGGATACCTTCCCAGGCCTGCAAGGGACTCCAGAAATACACTAACAAAATCATGTGGGTTCTTGGCTAATTTATAATAACAAATTATCATAAAGATAAGATCTGTAATAACAATTGGCTGAAATAGTGGACTCTTTACACCCTGATTTTCCTCTTACCATATTTCACGTGGCAGTGGAGTTGTTCTGTTTTGGTTTTGGTGGTTGGAATTTTAGCCAAATGTTTAATTCCATGGGATGCACACATTGTAAAGTAAGAGATAGAGTAGGAGATACAGCAGACAACTCACTCTGGGTGGGGTCTAAGGATACCATGGGAATGTGAAAGATTCAGAATGTGATTAGGCATTAATGTCAGCAATACTTAGCAGTACTAGCTTAAAGTGCTGATAAGTAACTTAAATATTATAAAAACAGGCAGTAAAGAGGAAGTCAGAAGTATCACTAGCTAGCCAGGCTGTGTCGATCCAGAGGCATCAAGTTGGCTGCAGGCTTCTCAAGGCTACCCTGGTGCATCTGCTCCAGCTGGGGGTGGTGGGAGATGTAGTAGCTCACCTCATACTTGGCCAAGATTTTCATGAGAGGCCACACTTCTAGCCACAACCACTGATCTGAATAAAGGGAAACTGAGTTGAGGATATATTTAATTTAAATTCTGTGTGTGCATGTGCACATGTATGTATAAACCTAATATGCTGTCATGTGTATACCACTATTACCTATCTGCTTCCTTTGTTGAGCAGCATATGATTTATTTATATAGCTGTATAACCTCTGACCCTACCAAGTGTGGGTGGCCTTCTGTCTGCAAAATCTTCCTGAAAATCTACCCTACAAGAAAGAATGAAATAAATTCCTAATCTTTCTGTGGAAAAGGATATAATAAAATATTTGTCAAATGAAAAGACAAAGAGTATCTAGTCAATGAATACAGGAAGGAAAGGGAAGTACTATAGCTTTGGGTCAGTTTATTAATAAACACGTATATTTTTGTCAGGTTTGTGATTTTTTCAAGTTTTTAAAATCTGAAATTGTGATTTCCTATTTCTTAAAAAGATTCATATTTGTATCTCTCATTTCATATTTGTGTATTTTAAATTTGTTTCCTCTAAATAGTATCAACTTCAGACTCCCTGAAATATGTGGATTTACTCCTGTAACAAATTCAAGTGTTGCTGTTAATTATTGATAGTATTGTTGTTTTTAAATGGAGTGTACCATGATCAGAATTCTGCTTTGTGAAGTTGTAAAATGAACTGCCAGGAAAACTACAAGTCAACAGAAAAATTCAAAAGTTATTGCCCCTCCATGCAGTGTGTTCATGACATAACTATGGAAGGGGGCCCAGCAGTGTAAAGTAAGCAATAAATTATTTGGGTATATCGTACTAACACAATTTTTAGAGGTGCTATAGTGCAATACCTTAGAAAATCCCCCAAACTCACTTTTCCTATTAAAATGGATTATTAAGATAATAGAACATAAAATGGCTTTTAAATTTACGAATTTATTTTTAAGAGCCATATTGGTTTCCTTATTGCTATAAAATTGATTGTTAATGTTGCCAGGATAAGAACATCCTACCTTACCAAAGCTAAAATCTAAATAAATGTATTCAATAAATCAATGTTTTCTTGCCTTTAGGCACAAAACTCATTTCTGAGCAAAATTTGGTTATTTTAATAGAATAATTTCAAAATGTAAAGCAAGAAAGAACTAAGCCTTGGGCATTATCAATTTAGTGTTTTAAGGATGCTTACATGTATCCTAAATTAGTGTTAAAACAAAACTAAATCTATACTGTTAGGAATTTTGTGGTTTTGATTTAGATATTTTAGCTCTTATGGGCCCTAAGTGGGATTAAATATTAGCTCTAATTTTGCCTTTTATATTATCTATCTAGAAATTATCTTCTGAATATTTCATTTTTTTCTTTGAAAAAAAGACTATATCTCTAAATGAGAAAGACATCTGTAAGGATGATTATGAAACACTACAGGGCAATCAATGCCCAGTAGTGTAATTTGCAGTTATCTAAAAATTCTGAAGGACAGTAGGAGAGGGGTCTGGTGGAGTCTTAGGAACCACTGGATGGCATATTTATTTGAAAGTTTTAAATGTAAATACAAGCTAACCATGTTTGCTTGTGATCAGGTCTAGTGGTTTACTGTTCTATTAATAATTTTAGGATGAATTTAGGACAGTAACCTTAGTACCAAATCCAACAGACAATAATAACCATGCCTATTCCTATGGAAAAGCACACTTCTGTGATGTTGAGACACTGAAAAGTGAAAGAAAAAAATAAAATCCATCAGACAAGCATATTCTTTGTAGCACTAGTAATTGGCATCTGTACATGGGTTCACACCTTTGGGTACATACATTTGTATCACATTTTTAAAAATGGATTGTGCTTTTTGAAAACTGAATGAAATAATTAATATTGTGTGTACACATCTACAGCCTACCCAAAATTAGAGGAAATAAGCCATAATAAAATGGTCAGATGAGTTTCATCAATGTAGATGGTTCTTCATATCTGATAATTAAATTTCATTAAATAAATAAATGTTTTTAATCATATGGCAATGAGTATTGGAAATAAGTATAAAATGGCACAAATGAATATTAAAAAACTCTGTCATAGTACCCTAAGTTTAGTAAACGTTTTTCTCCAAATGTTGAAAGTTGGAGGATTAAGCAGCCAGAAAAAATTAAGCAATTGCCTCATCCAATACCTTTATTTACTGATGAAGAAACAGAGGTAACTCCATTTATCTGTGGGCACACATCTATTTAATTCATTACCCTAATTCCAGGGTTTGTTTCCTTTCTCTAACCATGGATGGCAAATAAATAACTCTCATGCCTTTACTGCTCCACCCACATCCAGTTTGCAGCATTCTTGTGACATTCACAGCATTCTTTTCTACCAACTTCCAGCCTATAGGTGCTCAGCCTTAGAATGCCAACCACAATCCTCTCAGCAGTTACTTCTAATTGATTATGTTTCACAATAAAATGAGAACTTTAAAAATACAGCATAAAAAGCAGTCTCTGTATAGTAAGGTTTTGCTCTAACCTCTTCCCAGTGACAACAAATTTTCTCTGGCAATGAGTTTAAAGATTAATCATTGATTCTATTCATTTCAAATAAGATCCATGTGTTTTCTGTGGACCTAAATAGATCTATATAGAATCTTCACTATCTGATTCCAATATCAATTCCAGTAGATGTTAATGATTTGGTTTACTTTTTCTAAACAGACATATCTAAAATAATGGAGAAAATAATAATATTTGGGGATTTCAGCATTTTTAGTAACTAATATCCCATTACACTGCTTTACCATTTGGACAATGCTTCTGTCCTCAGCTCTGACTGAAAATTTTCTAAGAAGCATAACTAATTTTCAGAGCTATAGAAAGAAGGCAAATTTGCCTTTGAAAAAATGGTGTTCCTGGTATTCTACAGAGTAATTTTGAAAGATGTCCTGCATTGCCCCTCAGGGGAGTGGATGGAAAATCAGAATATGGCTAGGTCAGGTTTATGGAATACATAGCAGTGCTGAAATGAAATATTTAGAGAAATCAAAGAAGCAACAAAAGGCAGGAGGGCATAATTGGCTGTTCACAGGGAAAATGTCTTCTAGTCTTAGGTATTCTGCTTCAGTTCACATGAGGAATCAGAACAAGACATTAAGTAGAATTCTCCATATGGTCCTATGTGTGAACCTCTATACTGAAAGAAATTTGAATTGAGAGAGAAACTCATCTTAGAACTTTGTATAAAATCCCACAGAAAGTCATTTCCTTTTTTTGGGCTCATAAAAAGGAAAATGAATAACATAAACTCTCCCACTTAGAAGCAGAATTTTGTTCTGTTATTAAAAAAAAATAAAGCAGATTGCTTTTAGTGTCATGGGACAAGAGCTCATTAAAAGCTTTAAAATACAAACAAATGAGGAATATGGGATTCAAGGGTGTCTGGTTTAAGGATACAATCAGCCAAAAATAAGGTGCTGAAGTGAGTAAAGCTGTAAGACAAAAACAAATGCCTTCTGTTCCTCTCTTATGTCAGGATCTTTCTACTCTCAAAATTTACAGCAAGTTTAGCAAACTCTCAATAATGTACTTTTCCTTCATAATGAAAAAATTCAATAGTTTAGTTAATGATCATGGACATGATCACAGTAATCACTTATTGTCAAAAACCCTAGTTCATCCACAAAAATCTGTGTCTCAGTGTACTTTCTGTCTCATTCAACATTCAGCATAGACTCAGTCTTCCATCCAACCTGGTGGTGATGCATGTAATCAAGAAATAATTTGCTTTATCTGATGATTTATTTATAAGGCCCAAAGGTCTTAGATTTTTTGAATAATAAGAATAAAAGTCTCAATATTCTGTATGTCAGAACAGAGATGGTAGAATATTTTCCTTTACTTTTCAGGGAAAATTTCAAGAAAAATCGAAATTTTTATTTGTAATTAGAAATAATGCACATGTTTAACTTGTGACCTCAGAACTGAATGTGAAATGCTATAATTAAAATGTAGACTTGGAAGTCTTAGCCAGTCCAAGAAAAAGAAAAGATATAAATATTGAGAAGAAAGAGGCAGAATTATCATTTAAAGATTGTAAGTTTTTCTGCTAAAAAAATTTCAAAGAAATAAAATATATACCAGAATTAAAAGAAGAGTTAATTAGTCATGCAGAAATCACTAATTTTCTACATGATAACAAGGAGCAATAAGAAAAATAATATGAGGACACAAAGGCCTCAGTAGCCATAAATATAAAACAACAAAAATAGCAAATGTATCACATAGGATGTATTTGCCTGAATATCACAAAAACCTAGTTCAAGTTGCCTAATTGTTAAAGGACAAACTATTGTTTAAAATTATTGTAAATGTTAGTTAAGATGAACTTCAGGTGAAGCTTAATCCAGCAGTTTGTTGCTATTACCTCTCAAATTATTTATGATTCTCTGTCCTTTGAATTCCATTATATTGATCTTAAGTCTGATTCCTCTTTTGCCACCAAGATGGAGGCCAGCAAATTCTCAGGCTGTTGTATCCCTGTTTCTATCTGGAAGTGAAGATTAATGTCTTTTTCTCAGCATTTCTAGCAAAGGTCTAACTGGACTAATTTAGGCCCATTATCCATGGTAGTAGGCACAGTGATGCTTTCCAATGATGTCATTCCTGACACCTGTGAATATATAACATTACAAAGTTGTATATAAAAAAAGTAGATAGAATTAGGGGAGCAAGTGTCCTGATTATCCAGTCACCCACAGGGTCCTTGAATGGAGGAGGGACTGGGGAGAGTCAGTGTGAGGCTAGTGTGATTTGTAAAAGATTCCACTGCTGTCTTTGAAGAGAGAAGGGGGCCAACGGCCAATGGGTGACAGCGGCCTGCAGAGGCTCAAAAGGCAAGAAAATATTCTCCCCTAGAGCCTTCAGGAAGTAATACAAACCTGAGGACCCTATGGTTTTAACCAAGTGAAAACCATTTATGACCCCCAGAACTGTAAGATAAATTGGTGGTGTTTGAAGTAGGGTCTAAGGTTGGTGCTCACTTTGCCTGAATAAAAAAAATCCTTAGAGATAAAAGTCAAAGCTCTAGGGAAAGTTATTTTATCATATGTAATTTTAATTCTTTTTATCTAAACAGTATAATACATACTTTCTGTTGGTTTTGTTTTTATGCTAGAGATAGTTAGCTAAATATGATATCCCATAATGAATACATGCTCCAGAGTGATTAGCTAGCCTTTGTAAACATTCTGATTGGAAGCTCATCCTATTAATTCCTGGTGCTTCCATTAAAGTAGCAGGTTTAAAAATGACCATACATGATAGAAATGAGTGATATTGTATATCCATGGATTGGTGAGTTCTACTGTACATGCATGATGTCCCAATAGTTTATACACATTAGAATGTCACCCTATAAGCAGGATTCTAATCACCACTGAACTCAAGAACATATGAATCATTTATCCTCACTTGAAGTTCAACTCTGGTTTTAGAATATTATTGTCTCTGTTTGAAGTATACTTTTCATTCAGAATACATAGAGCAGGAATTTCATTACCAAATTTTAGAAAGACGATATGGTTGTTTCAAAGACTGCTTGCAAGTAAATGTTTGGATAGATGATCTGGTTTAGTTTTACTATGACGTTCTTGGAGGAAAACTGTCGTTTCCATTTAATTCTAACTTTTAGAAGTCACCAGTATCTACAGAAAAAAAAACAAAGGAAATAAAATCCTTATGAATGATACAATTGGATTCTTTAAGTGCATTGAATTCCCAAGGCTATTGTACAAAATTACCACAAACTGGGTGGCTTTAAACAACAAAAGCTATTCTCTTACCACAGCATACGCAAAGAAAGAATTATGTCATTTGTGTGAAGGAGCTTATTAGACTCTAATTGAAGAACCAAAATAAATATAGAGAACATGCCATTAACCTGAATATATAGTATTATAAAGATATTATTTCTAACTCAAATACTATAGTGAGCACAGTACTGGAATTAAAATTGCCATCAATTATTATTACTCCTAGAGGGATGGTGGAGGTGATGGAAAGACACTTAACAAAACTAATTATAAAGCTTGTTGGAAAGGATAACTGCACTAGTGTATTCAAGACATTTTTGAAAAATATTTGATAATGAAGAGGAACTATTTCATTAGTCATCAAAAATACCCCAAAGCTACAGGAATTAAAAACAACTGTAATACTGTTATAAGAATAGATAACAGATTAATGCAATTTAAAGTACAAAAATGGGCACAGGTATTTCTCCGAACTTTAAATAATATTGTTAGAGGTATCTATTCGTAAGTAAAAATGATGCCAAAACTTTATAGTGGCCTATAAAACAACTTATTTGCTATCTCACATAGTTCCATGGGTTGACCAGACTCAGCTTGGCAGTACTCACTCGGAATCTCTTGTGTGGCTGCGGCCACATGGAAGATAGGGCTGGAATCATCATCCGAAGGCCCAACTAGAGTGGATTGCTGAAGATGGCCTCTTCACTCATATATCTGGTACCTCCGCTGAGATGACTGGAAAGACTTGAGAGGAGTGGGTATCTATGTCTCATGTAGACCCTTTAGGTTGGACATTCTCACAGCATGGCAGTCTTAGAGTAGCTGAATATCTGACAACATATTCCAGGAAATGAAGGTGGAGCCTTCAAGGCTTCTTATGACCTGCCTTTAGCTGTCACAGTTACCTCTGCTGTGCACTATTGATTACACATGGCCGGACTAAAATGTACAAATTCACTGATACCACAAGGTGTGAATCACTGGGGAGCCATCTTTAGAGTCAGGGTTCAATAAGGAAGCAGACCATTATGAAATACTCATGGAATAAATAATTTGTTAATGGAGTTAGATTTACACAACTATGGTAAAATTTGGAGAAATGAAAGTATGAAAATAACAGAAAAATAAACATGGCAGATTCACTAACTGCATCTCCTAAAGTGTCAGCATGGATTGATAATCCAGAAGATAGGAGGAAATCTTAATGCTAGTGGTATCCCACAGCTGGAATGAGACCCCAAAGCAGGATTGGTGCAGAAATAGAAACCTACTGCCTCTTTGTAGCTACTGCTTCTCTCAGTTCCTAGCTAGGCATCTTATGCTGGTGGGCTTAGCATTGTGTTGTCTAGTCAGATGTCATTCCTTTGAATAGTACAAACAATCTCAGTCTACCCCCTGCCCACTTGCCATCTATGAATACATCTTTTGTCCGGAGTTCCTTTCCAAACAGACAAGAGCAAAATCGTACTTTCATTGTGCACAAATCACACTGATTTTTGTCATCCTATAATTTAAATAGTGAAATATAAGATTAACCCATATTAACACATTTTATGTTAGATCACAGGAGAATGGCAAATAAGAAAGAAGAGACATCCAGTTGTTTAGTATATTTACTAAAAATATATAAATCTGAGAAAAAATATTCATAACTACTGCAGTTCTGGTTCCTGTCACTGGCCATATGGCCATAGCTGGCATTTATATCATCTTTCTTTCATTACCGTCTATATGCTCTTTGCCCTAAGCATGCTTCTCAGCTGGTTCCTCTTTGACTAAAAGGGTGACCCAAACCTTCATTCCTGAAGATTCCGGGCCATTAGCAGTTCCATCTGTACTGAATCATTGTTTTTCAATAACTTTTATGAAGTTATTATTAAGGGGCAGTGCAGAGAATTCTCTACATTTCATACTTTATTTTCTTTTTCCCCATCATCTACTAGCAACTTAATTTCCCATGATAGATGCAATCGAATAATTCAATCAGTATAGTAACTCCCTCCTTTGCCTGTTGGTTCAGTGCTGAGGATCCCGGAGCAACAAAATAGCAGACTCAACTGCTAGTTTAATGTTGTATCCCTTGGGGACAACTTTGCTCTTTTGAAAACTAAGAACTCTAGAGGAGCAGAAGCCAATATTGAGGAAACAAAGAAAAAAATTTCACTACTGGGTAATTAGGGTTAATACAGGAGTATTCCATGTTCTGTACCTTGATTCTTAGACTGGTGAATGATGAACACTGAAAAAATGGCAAAATATATCAGAATCTGTTTCTGAATCTTTACTTCCTAATGAATAAAATAGGGAAGATTAAATGGATAAGAAATAAAAGTGAGGACAATTTGAAACACAGAGGTGTCGGCCTCTCACTGTATCTAGCTACAGAGATCTTCAGAACATAGCTGTCATCACTTCATATCTTCTTTTCATTTCTTGTCCAAATTGTTCTTCTGCCCAACTCTATCTTGCAGCCATACAGGGAAGGGGATTCTGGAAAGCCTAGTTTCATTTTAGCCAAATTACCCCAGTAAAAACTACCACAATTATAAAGGTAGTGTTTGTAGTCAATTGAGAAAATAAAACTATTAGAGAAAAATCAGTTAACTTGGTTATCTATTTTGAAAAAAAATCCTTGTCATAATAACATAAATTTTATAATGAATTAAAGTTATAAATTTGAAGAAACTCCTAAAATGGCTGGGGAAAAATATAGCAGGGTATATTTTTTTATAATCTTGGGATGGAGAAGACCTTACAACAGAGAAAACATAAATGTAAAGGCAAATAATGCATATTAGAGTCAACTATATTTTAATCTTACCACACCAGGCTTGAAGGAAACTGTTCCATATTCTACTTTCAAATAAACTTTTGAAGTCAGCTTATCATGATCTATTATTAATGCTGTCATTTTAATCATTAATTTTAGTTTTAAGATTCTAATTCATCAAAATATATAGTTACTCAAGAATATATGTGCAGGAATATTTAATTTTAATAATGACAGAGAATGATTAAATAAATTAGCATATAATTATGGTACACCATGCAGGTACTAAAAACATATGTAGAGACATGCCATATTTTGAAGTGAAAAAATTTCTAACTAAAGGATAAAATATAATGCCCTATTTTGTAAAGTAAAAGTATAAATGCATACTGTGTTTTGTATGTGTTTGAGAGTGACAGTGAATGAATGCATTTCTAATAGAATAGAATAATGACGAGGGACCGCGGCTCCAGAAAGAAGGGGGATCCCCGACCTGGAAAAATACTCTATGAATCTGGTAAGACCCAAGGAAGATAAGGGAAAGGGTTTTTATTTCTCATAGCCGCATCTCTCTCCTGGAGCTCTCCCAAGTCCTCCTTCTCTGGCCCTGCTAGCAGGCCAGCTCCGTCAGTCCCTGCCACCCTGGGTGCAAGCTCCGCCTGCCCATCCATTCTGGGAGGAAATCCATGGGAAGGCCCTGGTGACTGACAGGCCCCTGACCAATTACATACCAGGAATGAAGGGGCATAAAGAATGCTGTTGCTCTGCACCGCTTACCCCAGACTGGGCGGGAGACGCTGCTGTGGAAAACGTCCACTGATAGGCAAGCAGGCCCTTTTATGCATACCACTATCAAGGCCAGGCAGGACATTCTTAAAAACTTCCATTTACCCCAGGGTTGAATGATGGTAAATATTAGTCTTTTATCCCTTTTCTTCTTGTTTCCCTTCTTTCCTTTCCTACCCTCCTTCTCTGGCTCTCTCTCTTCTTTTATTTGTTAAAAAAAAAATGTTTAGTAAACACCTACTACATGTAAGTCATCAATATAGACCATAGAAGCAAGAGTGGAAATGAAGCAGGATCTATTATTTTTTTTATTTGATGTCCATCTATTTGAAATATTTTTTTAAATGTACATTTATATTTATTCATGGTCAAACACTACATTTAAAGATTTTTTTAGTTTAGTGTACAATTTAGTTTTGTAATTAAACCTAGTTATTGTACAACCATCATCATAACCCTAAATATTTTCATCCTACAATAGCATACTTCATGTCTCTGTACCTAACCCCAGCCACAGACATCCCGTTTTCTGTCCCTTTAGTTTTGCTTTTTCTATAAATTTTATTATTATTAGTGTAATGAGGTCAGAATACATCTTGGATATACAGAGAAAATATATGTTTTTATATTTTTAGTAACTACTCTAATTTTGCTGCCAAACCCCACCCACTATGAAGAAAAAATAATAATCACACATTCAATTTGATTTGAAAATAATGTCAACATAAAATCGAAATAGCTATCTGTAGAAAATAGAATTTCAAAGATTCTCTTTTATAATGTACTTTATCTCAGTTTTCATTTATTTGTTTTTATAGTTGGAGAGTGATATATGTGTGTGCATACAACACAGGAATATTGTGTCAGTTTTTGTGTTTGGATGGTGTTGGGACTAAAGGAGAGTCAGGTTCTCACGTGTCGCATCCTCTCCCTCCCTTGGCATTTATCCTGAAGTGCCTTGCCCAGCCAAGTGCTTCTTGCTGTGTCCCCAATTTGAAGACAAACAATTTTAACAACTTTGTGGAATTGTTCGGGAAAAGAGTAAATTTTTTTGTTGTTCATTGGAGCGAAACAATTCCTATCACCCCAGAAAATAATACTAGTTAACACAGAGTATTTATATAATATTCAAGCGTGTTACTAGAATGGATTAACCTGAGCAGAATAAGCAATTTATTTTCAATTTGATTAATGACCTTATTAGATTCATTTGAGCAGTCTGAGACTTAATTTACAGAAAATTGTGCAGAAACTGAAGATGGGTCAGAGAGGATGTATGAAAATAAGTACAGAGCTAGCAGTAGAATCTCTAAGAAAACTGAAAATAGTTTATATTATTTCATGTGGGTATAAGAAGCCTCCATGTATATGAAAAGTTATTTCAAGCAGGAAAGACAACAGCTGCCTTCAATTTCAGTGGAGTTCCTAATAAGAAAACACATTTTTATATTATAGTGAGTGACTATATTTACCTTAGAAATCAGAAAAGAAGTTTCCAGGTAACAAAAGAAAGTAAGGGAAGTATTTCAAAACTAAGAGACAATATATGGCCAGTGATTCAGGAGGGGATCTTGTTTAGGAAATGAGGAGGGGAGCAGGTGAACTCTTACAACCACATCTCAGAAAAATTAAAAACAAATGAAAAAAAATCTCTACTTCTACACTGAGTATGAATCTCCATTTTTTTAATTGACTTTTTTAATATTAAAAAAAATGTAGAAATCTCAGATCCTGTTGGGTAACTTCTCTTTGGATTTGAAGAACAGAGTATTTCATTTATTCATCCACATAGGAGACATTGCCTTGGAAAGGGTACTATGAGGAAGAAAGGAACATTTGGCAAAATTATCAAATCAACACCACTGAATAAGAAAACTAACAATTTAAATAGCATAAAGATATCATTATCACCACTTGACAGAGCATTTATATAACAAAGAAATATATTCTGTATAAGAGCTTTTTCCCCACCAAGGTCACTGTTTATGTAATGCTATGATGTCTCCATAGTTGAACAACTAGATAGCCTTTAGGGAAATAAAAAAGACTTTTAAATTATGTTTCCCCTGAATACAAATATCTAGTTGAAATTAAGTATTAAGTGCGAAAAAAGAACTAGAATGTGGGAACAATGAAATTGTTCTAAATGTAAATGAAATATACAACTACTTTGAAACTGAAATCACTCTAAGGGAGAAATAAAGTGGGAGAAACCTATTTATTTCTTACAAGCAGTCCACTTCTGCTTTCCCGTGTCTCTCAGGACCAGGCTGCAGAAGAAGAGGTCCCCCCAACCTCTCTGGTCCAGATAAGCCCTCACTGGCTCTTGTAATTGCCTATTGATATGGAGATGGCCTGCTTCTCTCCACCCCTTGGAAACACCTATTAATATGGAGATGCACTAAGGCCAGGTGAGAGAATCTGGAAATAGTGCAATTTTACCCACATTTGATCATCTCTTGTTTTAATTATAGGAGGTCTCTTGCAGTTATAAAAGTGAAAATTTAGGCTTTTCGAAAAGTTCTACTCATTATGTATAGTTATTGAATTTCATAAATCAATCAAATTATTGATTGTATGTTCGTATATGTTCTATAAGTAAACCAGAGGTACTGAGCATTAACTTCAATTTTATAACATGCTGCAAACCCCAGAAAACAGGATGAATGCCCCAGGAAAAATTCTGAAATGGTGCTCAAGGTCAGATATTATTATCACCCTGACTTGTGTAAGTCAGACTGGAACACCCTAATGACAGTGCTAACCTGGGTACGCCAGAGACATGTAACCTAATTAACAGAGCCAATGGAGACAAATTGGAAGGGGATAAAAGGAAAAAGATTTTGAATGTGAATATCATAAAGCAGGAAGAGAAGGACCGATTAACCTAATTTGTCTAGACATGGTAGTGGGAAGGAATAGGAAGAGAAAACAAACTATGTTTGCCATATGGGCATATATGCATATATAAAGCTAAAACTTGAGTCAATAGCCCATCTCCCCTTTACTTTACTTTCCATTTTTTTAATTAAAGTGTCATTGATCTACACTCTTATGAAGGTTTCAAAAGAAAAACAATGTGGTTACTACAATCACCCATATTATCGAGTCCCCCTCATACCCCATTGCAGTCACTGTCCATCAGTGTAGTAAGATGACACAGAGTCAGTACTTTTCTTCTCCATGCTACACTGTCCTCCCCATTATCCTGCCAACACCATGTATACTAACCATAATACCCCTCAGTCCCGCTCTCCCTCCCTCCCCACCTGTCCTCCCCCAAACCTCCCCTTTGGTACCCACTAGCCCCTCTTGGAGTTTGTGAGTCCACTACTGTTTTGTTTCTTCAGTTTTGCTTCCTTGTTATACTCCACAAATGAGTGAAATCATTTGGTATTTGTCTTTCTCTGCCTGGCTTATTTCACTGAGCCTAATACCCTCTAGCTCCATCGATGTTGTTGCAAATGGTAGGATTTGTTTCTTTCTTATGGTTGAATGGTATTGCATTGTGTTTATGTACCAATTCTTCTTTATCCATTCACCTACTAATGGAAACTTAGGTTGCTTCCATATCTTGACTATTTAAATAGTGCTGTGATAAACATAGGGGGGCATATATCTTTTTGGATCTGAGAACTTGTTTTCTTTGGGTAAATTCCTAGGAGTGGAATTCCCAGGTCAAATGGTATTTCTATTTTTAGTTTTTTGAGGAACCTCCGTACTGCTTTCCACAATGGTTGAACTAGTTTAGATTACCACCAGCAGTATAGGAGTGTACCCTTTCTCTGCATCCTCACCCAAGCATATGTTGTTCCTAGTCTTTCTGATGTTGGCCATCCTAACTGGTATGAGGTGATAACTCATTATAGTTTTAATTTGCATTTCCCTAATAATTAGTTATGTGGAGCATCTTTTCATATGACTGTTCACCTCTGAATTTCTTCTTTGGAGAATTGTCTGTTCATATCCTGCACCCATTTTTTAATTGGGTTATTTTCTTTTTCGTTGTTCAGGCATGTGAGTTATTTTATATATTGAACTTTATATATTGAATGTACCCTTGTCAGACACATCATTTACAAATATATGCTCCCATACTGTAGGAAGCCTTTTTGTTTTACAGATGGTGTCCATTGAAGTACCAAAGCTTTTTAGCTTGTGTAGTCCCATGTGTTCATTTTTGCTTTTGTTTACCTTGCTCAGGAAAAAGTGGCTCATGCTTATATTTAAGAGATTTTTGCCCATGTTTTCTTCTAAGAGTTTATGGTTTCATGACTTACATTCAGTTCTTTGACCCATTTTGGGTTTACTTTTATGTATGAGGCTAGACAATAATCCAGTTTCATTCTCTTACATGTAGCTGTCCAGTTTTGCCAACACCAGTTGTTGAAGAGGTTGTCAATTTCCCCATTGTATATCCATGGCTCCTTTATCATATATTAATTGACCATATATAGTTGGGTTTATATCTGGGCTCTCTAATCTGTTCCATTAGTCTATGGGTCTCTTCTTATGCCAGTACCAAATTGTCTTGATTACTGTGGCTTTGTAGTAAAACTTGAAGTCAGGGAGGGTAATCTCCCCCACTTTACTCTTCTTTCTCAGGATTGCTTTGGCTATTCTGGGTCTTTTGTGATTCCATATGAATTTTAGAACTATTTGCTCTAGTTCATTGAAGAATGCTGTTGGTATTTTGATAGGGATTGCATTGAATCTGTAGATTGCTTTAGGCAGGATGGCCATTTTGACAATATTAGTTCTTCCTATCCATAAACACAGGATGTGTTTAGATCTATTGGAATCTTCTTTAATTTATCTGATGAGTGTCTTGTAGTTTTCAGAGTATAGGTCTTTTACTTCCTTGGTTAGGTTTATTTCTAGGTGTTTTATTCTTTTTGATGCAGTTGTGAATGGAATTGTTTTCCTGATTTCTCTTTTTGCTAGTTCACCATTAGTGTATAGGAATGCAACAGATTTCTGTGTATTAATTTTGTATCCTGCAACTTTGCTGAATTCAGATATTAGATCTAGTAGTATGGAGTGGATTCTTTATGTTTTTTTATGTATAATATGTCATCTGCAAACAGTGACAGTTTAACTTCTTCCTTGCCAATCTGGATGCCTTTTATTTCTTTGTGTTGTTGGATTTTGGTGGCTAGGACCTCCAGAACTATGTTGAATAAAAGTGGGGAGAGTGGGCATCCTTGTCTTGTTCCTGATCTTAAAGCAAAAGCTTTCAGCTTCTCATTATTAAGTATGATGTTGGCTGTGGGTTTTTCACATATGGCCTTTATAATGTTGAGGTACTTGCCCTCTATACCCATTTTGTTGAGAGTGTTTGTCGTGAATGGATGTTGAATTTTGTCAAATGCTTTTTTAACATCTATGTAGATGATCATTGGTTTTTGTCCTTCATTTTGTTGAGTAATGAACGATGTTGATGGATTTTCAAAATGTTGTGCCATCCTTGCATCACTGGAAAAAAATCCTACTTGATCATGATGGATGATCTTTTTGATGTATTTTTGAATTTGGTTTGCTAATATTTTGTTGAGGACTTTTACATCTCTGTTCATCAGGGATATTGGTCTGTAATTTTCTTTTTTTGTGGTGTCTTTGCCTCGTTTTGGTATTAGGATGATACTGGCCTTATACAAAGAATTTGGGAGGATTGCCTCCTCTTTTACTTTTTGGAAAACTTTAAAGAGGATGGGTATTAGGTCTTCACTAAATGTTTGATAAAATTCAGCAGTGAAACCATCTGGTCCAGGTGTTTGTTCTCAGGTAGTTTGTTGATTACTAATTCAATTTTGTTGCCTGTAGTTGGTCTATTCAGATTTTCGGTTTCTTCCTGGGTCAGCCTTGGAAGGTTGTATTTTTCTATAAAGTTGTCCATTTCTTCTAGGTTATCCAGTTTGTTAGCATATAATTTTTATAATATTCTCTAATAATTATTTGTATTTATGTGGGGTGTGTAGTGATTTTTCCTTTCTCATTTCTGATTCTGCATATGTGTGTAGAATCTCTTTTTTTCTTGATAAGTCTGGCTGGTGGTTTATCTATTTCATTTATTTTCTCCAAGAACCACCTCCTGCTTTCATTGATCCTTTCTATTGTTTTTTTTCTGCTCATTTTTATTTATTTCTGCTTTAGTCTTTATTATGTCCCTCCTTCTACTGACTTTGTGCCTCATTTGTTCTTTTTTTCTAGTTTTGTTAATTTTGAGTTTAGATTCTTTATATGGGATTGTTCTTCTTTCCTGAGGTAGGCCTGTATTGCAATATACTTCTCTCTTAGCATGGCGTTTGCTGCATCCCACAGATTTTGTGGTATTGAATTACTCTTGTCTTTCATCTCCTTATATTGCTTGATCTCTGTTTTATTTGGTCATTGATCCATTGATTATTTAGGAACATGTTATTAAGCCATCATGTGTTTGTGGGCTTTTATGTTTTCTTTGTGTAATTTATTTCTAGTTTCATATCTTTGTGATCTGAGAAGCTGGTTCATACAATTTCAATCTTTTTAAATTTACTGAGGCTCTTTATGTGGCCCAGTATATGCTCTATTCTTGAATATGTTCTATGTGTACTTGAGAAGAAGGTGTGTCCTGTTGCTTTTGAATGGAGTGTTCTGTAGGTGTCCATTAGGTCCATCTGTTTTAATATGTTGTTCAGTGCCTCTGTCTCCTTACTTATTTTCTGTCTACTTGGTCTGTCCTTTGGAGTGAGTGGTGTGTTGAAGTCTGCTAAAATGAATGCATTGCATTCTATTTCCCAGTTTAATTCTGTTAGTATTTGTTTCACTATGTAGGTGCTCCTGGGTTGGGTGCATAAATATTTATAATAGTTATATCCTCTGTTGGACTGATCCCTTTGTCATTATGTAATGTCCTTCCTTGTCTCTTGTTTCTTTCTTTGTTTTGAAGTCTTTTTTGTCTGATACAACTACTGCAACACCTGATTTCTTCTCCCTTTTGTTTGCATGAAATATCTTTTCCCATCCCTTCACTTTTAGTCCATATATGTCTTTGGGTATGAAGTGAGTCTCTTCTAGGCAGCATATAGATGGGTCTTGTTTTTTATACTTTCTGTAACTCTGTGTCTTTTTTTTATGTCAAGTATGTTTTATTGAAAATAATATATAATTCAAAGCAATTTTTTATCATTTGGTGACAAGATGGTCTACATAAATTTTACTTGTCTAATAATAAGAATTATGTCCAGTACAATTCTAGTTCATTGTAGGCTTTTATTTTTGTAGGTTTTCATCAAGTATAAATCCTTGCATTCTTTGTGTTTGTTATTTAATATAAAATTTAAATTTAGTAAAACACAGAAATCTTAAATACATAATTCACTGACATTTGACAGTTATTTAACTGATATAACAATCATGACGTATAACATTTCCATCACTCATGAAAATTTCCTCATGCCCCCTTTCAGGCAGTTAATGCTACCACTACATTAACAACCAATCTTGCAAGTTTTATCATCAGAGAGTTTGGTCTGATCTTGAGCTTCATATAAATGGATCCATACAGGATATATTATTTTATATCTGACTTTTTTCACTTAATGTAGTGTTTTTGAGATTCATCCATGCTATTGTATATCAGAAGCTTATTCTTTTTAATTGATACATGTGATTCTATTGTATAAATATCCCAATTTATTCATCTATTTTTATTTTTTTAGATACTGCAAATATTTTCAGTTTTAAATATTTTGAATAAATTTGATAGAAACACATACAATAACTGTTGTGTTATGTTTTTATTTCTCTTGTGTTATAACCTAGGTGTGGAAGTGTAGGGTCACAGTGTAAATGTGTGTTTAATTTTATTAAAAACTGTCAAACAACTTTCCAGACAACCTAATGCTATTGTAAGAGATTTTTTAGAAGTGCTATTTTCCAGTCGTTAATTACATAGTCCACTTCTGATGTAGGAGAGTTCCAGATTGTCCACATCCTCACCAATATATAGTATATTCAGCCTTCTAAAATCAAATAATATCTCAGAATCATTTTAATTTTCATTTCTCTGATGATTAATGGTGCTGAAAACCTTTTCAATTGCTTATATGTCATTTGTATATCTTCTTTCTTGAAGTAACTTGAAGTATTTTGCTTATTTTTTAATTGGGTTGTTTGTTTTTCCTGTTTCTTGAGGTCTGCTCTTTTCTCCAGGTGTATACAGTCTGGCACAGCCTTCTTTCCTATTGCTTTTTTAGAATTAGTGGCAATAACTGTATTTTTGTATTATATGTGGTTTTTTGGAGGAGTTTTCTGTCTCACCTCTCATTCCACCATCTTTAATCTCCTCTATGTCTTTTGATTGGTGCATTCAAACCACTTACATTTATTGTGATTATCAATAGGTATGTACTTATTGCCATTGCAGGCTTTATATTTGTGGTTACCAAAAGTTGAAGGGTAATTCCCTTACAATCTAACAGTTTAAGTTAACTCACTTAGTATGCTATTACAAACACAGTCTGAAGCTTCTTTATTTTCCAACTTTTTCTTCCTCCTTCATTCTTTATATATAAGGTTTCATATTCTGTACCCTTGGTCTATCCCTTTACTGACTTTGGGGATAGTTGATTTAATTTTGCCTCTGCTTCATAATTTATTGGTCTACTTTCTTTACTGTGGTTTTATTTCCTCTTGTGCCAGCTATTTAGCCTTAGGAACACTTCCATCTATAGCAGTCCCTCCAAAATACACTGTAGTGGTTGTTTGTGGGAGCTAAATTCTCTCAGCGTTTGCTTACCTGGAAATTGTTTAATCACTCCTTCAAATTTAAATGATAATCTTGCTGGGTAGAGTGTTCTTAGTTTGAGGCCCTTCTGCTTCACTGCATTAAATATATCATGTCACTCCCTTCTGACCTGTAAGATTTCTGTTGAGAAGTCTTATAATAGCCTGGTGGGTTTTCCTTTGTATGTGATCTTTTTTCTCTCTCTGGCTGCTTTTAATAAATGTGCTTATCCTTGATCTTTGCCATTTTAATTATTATGTCTTGGTGTTGTCTTCCTTGGGTACCTTGTGTTGGAAGATCTGTGTACCTCCTGAGAGACTATCTCCTTCCCCAGATTAGGGGAGTTTTCTGCAATTACCTCCTCAAAGACACTTTCTATCCCTCTTTCTATCTTCTTCTTTTTCTGGTACCCCTATAATGCTAATATTGTTCCTTTTAGATTGGTCACACAGTTCTCTCAATATTCTTTCATTCCTAGAGATCCTTTTATCTCTCTATGCTTCAGCTTCTTTGTATTCCTCTTCTCTAATTTCTATTCCATTTACCATCTTCTCTCCTTCGTCTAATCTGCTTTTAAATCCCTCCATTGTATGTTTCATTTCATATATGGAATTTCTTAATAAATTGAATCTCAGTCCTGAATCGTCCCTGAGTTCTTGAATATTTTTCTGTACTTCCATGGGCATGTGCATGATTTTTATTTTTAAATGTTTTTCAGGAAGATTGATGAGTTCAGTTTCACTTGTCCCTTTTTCTGGTGTTTGTGGGATTTTAGTTTGAACCAGGTTCCATTGACATTCATATTTGTATGTGGCACCCTCTAGTGCTGAAAGCTCTACTCTCTGGAGATTCTCAGCCCCTGGAGTGATGTTGGGTGTCGCAGGGGAGAGGCGCTTGTGCCCGAGGTGATGGAAAGATCTGTTTCCTGCTTCCTGGCTGCTTTGCCTATCTCCACTGCCAGAGCCAGGGGGTCAAGCATGCAGGTATACACCTCTATGCTTTGCATTTTTAGTTGCCATAGGCATGGCCTCCCTCTGGCTGGCCTGATGCCATGGCAGGGGCTGCCATTTTATGAACCAGTGCTGGCTGGGAGGAATGCACAGCAGATTGAGTATCATGGTGGTGGTCTTTGGAGCTGTGTAAACAGCCAGGGGGTGTAGTGCCTGAAGTTCCTGAAAGTTCTCAACCTGCTGGGCTGAGTACACCCAGACAATTTTGTACACCTGTCCTGTCTCCTGAGCAGCAAGCTCTGTGAAATCCTCTTGCCTTTAGCAGCCCTTTCACTATTAGGAAAACTCAGACTGCTTGCCTTTCTTCTGTTCCAGAGCATCCGGATGTTGATCCCTGTTTTCCACAAGCAGCTGGAATCTCAGTCTCTCCAAATATTCCATCTGTCTTATCTTTCCAACTCCATTAATCTCCAGAGAACCATGCAATATAGGTTCATGCTTCCAGAACAGATCTCCAGGGCTGGGTGTTTAGCAGTCCTAGGACTCCATCCCCTCCACTCTCCTTTTTTGTTCATCCCACCAATGAGCTGAGGTGGGGGAACGGCTTGGGTCCCATTGGATCACAACTTTGTATGTTACCTTGTTCCATGAGGTCTTTTCTTTTCTCCAGGTATATGCAGTCTGGTGCAGCCTTCTTTCCTGTTGTTCTTTCAGGATTAGTTGTATTAACTATGTTTTTATAGTATATGTGGTTTTGGGATGAGGCCTCTGTCTCATTTCTCATGCCCCTACCTTAGGGGGAGGAGCGCTTTCCATTCTTTTTAATCCTAGTATTAATCTTATCAGTTATACTTGGTCATATAAATATTCTCAACCATTTCTCTCTCTTTTTTTGGAAATAGTTAAGGATATTTAAAACAATCAGTAAAATAGACCTTTATAATCTATTTAAGTAAATATTCTCATGGATGCATAAATATGTGTTCTCAGGGAGGGTATTGGAGAGAGAGAATGAGAGAGAGAAATAGAGAGAGTCACTGCCGGGTATATTCTCTCAGTTACCATAGACTTTCACAGGACACAATCTCTGTACAAGTTTACTCATTATAATAGAGCAAAATGAACAAACAATAGCTACTCTGTAATCATGGTTAAACTCAAATAGAATCAAGAACATTGTGCAAATCCCCAAATCTAAACATTCTGATTACCCAGCTAGTATGAGTGACTAATGATTCTTTCCTAGTTAAAACTTCAGCCTATTCCTCCAGTCTCCTAAATAACAATAAAGATATCCAGTAATAGAAATGCTTCCATTTCTGACAGCATCCACTTCACGCAAAATCCTTGCTTCCTTGAACTCCTAACATTACCTAATACAAATCTAAGCCTTATAACAAGACTTATTAGACTTGTTATAAGGCTTAGATTTTGAGGGACTTATTAGACTTGTTATAAGACTTAGATTTGTATTAGGTAACGTTAGGTTCCCAATGGTTCATAGTCTCCTTTGTGGCAACAATGCCAGTTAAGTCCAACTTTGTGCTACTCCTTGCATGTTCTTACTGGTCTTTGGTGGGCATTCTATATAGAAATAGGTACAAATATAGTACTATGTATATATGTAAACACATGTATAAATGTATGTAGATGTAGACATCAAAAATTTATCATCCTTGTCACCAATGCTATATTTAGAGTTAACATTCCTAGATCACCTGTATATAAAAGATTGTTTGCCAGATAAACTTAAAGGTACTTTTCCATATAATTTTTATGATAACTCTATGGAGTAAAAACTAACCCACTTTTAAAATATGGATATGGAAATCCAGAGGGCTTAAGTAATTTTTCCCAATTCATATGCCATATTAATGGTAGAGCAAATTTCCTAGATAATGCAACATGTAAATTGGAAGATTAGTGTGAAGGCATCTACCAAGACCAGAGGGGACTTTGTCTCCTATAGTTTACAAAATATAAAATAATAGCATCTACAGTCTGCCTTTATTGTTCTCTGGCCATAGTTTCCACATGTGAGGCAGCTCCAGTAGAGCGACAGAGTTCAGCCTTTTCACTTCTGGAGCAGCATTTCAGTCACTCATAATGTCTGCCTCGAAAACTACTCTGTGCTTTGAACTACTCACATTTGGACATTTGTCTCAGCTCCTGCACTGAAGAAAAGGCTGTAGACTCATCATATTTTACTGAAGGAATGAAGAAAGGTAGCTAATTGTGTGAGGTGATTGCATAGAAGTTAGTTAAAAGAGAATCCATGATAGAAGCAATGGTAATGCAGCCATGAAATGCAGTGCAAGTATTGAGAAAGAAGTCCAAATTAGAGTACGGCTATTAAGCAAAACAAAACAAATCAAATAAGACAAAAACCAACTAGATATCCGCTTTTAAATGGCTTCAGTAAATCATGGGACAGTGAATTTGGAAAATAGGCAAAGATCATGTTCTACTCTGAAGAATATTTAAATTAGTTGTGTGTTAGCATTGATATAAAAACACAATTCTAAATACATTTATTAAAAATTAAGTATGAGTTGAAGCTTAACCTACAGATTTTTAAGAAAACAATGATTTGCATATATTGGAGCTCAGGTAAAATGTGGGAATTAGGTGTATATAATTGTACTGGATTTCTTAGGTCAGTAGTCCCCAGCTTACAATCCTAGGCCGTAAATGTCAGCCTCACCTGAGACCTGTATATCCTATTCCATTTAGATTATGGACTATTTCTTACCTATTTTATTCCCAAATAAAGACCTCTCAGAAATATATTGCCCTACCACTGTATAAGGACACCTTAGAGGTATTCAAGGTTTTAAAAACAATCAGAGTAAATAGCTTCCCTCAATTTCTAAATATTCATTTTTTTCCTAAAACTATTCTTCAGGAATCTTTAAATTTCAAGTAATAACATCTAAACACTAAGGGAGTTAGAGATGGCTTGATGTGGTTACTCAAATATGGAGGTTACCATTGCCCCCCAAACCTCCACCTCAACACCTCACTCTCCCATTACCTGTTCACATATACATGTAGGCACAGAACTCTGCTCATCTTTCTTCTAGTCATTTAGCCCATATTAATGATTTCATAAGCAAAAATCCACTTTATGTAAATCAAGTTTAGATACAAGAGGAGAGATTAGCACCTGCACACACACGTCTCAATTCCAATATATAAAATCACAAGAAAGTCTGTAAGCTTGTTTGGATCATGAGCTTGTCTCAGAACCATTCACTGGGCCCAGTCTTTGAGTGCTATTAATAGACCATCATTCCTGCAGCTCCAGAGCTGAGTAGTGATTGTCAGTTAGTAGAAGGAAAATGATTGATTAATATTAACGATTGGTAGCCATTGTTCTGTAAACCCTTGAAAATTAAGTTCAGTTCAGCTTAGTGAATATCTAATGAGTATTCTCTATTTGTCAATTTCTTTGCTAGAAAGTGAAATAAAACAGTATCAAGAATTATTATAATTTATAATAGAAACTATTAATTGGATAAAAATGAAAATATTACAGATGTTTTACAAATATTATGCTTAACATTAACGAATATGCATTTGTGAAAGCTTCCTGATTGGGATTCTTAATTTTACACCTGGAATTTATAAGCAACAGCAATATTAGAAACATGTCCTAGGTCACAAAGGTGGTGTCAGAACCAGAATTTAAACAGTCACTCTGACCCAAAGTCATATATTTCCATTATGCTCATTTACTCCTCTCTATGCCATCATGTTGCTACTAAGTCTAGAGAGCAAATACAAAAGAGTCAAAATGGAATGCATTAAGTGTTGTTAATAGTAATGGATGTATTAATTAAGTAGTGATGTATCCTGTTGGAAAGAAGCTGCCTTTCTAGAAAAGTAAGGCTCTTTTTCTAGATTAAAGAGGAAGATAAAAAAGAAATCATGGTTCAAAACACATGAATCTATTATACGTCATGACTACAAAAATTCACAAAGAAAACAAATATTTCATGTGTTAAGTATCTTAGATGGCAAAAGAATAGCAAACTATATAGGCAAATATGTATTCTGAATAAGAATTGTACCTGAATGCAAGGGTATAATAAAGACAGCTCTACTCCCACATGGTTACCAATACAAAGAACTTTTTTTCCAGTTTTATATTTCTTCCTTCAGAATACAAAAAAATATTCAAGGTTATTATAAAATAATGGCAGACACATTTTGCTTTTGACATTACATTTATTTCCACATTTTATAAGATTCAGAAAAGCAAGAGAACAAAGGCATATGATGGTGAATTTGAATAACATGAAGAATATAAATCCCAATATAACTTGAAAAAATATATTTTAGGCATATCTTATTTCCATGGATAGAAGTCCATTTTTCCTCCTCAATTTAACACCTCTTTGTTATACAAATTAAAAGGGAAATAACCATGAGACAAATTATTAGTGAAATATGTATTTTCTGTAAATTAGTAGATTAACTCTGAAGATAAATTGAAAAATTATAATATTTTATAGAATAATGTTTGTAAATTCATGTGTTTTTTTAAACTTTATTATTCATACTAATGTTATTTCTTAAAATACTATGATTGTTTAAATAGAATTGCTGTCACTAAAGAAAATATGAAACTAGTCTTTCATCAGAGCAGCATGAGTCAAGGTAGGGGCAAATCACATGATTAAGAAATGTGAAGATTACATTGCATTTTCTCCTTTATCTTCTATAGTGGGTTAAATAATCTACTGAGTTCTCAAAATTTAGAACTTCTCCCCCACCTCCCCACCTCTCAACCACAGGATTACTTAAAAGTGGCTAAAGATAAAGATGATTAATACCATTAACAAGACATGTTATCAAGTTGTTTCTATGCCTGTATTATTCATTTGGTCAAGTTTGCCTTACACTTTGATGGACTAATTGTGTGTGTAATTTGAAACTCTCAGGGAAAGGGCCTACTCTAAATTATCTTTCACAAATGCCTAAAATTATATTCTCCTTTAAATCCAAATACCCAGGGAGTTGGAGTATATTATGCTCCTGGTAATTTAGTTTGTCTGAACTTATTAAAACAGAATAACAGGGAATGGGGATATTCAGTAGTAATCTGAAGAAAAGGACAGAAATAAAGAAAAGAGAGATTAGGGAAAATCCTAGAGAGAAGATGTTCAATTTAGACTATCAGCCCTTTCTTGGCCCAGGCCTGTGTTGTACACATACTGATCTTTGGCAGTGGGTGGCTCATTGTTTGATAAACCTAATTAGTGCCAAATAAGAGCTGCATGCCTTAGGCTGAGATGAGAAATTTCAAAATATACTAAGGATGAGAAGTGACATGTGTTATGTTAAATTCACAAGGCAGCTGCAAGAGAGGACCCAGCCTACTACCTTCATTTTTACTCACTTCTCCGTGCCTCCTACCTCACTTTCATTGATTCATCCACACCTCACCAATAAAAGAGCTATAAGTGGTGATTTGTGACTTTTCTATGATTCTTCCAGAACCATATATAATGGATTTACTATAATACCGTTTCCATTTAGATCTAAAATTAGATGAGTGTTTTCTAAAAGTCAGACCTTGGCCTTAGGACAATAGCATCATAATGGAGGTATATATAGTATAATAGATTTAAGAACTTGGCAGTTGAGTTGATATGAGAAGGGGAATGTCATGAGGAAAGAGGAGGATGGTGATAAATCATGAGCAATGGATGCCACAGGGTCCAGAAAATAGAAAACGTGTGTTAATGTCGGACTTGAAGTCTTCAGTTCTTAATCTCATGAGTACACTGGTTCTACTCTCCTGTGTTTGCTCTGGTGATATTTATATGAAAGTGATGGAACTTGGGATGACAGTCTTCTTGAGTAAAGCAGAGGGCTGCAAGAAAGTTAATGGGGTCCCTCTCATTCTCTGGCTTCCTGATTGGGAAAATCTATTGCCTACCAATATTTAATGATTATTAACATAGAGTAAAATCAAAGATAGTGGAAAACTAGAAATTGGCACTAAGAAACCATAAAGAGTAGATGCTGGATTTCATTCCTCTCCCAGTGTCTATCATCTCAGGGAATCTGAAATGTGTCATTTTGTCCAATAATTTTATAGGAATATAACTGTGAGCAGCAATAATAATATCTACTTGTATGATAAAGAATTACTTACCCAGATCTGACTTTTGTCCATGTTTTTGGGATATAATCTCTAAACCCTTGGAATCTCCTGAGTGATAGGAGTGTCTGTTATTCTTGTTAGGCCCTTTTCAATCACTACTGTTTGTTTTATGCTGACACAGAAGACTCAGCATGGTTGCTGGCTAACAGAGAAAGACCAACCATATGATTAGAGAATTGAGGCTTTGGGTGACAAGAAATCAGCTTAACCTCCAGGGGTTGGGGAGTGAGATTGTGTTCAAACATGTGGGCAGTAAGTAAACTAATCATGCCTACACAATAAAGTCTTAATAAAAACTAGACACTGAAATTAGGTGAGCTTTCTGGGTTGACAGTATCCTGCTTATTACTGTATGTTGATGTGTGGAGGATAATGCATCCCTGAGGACTTAGAAGCTTTAGATTTGAAGGCCTTCCAGTCCAGATTTGGCCCTACACATCTCTTCCTTTGGCTGGTTATGATTTGTAGCCTTTTGCTCTAATAAAGCTGCAACCGTAAGTATAATGCTTTCCTGAGTCCTGTAAATCTTTCTATCAAGTTATCAAAACTAAGGATGGTCCTGGGAACCCCCAAATTTGTAGCCAGCTGTTTGGAAGTGAGGGTGGCCCTAGAGACCCCTGAACTTGTGGCTAATACCTGGATGCTTGGACACACTTGACTGAGTGAAGGGCTATGCCTTTTTCTCAAGTTTGGTCATTTACTGCATTTCTGAGTTTTACCATTTACTGAATGTCTACTATATCCCAGGCAATGTATTTAATAATTTAAAACATGTTATTGTCATAGTGGTTCACCACGGTGGCCCCCAGTAATCCTTTCTTCCTAGTATTTACTCACTGTGGAGTCCTCTCTCACATTTCATTAGGATGTTTCTGACCAAAAGTAGATGTGTGACTTATGAGGCTTTTGCTTCCCTTTTTGTCTCTTAAATAATTTGCTCTGGGAACAGCTATCTGTCATGACATGGGGACTAAAACAGCTGCATGGGAAGGACCTATGGTTATTGGCCAGTAGCCAACACCAACTTGCTTTCAATGTGACTGAGCTACCATGGAATTTAATCCCCCAGACCCATCAGGCTTTTTTAGATGACAACAGTCAGCAAATTTTGAGTGTGACCACATGGGATACCTCAAGCAGGAAATGCCCCCTGAGCCTTTCCTGACTTTTTGACCCACAGACTCCTGAGCATAATAAATGACTGTTTTATGCCACTAATTTCAGTGGTAATTTGTTACACAGCATTAGATAAACAAAGTAATGGTTTTCTATATTGCAGCTCATTTAATGTGAATAGGAGTCTTTCATATTGTTATTATGAGCCACAATTTATTGATATCACCAACAATTTCTCTTGGCATATATAGCCAATTTCCTGGTCTCATTTTATTGAAGTTCTCAGCATTTTCAACAGTTGTCTGTTTTCTGCAGTTCAGAAACATATCTAATTTTCCTCTGTAATTTATCCTCTCTAATGTATCTCTAATTTTCCTCACACCATCAGTTTTTTGTCTCTTGGTTTCCTGTTTTTCCTCTTCTGTTGTATTCCAAATGTTTATATATGCCAATGTTCAAGCATTCACCTTCTCTTCTCTAGTAGCTTTATTATTTTCCTAGTTATTTCACTCAGTCCCACAACTTTAAATATGATATTTCCTGTTTATTCATCTCACATTTTCATCCCATCCCTCCACAACCACGTAAGCTCATGCCTCCTACCGTCTCCACTTGACTAATAAAATGGGTTTTTCCAAGATAATTTGGTCAAAATAAAAGTATTTACTAACATCAGCCACCCTCCACTCTGACAGAAACCTTGTCTTCACCCAGCCTACTTCATTCTGGTTGATGGGCCTACTAATCACACAATTATTCTGGCTAAAAGAATTCTGCAAATAACTCTCACTTCCTCCTTGTCTTACAACCCACATCTCTCACTGAAACTGGTATGGAAGACTCCTAATTGCTTTCCTTGCTTTTATACTTTCCTGAGTTTAGTCCATTCTTAATACAGCTGAGGGATACTAAAGTAAAGAAAAAAGTTACATTACTTTGTAACCATCTTAAAATATTCTCATACTTTCTCACAGCATTCATAGGAAATTTGAAATTTCATACTATGACTTCGAAGACCCTATGTGATTTAGTCTCAAATATCCATTCTTACTCAAGGTCACCTTCACTCTACTCTGGTAACATTGACTTGTGTAACCTTTCTCAAATGGCTCAAGGCTATTCCCACCTTAAGATTTTTGATTTTCTCATTTCCTCATGTAACCCATTTCCTTAAGATTATCACTTGGCTGGCTGTTTCTCATTACTCAGATCTCAACCAAATACCACTGCTTTTGCAAGGTATTTCCTTATCATCCTATGGCCTCATTCCTCTCTTACTCACTGTTTTCTGTTTACAGAATATTTAGTAGTAATAATGATAATTTTATAGCACTTAATACATTTGAAATTATAACTTTAATTAACCCTCTCCTCCCCATATTTCTCAACCCCTACTAGTGTGCTAGCGTCCTGATGCCAGGAGATATGTATCTTTATTACTATAGTATTTTTTTGTGTTTGTGTGTAGTACTTAATAAATATTTTCAGAAGAAATTCAAGAGTTCAAAGGGCTTAAGTAACTTATCCAAAGTCAGATACATAGTAAGTATGGTTCCAAGCTTACCTAGCTGCAAACAAAAAACCCAGCTTTTTAATCATCAACACATTTAACAAGAAAAGTGTTTCCACTGTTAGTACCAATTCATTGTTAATGAGAAGGGGTCATTTGCTTGGTTTGTTCATTGGTAGTGACTATCCATTCCATTCCTTTTTATGTTCTCTTCTAAATCTTGGAAATTAAGAGTAGAATTTGAAGTAAAGCAGACCTAGGCTCAAAGGACAGCTTTCCTCTTAATAGCTGTGTAATCGTAGGCAAATTCTTCAACTGCAAACCTACTTTTCTCAGTAATAAAATTAGTCTTTATAACATTTCTCTCGTAAAGAAAGAATGAAGTATAAAAACATAATTTTCTGTATACATTGCCAGCCATACCATAAGCATCTAAATGACTGATGCCTTCCTCAACATGGTTGATATAATTTTCTCTTTTAGTTATTTAAATAATTTCTTTGCAATGTTTTTGGTCTTTATTGTGATAGGAAAAAAATATTAGACTATACATTTTGGCAGAACCTGAGATCTAGAACTTTCCCTCATCCTTTGGGCAAATCTCTCTCTAGCCAGCATCTCACAGCTATGGTTTCCACGTTCTGTCAGTTACCACAGACTCCACGGGGGTCAGGAGTTGATGCAGTTCATTGCTTCTGGAAATAGTAAAAACACTCTCCTTCATTGTATTTGATGTGCTAATAACTGATGAATGAATAAATGCCTCAGCTAATAACCTATAGCTGGGTAATATTTAGTAAAACATTTTTGCTAATTAGAGATCAGTAGTCAAAGCATTATGCCCAGCACCCCCATTCCATCCCCCACTCCACCTCTGAAAAACCCTCTTTCACCCTGAAATAAGCATCAACACTATCAGATATCGCTCCATTTTTCTGCAAAGCCATTTGATTTTATTTTTCTCCAGCCAGATCCCACAAATGTCGATATTAAAGTCAAAGTACATTTTTCTTACAATTTGTCTGTTTGGGTTTTATGACCTGTAAATTGTTGCTTGGGCATCAAGGTGACTGACGGTCCATCTTGCACTGAAGTGTACTATCCAGGTTTTTTTTTTTAACTGACAATATATTACTTTTTGGCATCAGCAAGTCCCAATTGATTTTAGGCACAAATTAAATGTCCTCATGGTTGTAATAAGGTGATTTATCACCAGAGTCAGCAGCAATTTTGCTTTGCAAAGGATTTAAGCAAAGGGTTGAGGGAAAACTCCACCTCCTTGGCTATAGGGTTGAAAATCTCAAGGATGCACACACTCAGTGTGGACATTTCATAAAGGTTCTAGACAAGAAAACTACCAAGTTTGACTGTCAAGGGAGTTTTAGAGGACTTGAGTATTGAATGTAAAGAGCAATAACTGAGCATGGTTAAGCTAAGACCTGTACTATGCAAGTTGTATGTAAACTTCTTTGCTTTGGATTTTTCTTCTGATCATTGAGAAAGAGAGAGAAAACACTATTTTGTCATGTTTATAGCGTGTCCCCTGCTCAGGTCATATGAGATATGTTGTAATTTAACTTGCTGTGTGCTAAACAAAGAAAATCAAGATAACTGGGGAAACAAAGTAATTCTAAGAACGTGATATTCAGAACTAGTGTATCTCAGAACATTTTTATTGTTGTTAATTGACAAAAAATTTAGTATCAAAATGACTTACCTAAACAATCAGTTGGCTTCCACTCTGAAGAATATACCCATAAATACAACATATTAGAAGAGACTGTGTTTTTCTTCATCTTTATTAAAGTGATGAGTATTTTCTCTCTCCATAGTGGTAATGGAGACACACACAATTTGTTAACACTTTTGATTCCTCAGAATAAAAATATGGTAGGCTTAATTTGAAGGTGTGACACCTGTAAATGACAGCTTTTGACTTTTCCCCTCTCTATTCTAGGGCTGTGGAACAAAATACCACAGACCATGTGACTTAAACCACAGAAATGTATTGTCTCACTGTTCTGGATTTTAGAAATCCCCAATCAAGATGTTCACAGGGTTGGTTCATTCTGAAGGCTGTTCCAAAGCATTCTTCCTGGTCTGTACATAGGTGGATTACCCCTGTATCTTTTTGTATCATCTTCCTTCTGTGTGAATCTGTGTACAAAATGTTTTCTTCTTATGAACACACCAGTCATATTGGACTAGGGTCTACTCTGATACCCTCATTTAACTTGATTGCCTCTGTAAAGACCTTATGTACGAAGAGGATCACATTCTGAGTTACTGGAGATTTGGAATTCAATATATGAATGGGGTGGGGGACACAGTTCAACCCATAACACCCTCAGGGCCCCAGCAGCAAGGTGTATGATCTCACTAGGAGACCATAAACTCTGAGGTACTGGGGGCTTCGGGCTTCAAGCACAGTTTGAGTTAGGATCTAGACTGTGACATTAGGGTCTCTCGTCTTTCTGTCCTCTGAATTGGTTTGACATCTGCTCAACCTGCACACGGTCTGGTTGTCAGGATTTTGGGGTTTTGGTGAATCTGATAATTTTTTGATAGCTGCATATCACAAGTGCCTGTTTTCTCTGAGGCTTTGAGTGGGCCAGGCATGAGGGTTGGAATTGATAAACTTGACTAGCAAGCAAAATACCCAGACTTAATTTGAATTGTCTTGATCATTAGAGCACGCTGTCTATAAAAACATACCACTGTTTCAGGGGGTGTGCATGGGATTCAGTCTCTGGTCATTCTTCGCTGTACTCCACTAGGATGAACAGAACATGTGTAGTATGTGGAGAAAGACTCCTTCTTCCAGAGAAAATGCAGTAAGTATTATGAAAAGCTGGATTAATGCTTAAACTGAAGTAAAAAAAAAGAAAGCTAATCAAGGATGGTAATCATGAGTAGACAACAAAGGGATGAGGACGTGTCCATTTCATCTAATTTATTTAAAGTAGTGGAATGTTTTTGACAATCAAGTCTAGTGACAATTGGTAGGGGAAAAGACATTCAGAGATTTTGATGAAATTCTATATCAAATGTATGTTCTCTTTGAAGTATCTACTTTTAGGTTTTGTAATGATTTAATCAAATGTGATTACATTTCAGCACTTTGAAAAGCCTTTTCTCTAGCAGTGTTTCAGCATAATTTAATTTCATTTTTCAGAAGCTTTTTTTATATATGTCATGAGACTAGATTATAGATAAATACAAGCAGTTGTAGGAACGTTTCGAACCCATTCACAGTCACCACAATATGGGAAAGAAGTCACAACAATATGGGAAAGAAAAAAATATTTATTTTCTGAATTTAATTATTTGTCAATATAATTATGAATATCTGTCTATATGTTGGTGGCAGGAGATAAAATGACTTGTGAGTTTTTATTGTTTTATGAATGTTTGTTTCAGATTCCTCAGACTACACTCACCAGTATATTTCCTGTAAGAGTGAGAAAACATAAAAATGACAGATTTTGACTTATGTCCTCTACATTGCCTCATTCTCACAAAAGAGTACTGATCATAGAGAGAGGTCACCGACATGAGAATGCAGGATGGTAAAAGAAAATGCTCAGCTTAGAAGCAAGATATTTTGGGCACAGTGGCTACTCATAAGAAACAGAACACAAATGCAAAATATAAGCCTCCAAGACTACTTTGAGGATACTTGTACAGAAAGACCAAGACTTGGTCTCAATAATGTTAAATAATATGCAGTTCAGACAATAAGTGTGTACTGACTGAGTCAGTTCAGATCAGACTTCACTGATCTCATGATTTAAACTGTGATGTACCTGCATTGTCATATTCCCCCTGTGTTCATCCACTGCAATTATGATTTTTTAAGGTACTATTGATATACAATTTTATGAAGGTTTCACATGACCAACATTGTGGTTTCAACACGCAGCCATATTATCAATTCCCCCACACACACCCCATTGCAGTCACTGTATATCAGTGTAGTAAGATGCTACAGTCATTATTTGTCTTCTCCATGCTATACTGCCTTCCCTGTGACCAACCTATATTGTGAGTGCCAATTATAGTGCCTTTTAATCCCCTTCTCCTTTCCTCCCACCCTCCCCACCCCCTTCCCTTTGGTAACCTCTAGTTCCTTCTTTGAGTCTGTGTCCACTGCTGTTTTGTTCCTTCAGTTTTGCTTTTTTGTAACACTCCACAAATGAGTGAAATCTTTTGGTACTTACCTTTCTCAACCTGTCTTATTTCACAGATCATGATGCTCTCTAACTCCATCCACGTTGTTGCAAATGATAGGATTTGTTTTCTTCTTGTAGCTGAATAATATTCATTGTGTATAAGTACCACATCATCTTCTTTAACCATTCATCTACTGATAGACACCTAGGTGGCTTCCATATCTTCGCTATTGTAAATAGTGCTGCGATAAACATAGGGGTGTATATGTCTTTTTGAATCAGGGATCTAGTTTTCTTTGGGTAAATTTCTAGGAATAGAATTACTGGGTCAAATGTTTTTTCTGTTTTTAGCTTTCTGAGGAACAACCATACTGCTTTCCATAGTGGTAGAAACAATTTACATGCCCACCAACACTGTAGGAGGGTTCCCCTTTTTCCATATTCTCACCAGCATTTGGATGTTGGCCATCCTAACTGGTGTGAGGTGATATCTCATTGTGTTTTTAATTTGAATTTCCCTGATGATTAGCGATGTGGAGCATCTTTTCATGTGCCTGCTGGCCATCTGAATTTCTTCTTTGGAGAAGTATAGATCCTGTGCCCAATTCTTAATTGGGTTATTTGCTTTTTGGGTGTTGAGGCATGTGACTTCTTTATATATTTTGATGTTAAACCATTGTCAGATATATAGTTTACAAATATATTTTCCCATACTGTAGGATGTCTTTTTGTTCTATTGATGGTGTCCTTTGCTGTCCAGAAGTTTTTAGTTTGATGTAGTCCCATTTGTTCATTTTTGCTTTTGCTTCCCTTGCCTGAGAAGATGTATTCAGGAAAAAATTTGTCCATGTTTATATTCAAGAGATTTTTGCCTACATTTTCTTCTAAGAGTTTTATGGTTTTCAGGTCTCTGATCCATTTTGAGTTTACTTTTGTGTTTGGAGTAGTTAGAAAATAATCCAGTTTCAATTTCTTGCATATAGCTATCCAGTTTTGCCAACACTAGTTGTTGAAGAGGCTGTTATTCCCATTATATATCTGTAGCTCTTTTATCACATATTAATTGGCCATATATGTGAGGGTTTATATCTGGACTCTCTATTCTGTTCCATTATTGATGGGTCTGTTCTTGTGCCAGTACCAACTTGTTTTTATTACTGTGGCTTTGTAGTAGAGCTGGAAGTTCAGGAACTTAATCCCCCCAGCTTTATTCTTCCCTCTCAGGATTGCTTTGGCTATTCGGGGTCTTTTGTGGTTCCATATGAATTTTAGAATTATTTGTTCCAGTTCACTGAAGAAAGCTGTTGGTAGTTTGATAGGGATTGCATTGAATCTGTAGATTGCTTTAGGTAGTATAGCCATTTTGACAATATTTATTCTTCCTAGCCAAGAGCATGGGATGCATTTCCATTTGTTAGTGCCCTCTTTAATTTCTCTTAGGAGGCTCTTGTAGTTTTCAGAGTACAGGTCTTTCACTTCCTTGATTAGGTTTATTCCTACGTATTTTATTCTTTTTGATGCAAATTGTGAATGGAATTGTTTTTCTGATTACTCTTTCTGTAGTTCATCGTTAGTGTATAGGAAAGCAACAGATTTCTGTGTGTTAATTTTGTATCGTGCAACTTTGCTGAATTCAGATATTAGTTCTACTAGTTTTGGAGTGGAGTCTTTAGGGTTTTTTATGTACAGTATCATGTCATCTGCAAATAGTGACAATTTGACTTCTTCTTTACCAATCTGGATGCTTTGTATGTCTTTGTTTTGTCTGATTGCGGTGGCTAGGACCTCCAGTACTATGTTGAATGACAGTGGAGAGAGTGGGCATCCTGTCTTGTTCCCTATCTTAGATGAAAAGCTTTCAGCCTCTCTCCATTAAGTATGATGTTAGCTGTGGGTTTGTCATATATGGCCTTTATGATGTTGGGGTACTTGCCATCTATACCCATTTTGTTGAGAGTTTGAATCAGGAATGGATGCTGAATTTTGTCAAATGCTTTTTCAGCATCTATGGAGATGATCATGTGGTTTTTGTTCTTCTTTTTGTTGATGTGGTGGATGATGTTGATGGATTTTCGAATGTTGTACCATCCTTGCATCCCTGGGATGAATCCCACTTGATCATAGTGTATGATCCTCTTGATGCATTTTTGAATTCGGTTTGCTAATATTTTGTTGAGTATTTTTGTATCTACGTTCATCAGGAATATTGGTCAGTAATTTTCTTTTTTGGTGAGGTCTTTGCCCAGTTTTGGTATTAGAGTGATGCTGGCTTCATAGAATGAGTTTGGAAGTATTCCCTCCTCTTCTATTTTTTGAAAACTTTAAGGAGAATGGGTGTTATTTCTTCTCTATATGTCTGGTAGAATTCAGAGGTGTATCTGTCTGGCCTGGGTGTTTTGTTCTTGGGTAGTTTTTTGATTACCACTTCAATTTCATTGCTGGTCATTGGTCTGTTTAGGTTTTCTGTTTCTTGCTTCGTCAGTCTTGGAAGGTTGTATTTTTCTAAGAAGTTGTCCATTTCTTCTAGGTTTTCCAGCTTGTTAGCATGTAGATTCTCATAATATTCTCTTATAATTCTTTGTATTTCTGTGGGGTCCGTCGTGATTTTTCCTTTCTCATTTCTGATTCTGTTTATGTGTGTAGATTCTCTTTTTCTCTTAATGAGTCTGGCTAGGGGTTTATCTATTTTGTTTATTTTTTCAAAGAACCAGCTCTCGGTTTCATTGGTTTTTTCTATTGTTTTATTCTTCTCAATTTTAATTATTTCTTCTCTGATCTTTATTATGTCCCTCCTTCTGGTGACTTTGGGCCTCATTTGTTCTTCTTTTTCCAATTTCAATAATTGTGTCTTTAAACTATTCATTTGGGAATGTTCTTCCTTCTTTAAATAGGCCTGGATTGCAATATGCTTTCCTCTTAGAATTGCCTTTGCTGCGTCCCACAGAAGTTGTGGCTTTGTGTTGTTATTGTCATTATTCTCCGTATATTCTTTGATTTCTGTTTTGATTTGATCGTTAACCCATGGATTAATTAGGAGAATGTTCTTAAGTCTCCATGTATTTGTGAGCCTTTTTTGTTTCTTTCTAAAATTTATTTCTAGTTTTATATCTTTGTGATCTGAGAAGTTGGTTGTTAGGATTTCAATATTTTTGAATTAACTGAGGTTCTTTTTGTGGCCTAATATGTGGTCTATTCTGGAAAATGTTGCATGTGCACTTGAGAAGAATGTGTATCCTGCTGCTTTTGTGTGCAGAGTTCTGTAGATGTCTGTTAGGTCCATCTGTTCTAGTGAGTTGTTCAGTGCCTCTGTGTCTTTAATTATTCTCTGTCTGGTTGATCTGTCCTTTGGAGTGAGTGGTGTGTTGAAGTCTCCTAAAATGAATGCATTGCTGTCTATTTCCTCTTTAATTCTGTTAGTATTTGTTTGACATATGCTGGCGCCCCTGTGTTGGGTGCATATATATATTTACAATGGTTATATCTTCTTGTTGGACTGACCCCTTTATCATTATGTAATGTCCTTCTTTATCTCTTGCTACTTTCTTTGTTTTGAATTCTATTTTGTCTGATACACGTACTGAAACTCCTGCTTTTTTCTCTTTGTTGTTTGCATGAAATATCTTTTTCCATCCCTTCACTTTTAGTCTGTGTATATCGTTGGGTTTGAGGTGTCTCTCTTGTAAGCAGCATATAGATGGGTCTTGCTTTTTTATTCATTCTGTTACTCTGTGTCTTTTGATTGGTGCATTCAGTCCATTTACATTTAGGGTGATTATCGATAGATATGTACCTATTGCCATTGCTGGCTTTAGATTCATGGTTACCAAAGGTTCAAGGGTTGCTTCTTTACTATCTAACAATTTAACTTAACTTTCTTGTTAAGTTATTGTAAACACCATCTGAAGTTTCTTTATTTCTCTCCCTTCTTATTCTTCCTCCTCCATTCTTTATGTACTAGGTGCTTTATTCTTTGTCTTTAGTTAGTATTTGGATGGTCTTCTTTCTTTGCTATGATTTTATTTTCTCTGGTGACAGCTTTTTAGCCTTAGGAGTGCTTCCCTCTAGAGCAGTCCGTTTAAGATATCCTGTAGTGGTGGTTTATGAGAGGCAAACTCTCTCAACTTTCGTTTGTCTGGAAATTGTTTAATCCCTCCATCATATTTAAATGATAATCGTGCTGGATACAATATCCTTGTTTCGAGGTCCTTCTGTTTCATTACGTTAAATATATCATGCCATTCTCTTCTGGCCTGTAAGGTTTCTGTTGAGAAGTCTGATGATAGACTGATGGGTTTTCCTTTCTAGGTAATCTTTTTTCTCTCTCTAGCTGCCTTTAATACTCTCTCTTTATCTTTGATCTTTGCCATCTTAATTATTATGTGTCTTGGTGTTGTCTTCCTTGGGTCCCTTGTGTTGGGAGATCTGTGGGCTTCTGTGGACTGCGAGACTATTTCCTTCCCCTGCCAGGGAAAGTTTTCAGCAATTATTTCTTCAAAGACACTTTCTATCCCTTTTTCTCTCTCTTCTTCCTCTGGTACTCCTATAATGCGAATATTGTTCCGTTTGGATTGGTCACACAGTTCTTTTAATAGTCTTTCATTCCTAGAGATCCTTTAATCTCTCTCTGCCCCAGCTTCTCTGTATTCCTGTTCTCTGATTTCTATTCCATTAACAGTCTCTTGCATCTCATCCAGTCTGCTGTTAAGCCCATGGATCGCTTGTCTGATTTCTGCATTGTCTTTCCTCACTTCCCTCACTTCCTCCCTCAGCTCTTGCACATTTCTCTGTAGATCCATCAGCATGGTTATGACTTTTGTTCTGAATTCTTTTTCAGGAAGACTGTGCATTTCCATGCCTTCAGGCTCCCTCTCTGGGGTTGTCTGGTTGATCTTAGTCTGAACCATATTCCTTTGTCTTTTCATGGCTACAGAAGTGGTCGCTGGTAGTTGGGACGTATGTCAGGTGGGCTCTTTAAGACCGCCTCGCGGAGTGCTGAGTTCTCTCAGGTGTAGCTGCACGCTGTGCGCTTTACTGTGTATTCTGGTCTTTCTTTTAGAAATAGTTGTATTTGCTGTATTTTCATAGATATATATAGTTTTGGGAGGAGATTTCTGCCGCCTTGTTCATGCCGCCATCTTCCCGGAAGTCTTGAGTGGATTCTTTAGGATTTTTTTTTGTCCAGTATCATGTCATCTGCAGACAGTGATAGTTTAACTTCTTCCTTACCAATATGGATGCCTTTTATTTCTTTGTGTTTTTTGATTGCAGTGGCTAGGACCTCCAGTACTATGTTGAATAAAAGTGAGAAGAGTTGGCATCCTTGTCTTCTTCTTGATCTTAGAGGAAAAGCTTTCAGCTTTAAGCTGTTAAGTATGGTATTGGCTGTCGTTTGTCATATATAGCCTTTATTATGTTGTGGTACTTACCCTCTATATGCATTTTGTTCAGAGTTTTTGTCAGGAAGGATGTTGAACTTTGTCAAATGCTTTTTCAGCATCTTTTGAGGTGATCGTGTGATTTTTGTTGATGTGATGTGTCTTGTTGATGGATTTTTGAATATTGTACCATCCTTGCACCCCTGGAATAAATCCCGCTTGATCATGATGGGTGATTTGTTTGATTTATTTTTGAATTTGGGGTGCTAATATTTTGTTGAGAATTTTTGCATGTATCTTCATCAGAGATATTAGTCTTTAATTTGTGTGTGTGTGTTGTGTCTTTGCCTGGTTTTGTTATTAGATTGATGCTGGCCTCTTAGAATTAGTTTCAAAATATTCCCTCCTCTTCTACTTTTTAGAAGACTTTAAGGAGGATACGTATTTGGTCTTCTCTAAATGTTTGATAAAATTCAGCAGTGAAGCCATCTGGTCAAGAGGTTTTGTTCTTAGGTACTTTTTAAATTTCCAATTCAATTTTGTTGCTGGTAATTGGTCTGTTCATATTTTCTGTTTCTTCCTTGGTCAGTCTTGGAAGGCTGTAATTTTCTAGAAAATTGTCCATTTCTTCTTGGTTACCCAATTTGTTAGCATATAATTTTTCACAGTATTCTCTAATAATTCTTTGTATTTCCATGGTGTCCATAGTGATTTTTCCTTTCTCATTTCTGATTCTGTTTATGTGTGTAGACTCTTTTTTCTTGATAAGTCTGGCTCAGGGTTTATCTATTTTCTTTATTTTTTTGAAGAACCAGCTATTGGTTTCATAAATTCTTTCTATTGTTTAATCTCAATTTTATTTATTTATGCTCTGATCTTTATTATGTCGCTCCTTCTACTGACTTTGGGCCTCATTTATTCTACTTTTTCTAGTTTCATTAATTATGAGTTTAGACTGTTCCATTGGGACTGCTTTTCTTTCTTGAGGTAAACCTGTTTCAATATACTTTCCTCTTAGAACTTCCTTCACTGCTTCCCACAGGATTTGGGTTGTTGAGGTGTTTTTTCATTTGTTTCCACATATTGCTTGATCTCTGTTTTTATTTGGTTATTGATCCATTGATTATTCAGGGGTATGTTGTTAAGCCTCCATGTGTTGTGGACTTTTTGTTCTCTTTGCATAATTTATTTTTAGTTTCATACCTTTGTTCTCTGAGAAGCTTCTCAGCTGGTTGGTCCAACTTCCATCCTTCTGGATATATTGAGGCTCTTTGGCTTAGTATCTGATCTATTCTTGAAAATGTTCTATGTGCCCTTGAGAAGAATGTGTATCCTGTTGCTTTTGGATGGAGTATTCTGTAGATGTCCGTTAGGTCCATCCTTTCTAATACGTTGTTCAGTGACTCTGTCTCCTTACTTATTTGCTGTCTAGTTAATCTGTCCTTTGGAGTGAGTGATGTGTTGAAGTCTCCTAAAATGAGTGCTTTGCATTCTATTTTCCCTTTTAAATCTGTTAGTATTTGTTTCAAATATGTAGGTGATCCTGTGTTGGGTGCATAGATATTTATAATAGTTATATTCTCTTTCTGGACTGACCCCTTTATCATTATGTAATATCCTTTTTTGTCTCTTGTTACTTTCTTTGTTTTTAAGTCTATTTTGTCTGATATAAGTACTGCAATCCCTGCTTTTTTCTCCCTATTAGTTGCATGAAATATCTTTCTCCATCTGTTCACTTTTAGTCTGTGTATGTCTTTTTGTTTGAAGTCTCTTGTAGGCAGTATATAGATGGGTCATATTTTCTTATCCATTTTCCCACTTCATGTTTTTTGATTGGTGCATTCAATACATTTACATTTAGGGTGATTATTGATAGATATGTACTTATTGCCATTGCAGGCTTTAGGTTTGTGGTTACCAAAGGTTCAACGGCAGTTTTTTCACTATCTAACAGCCTAACTTAACTCGCTTATTATGCTATTTCACACACAACCTAAAGGTTCTTCTTTTTCTTCTTCCTCTACTCTTTATGTATTAGGTGTCATATTCTGTGCTCTTTTGTATTCGTTGACTGACTTTGTGGGTAGTTGATTTAATTTTGCATTTGCTTAGTAATTAGTTGGTCTACTTCCTTTGCTGTGGTTTTATTTTCTCTGGTGATGGCTATTTAGCTTTGGAAGTGCTTCCATCTATAGAAGTTCCCTTAAAATACACTGTAGAGATAGTTTGTTGGAGGTAAATTCCTTCAACTTCTCTGGAAATTGTTTAATCCCTGCTTCATATTTAAATGACATTCTTGCCAGGTAGTGTATTCTTGGTTGGGGGCCCTTCGGCTTCATTGCATTAAATACACCATGCCCCTCCCGTCTGGCCTCTAAGGTTTCTGCTGAAAAGTCTGATGATAGCCTGATGGGTTTTCCATTGTCTATGATCTTTTTTCTCTCTCTGGCTGCTTTTAATACTCTCTCCTTTTCCTTGATCTTGGCCATTTTAATTATTATATGTCTTGGTGTTATCATCCTAGGATCTCTTTAATTGGGAGATCTCCGCACTTCCATGACCTGAGGGAATATTTACTTCCCCAGATTGGGAAGTTTTAACAGCAGTTATTTCCTCAAAGATATATCCTTTCTCCTTTTTACTCTCTTCTTCTTCTGATACCCCTATAAGGTAAATATTCTTGCATTTGTATTGGTCGCACTGTTCTCTTATTCTTTCATTCCTTGAAATACTTTTTTCTCTCTGTGATTCAGGTTCTTTGTATTCCTGTTCTAATTTCTATTTAATTTACTGTCTCCTGTACCTCATCTAATGTACTTTTAAATCCTTCCATTGTGTTCTTCACTTCAGATACTGTATTTGCAAAATAGCTATCTCTTTCTTGAAGCCCTCCCTGAGATCTTGCATATTTTTCTGTAGCTCCATGAGCATGTTATTTTATTTTGAAATCTTTATCAGGAAGATTGGTGATTTCAGTTTCACTTAGCCCTTTTTCTGTTGTCCCTTGGATTCCTGTTTGTAGAAATTTTTTTGTCATTTCATATTTCTGATGATTCCTATGGAATAAATAACTCTGTGTAGGTGGCACCCTCTGTTGCCCAGAAGCTCTCCTCTCTGGAGCTGCCCAGCTGCTCAAACAATGGCGTGAGTTGCAGGCCCATGGCACCAGAGCCTGCTGAGAGTTAAGAGTTCTTTCCTGCTTCCTGGCTGCAGTGTCTGCCTCCCCTGCCAGGTCCAGTGGGCCAAGTTTTCCTGAAGGAGCCTCTATGTTATGCCCCTGTAGCTGCCATAGGCGAGGCCACCCTCTGGCTGGCCTGGCATGATAGTGGGGGCAACAGGAGTGCAGACTACTGCCTGCTGGAAGGAACAGCAGGCTGCATATCACAGTGGGGGGCCTCAGCTCTGCATTGCCAGCCAGGGGGTTGGAGCATCTGAGGCTCCTGAATGTTCCCATCCTGCTGGGCTGAGTATGCCGGGATGACTTTGTAATCCTTGCCCCTTGAGCACCCCTCTCACTGTTGGGAATTCTTTCAAAGTGTCTGCCTTTCTTTTGGTCCAAAGTGGCCAACTGTGGGTACCTGTTCTCCACAAGCAGCTAGAATCTTAGTCTCTCTGAGTATTCTGCCTGTCTTTGCTTTCCAACCCCACTAATCTCCAGAGCACCATGTAATGTGGGTTCATATTCCCAGAGCATATCTCCAGGGCTGGGTGTTTAGCAGTGATGGGCTTCTACTCCCTCCCCACTCTGTTTCTTTTCCCCTGTCTGTGAGCTGGAGTAGGGGAGGGCTTGGGTCCAGCCAGATAATGTCTTTGCTATTAAACCCTTTTCTTTGAGGTCTGCTCTTTTCCCTCAAATGTAGGCAGTCTGTTCTGCAGTCTTCAGGTCACTCTTTCAGGATTAGCTGTATTTGTTCTATTATCATTTTATATGTGGTTTTGGGAGGATGATTCTGCCTCACTTCTTTTGCTGCCAACTTTTTTCTCTGCTCAGCCAATTATGGCTTATATTAATGTTCAAATTGTCACACCTGTGGAAAATTGTCTCCCCACCATGGTAACTTCTCTGAGTTTGTCTGAGACATCCTGATTTGACCCTTGTTATCTTTGAAAGAGTTCTTACCTTGTGTGACAAGATATTCCAGTCTCATCTTGTATATATCCTATCCCACAGCTCACGTAATGTGCTATTACTTTAAGAAGCCCTTCAACTGTAAATTGGAAATGCTACATAGGGACCGTAATCTGTGTTCAAGGAGCATATTTTACTTTTATGGGCTAGAAATATTTTATTATAATTATTGGCTCATGAGAAGGATAATCTTTCATTTAGTAGAGATATTGTCCTACTAATACATGATATATTTCTAGTATGGTAATAACTAAATGTCTGATTTATCAAAGTAAATTGTGTTAATAAGGAAGACAGATTATTTTTGAACTTAGCTGGAGAGTCAGGCTTGAAGAAATTTCTCAAGATTCATTTATTGGGGAAGACTGAAATAGGGCAGTAGTAGACCTTGTAATGTTGGCTTATTTCTAGGGCAACAAATTTGGGCTTGTTCTTTCTCAGGCAACTTATTTCTAGTGTTTTCTAGAAAACAAAAACACTTAATCAAAAATATATATGTACCCCTATGTTCATTGCATCATAATTTAAAATAGTAAGATAAGGAAATGATATAGGTGTCCATTAATAAGATATATATATATATATATATATATATATATATATATATATATATGTATGTATATACATATATCATGTATATATATCACTTTTCTCCCTTGTGAAACAGTAGTCAGTAATGAAGAACTATACAATTCACTTCTTTGTTTCTTTCAAATAGATATTTCCTTTTTTTTTCTATTGGAATATGGTTAACATACAGTATTGGTTTCAGATATACAACATAGTGATTCAACAATTATATACATTAATTAATGCTCACTGTGATAAGTGTAGTTACTATACAGTTCACTTCTAGAAGATTTCATCTGAAGTACCTATAATTTAAGAATAACCTCCTTTAAGATTCCCATATTTGTCAAAGTTCCAAGCCACCATAAAGTGACATTCATTATGGCCTATAATCTGGAATTCTATAAGTAGCAGACTAGACCTTTTCATTAATAACATCAAGGTCCATGTGTCAGTATTGTTTCCATGGCCTTTTCCTGTGAGCAGGAGTCTGCTCTTAAAGCATGGATTTGACCAAATATATTTGTTGAGAATTTTTCTAACATAGAAGTACTGTTAATGGGATTTTTTGACCAGCCTTACTTACACAAATGTGAAAGCATCTTAAATTTGAAGTTATGCTATTGCCATATATCATCTATATCTATACAGATATGGAATAAGTTTGATAGATATTGTACAAAAAGCATATTTGATATAAAAAGATATTGTACAAAAGTTCTGTGTACAAAATTTTGTACAGAGGTATGATTGTGTCCTCACTTAATCTAAAATATACACATTCTTATTAAGAACATTTTTATATATTATTGACAAGGAAGATTAAGCCCTTTTAATGATAACACAGTTTTTCACATTATGTGCAGCTTTCATCATCAATCTGGAAATGTCTAATATACCCAATTACACTGAACATCTGTTTTTACAGGATGAGGGAGCAAATATATCGTGTGACCCAATGGCTTTCTCACAAAGCCCACAAGTGTAAAAGATATGTTAACAGTTTTATGGTTGTGAATCTAGGTCCTCAATACACAATAATTCATAGGAAAATTTTATCAGCATACACAAGATAGGAATATCAGATAAAAATCACTGATAAGAATGGTTATAAGCAATATTAAAAAATAAACACACTGATAAGTAACACTTTATCATGATAAGTAACACGTTATTAGGGATTCTAGCTTATTATTTTTAAAGTCAGGAATGTTTATTAAAACATGGTTTCAGTGGCTAACAGTCATATGAAAAAATGTTCCACATCACTGATAATAAGGGAAATGCAAATCAAAACCACAGTGAGATGCCATGTCACATCAGTCAGAATGGCTATTATAAAAAAATCAGATAAAAAGTGTTGGTCAGGATGTGGAGAAAAGGGGACCCTCTTGCACTATTGGTGGAAATGTAAACTGGTGCAGCCACCATGGAAAACAGTATGAAGGTTCTTCAAAAAATTAAAAATAGAACTACCATATGATCAAGCAACTCCACTTGCAGATATTTATCCAAAGGAAAAAGAATGCTAATTTAGAAATATACATGTAGCCCTATGTTCACAGCATCATTATTTAAAATAAGATGGAAACAACCTAGTTGTCCATTAATAGCAATGTATATATTTTGAGTGTGTGTGTGTATGTGTATGTATATATACATGTATATATGTGTATATGTATGTATATACAAAATTAATATTCATATAAATACATAAAATATGGATATAAATACATAGCAACATAATACAGTAGAATATTAGTCTTGAAAAAGGCTGAACTCTTGCCATTTGTGACAACATGGATGGACCTAGAGGGAATTACTCTAAGTGAAATAAGTCAGAGAGGGAAGGGAAAATACCATACAATTTCACTTTTATGGGGAATCTAGAAAACAAAACAAATGAACAAACAAAACAGAAACAAATTCATAGATATAGAGAACAAATAATGGTTGCTAGAGGAGACCAGAGTAGGGAGTGAGTAAAATAGGTGAAGGGGATTAATATGTACAAACTTTGAGTTATATAATGAATAAGATATAATGTAGAGCATAGAGAATATAGTCAATAATACTATAATAACTTTGTATAGTGACCAAGGGTAACTAGACCTAGCTAAACAAAGTACACATCTTTTATGTTCATAAATATACTCTACATACTAATAGATCAATATTTCCTTCTGTGATCAAAAAATATCCCAAATTATTGTTTTCATTTTTTTCTAAACACTCAGACTCTGACACAAGGATTTGGGTATAGATAGTTAGTTTGAGAGGTGATCCCAGGAAACAAAGCAAATGAGTAGGGCACATCAGAGAGGGAAGCAGGAAAACCAAAACAGGGATATATTACGAAGGTCACTGCTGTAGACAGTAAGGGCTCAATATCACCAGAATCTATGGGAAACATGTGGAATGCCTCCTAGAATGCTCTATTCACAGGATGAGTAGTAGAAGCATAACATCCACTAGTTCTGTTCCACTGACCTAAGGTTGTCCTCCAGGGCATTAACTTGTCAGTGCTTTGGGTTGTACTTGTGCCCAGGTGCGTCAGGATCCATATCTTCTTCTTCTCTTTAGAATGTGATGTGGAATCTCCAACATTATCTGCTATAAATACAATCCTTAGAATATTGAAATAGAGGGATCACCAGCCTTTGTCTCTTTTATGAAGAAACCTATAATATTGTACCAGCTTTGTTGAGAATGTTTACATTGTATTTGTCCTTTCCAAATCCTTTACAGTACTGATACAAGAAAGTTAAAAAAGAAATACTCTTTTCAGACATCTGCTTTTACTGGATATCCTAAAATTTCTGTTTTGTTACATTTGTTTACATTTTGATACCAGATAATTTTGCTGTTCAACAAAATTGCTCTCATTTTTCCCTGATAAACAAGAGAAGTGCAGCATGTTACATTAACTTATTAGTCATCTGGCACCGTTATATACAGCCTCTTACATTTTTCACAAAGAAACATGTACAATAATTCAATTCAAATGTATGCAAATGTAGGTATTTTCTTTTCAACTTATTAACTGAAGACCATACTATAATATAAAGATCATCATTTTTCATGTTCCTGTGTTTTATAATTTCTATCTTATTTAGATATGACCAGATACCCAATTCTGATTTATTAATTAACTCAACACTAATCCATGCTCTTAAAGGTATCAACAGATAGAATTATACAGAGAGATCAAATGTGGTTTTAAAAATTTATTTGAAAGCTCTGCAATTAAAAAAAATTATGGATTGTTTATGAAGAGAAACTAACCCTTATAAATGTGGCATAAGTTTATAATAATCTTATAAAACACATCAGCTACTCTAATTTAATTTTATTGAACATGTAATTTCATTTCTTTATTCATTTAAGTATTTTGTAGCTAAATAACTATTCATTTAATAAATAAAAATTATGTAACATTTGGGAAGTCCAAATTAAATGTTTTCTATTTGAAAAAAGCTCCAAAGAACCCTAGTAAATTAATTGGTATGTAATATATCAACTATATAACAAATGATTTCAATAGACAGGTGACTCTCAGACAGAAAATTGTTCCTACTGCTCTGGTGGGTACACAGAGACTTAGCCCATTGGTCTTCGCCTGCCCTGCTCACTTCCCTTTCTTCTTCAATGCCATAAGACCTCTATTTTGGGAAACCCCTCTGTATAATATAGGAGCAGCTGACCATGGCTCATTCATGGCTAAAAACAGATCTCTCTGTAAATTTTCTGCTTGAAAAACTGGACTCATATTTTTATTAATAAACTGGTATTATGTAGACCTGGATTTGGCTAGGATCAGTTTATGCCATCGGGTGTACTCTATAAAGAAAAGCTACTTTAATAAGTTAATAGTAAGAAACAGACTCCAAAAGCATCATGGGAAGACCTTGACACAGTTATGCCTTAAGTGTAGCTGTGTTCCTGGATATACTAGTCATGTGGGACAATAAGTTTATTTTTTGTGATTTATAATATTTAAGTTATCTTTGTTTCATTTGAAACCAAATGTGTCCCAAAAAATTCAATGAATAGAGAAATAGATGTGTCCTTTAATTCAGAAGGTACAATTAATGCACATTAAACAAATGAACCCTGTCCATGACCAGCAAGTGCAAGAATAGGATTTTTAGAATAATAATTAAATAGCCAGGTAGATTTAGTCATGTTCAAAAGTTTCTAAATCTTTAGTAACAAATACCCTTAATAGTAACAACTAATATCTCAGTGGGAAATATGGATCATTTAAGTTTAGATTTATTGTTCATAAAGTAAATGGAGAACATTCCTTAAGTCTGGCTAAATATTATATTAAAAATCCAAATATTCTCTCCCTTTTCCTCTCTCACATGCACACACACCTACACACACACTCACTCACATGTCTGGGTACTTTATTCCTTCTTTTACTTGCCCTTCACAGAATTCTCACTAATTATAGTAAAAAGTTCAAATTCACCAAGAACTGACAGAGCATTTTTAATATGGCTCTTTCTTGACTTCACTTCCAAGTTTTTCCTCCTACCAGATCCCCACACTCATAATTGTTTAACGCTCATCTATAAATGTAAGACTGTTACATATGTCAATTCCTTGAACCTCTCCTTCTGAAAAGTCTATACTTCATTTGTCCAGGCAAATTTTGTTTGCTTATGAGAACTTAGTTTGGTTCCTATATCTTCTGAGTCATTTTCTATGCTCTCCATGTCAACCTCCAGCACACATTTGGGTTTCTTTTCACTGAGCTTCTATAGCAAATATTACCCACCTCCATTTTAGCAAAATATTTGTCGTACTGAATTTGAATAATGTATTTGTTCAGGTTCCAATGAACAATATATATTCATTTATTTATCCTTATTATTTAGCACTTTACATATACAATATAAATACTGATTGATGAATGGTATCCTTATAAAAATTCAAAATAAATTAAGCATGCATGATTCTTGCTTGCTAGAAATCATTCTCCTTCTAGTCATCCTTGGTATATACCCAAATGAGCTGAAAATGGATCCCCATAGAAAAACTTATGCATGGATATTCATAGCAGCTTCATTCATAATTACCAAACTTTAGAAGTAACCAAGATGTCCTTCAGTTGGTGAATGGATTAATAAACTCTGGAAAATCCAGGCAATGGAATATTATTTAAGGCTAAAAAGAAATGACCTGTCTAGTCATGAATAAACATGGAGGAATCTTAAATAAATATTACTACTGGGAAGAAGCCAATGTGAAATGGCTACATTTGTTTAGTACAATTAAAACTATAAGACATGCTGGAAAATGCAAAATGAAGACAGTGAAAAGATTAGTGGTTCCTTGGGGCTGGAAGGAGGAATGAATAGACAGAGCACAGAGGATGTTTAGGGCAGTCAGACTGTTCCGTAGGACATTATAATGGTGGATACATGTCATTGTACATCTGTCTAAGCCCATACAATGTACAACACCGAGTGAACCCTAATTTAAGCTGTGGACTTTGGGCAATAATGATGGGTCAATGTAGGTTCACTAGTTGTTACAAATGTGCCATTGTGGTGCAGGATGTTGATAATATGAGAGGCTATACATGCACGGGGGCAGGTGGTATATGGGATATGTAACGCATCTCAATTACAATAGTAAGCATAACTATATTTCTGATTCATTTACTTTATAAAAGATAAATCTTAAGTTTTCCATATTTTTATTCAAAACAGTTTGTGGGTACGGTACAAAGTTGCTTACCTGAAAAATAGGAAACATAAAAACGGAAACAATATTCCTGCCTGTCATTCTAGCTACGGTCGTTTAATTCTTTGTTGGCATTCCATTAAGGTCCATACAATCTGTGCCCCCAAAACGTGAAAGTAGCCAACTCCTTTTAAACTTCACAAAACCTCTAGTGGACATGTATGTTAAGTTCTAGCACCAGTAAAAGTTACTACTGGCTTCCTCTTTAAGAAAAGTGGTGGCTTAGTAAGCACACAATGAAGGTAAATTATATTCAAAAGTGTTTCTTTCAGAAGAATTAAATGCAATAACGGACAAAAACGTAAAATCAAGTTTGGGATTTTGTACTGCTTTCGAATTTTATTTTGCCATCATTACAATTGAGAACTTTTACCGTTGCCTATTCTGGATTTTTTTTTATTTTGGCTTACCAGATCCTGATGTTGAATTGTGGACATTTTTGCTTTTTGAAGTAAACTTTATAGTGCAAAAGTATATGCAAAATACCATTCTCATTCTTTAAAAATAAAAAGGTAAATGATTATTCAGATACGTATTTACATTTACAGACAACTAAGATTTCACAATAAAGACATGCAAAACAAAGCAGATTGAAAAATAAAGGATCTGTGAGGGGGTTAGGGAGGGAAGTGTTGTATAAAATATCTGAATGAATTAGAACACCTGCATCTCTTATTATCATAAATCCAGTATCAAACAATATGTTGTGCTGCAATGAAAAATAAACATTTGAAAAAGCCATATATAAATACATATAAGTATATATGTTTACACATGTATATATAAAATGTGTGTGTATATACACACATATTTATGCATATTTAGTTGATAGTATAGCTTATCTCTGTTGTCATATTTATTTGTTTCTTTCTAGCAGTTTCCCATTTATCGGTCTCAAAGTTGCTATTAACAGTAATGTGTGTATGTTTTGTCTTTAACACATTTTACTTTGTTTAAAAAATAGAGAATCCATGTATAGTGAGCTATATTTTTAATTAATGAGGAAATAAAAGATAAAGCCATATAACAATATAAAATTTTGTATTATTTTGGAAACCTAGACTTTTCATAACTCAAGTTTATACATTTGTCTTGTATAATATTGTAGATAAATATTGACGTTAATATGATGCAGGAGACCCAATATCCAGTCTTACCTTTGACATTAATGAACTCAATTGGGTAAGTCAAGTAACACTTCCTAGTGTTACATAGAGGGGAGAACAAGGTGGGAGAATATGGTTCAACCAGATTAGTGTCAACATTTTTCAACTCTAGATTTCCTCTACATTATTTTGTGCTTATGGTTTGAAAGATACATCTTTCATATTACACTGACTAGGGGACAGTTATATCGTTTTCTTTTTCAAAATTTTATTTTGAAAAAAATTTGATTCATTTAGACACATTCAGATCTTGGATAAGAAGCGAATAACCAGTCAAAACATCCTGCTAAGAAATTTATGTTTATACTTAGCCTGTTAGCCCTTATTATTTATCACCATTAGGCTTCCTGAAATACTGAATATGATCCAAGATCCCCATTACAATCTTTTGTACTCTAAGCAGTTTAAGGAGCCCAGGTTAAAAATAAATGATTTCTAAATTTCCTTCCAGCTCTAATATCCCATACTTCTTGCCTTTAGATTTCCAATATAGCATAATATATATATTATACTTTATATATATCATTATACACTCTATATTATCGGTAAGGTTAGTTGAGGGTACTTGTAGGAAATGCAACTAATTTGCATGCTAGCTATACACAGAACTCAATAATGGCTCTACAGTGAATTATTCACATACTTTGTGACTTTTATGCTTTTCTTTATTCAGTAAAGCATAGCAACTTTCTCATTTGTTCTCATTTCATTCTCATCCCAACTAGGGTTCAAAATCCCACCTAAGCTGCCTCATTAAAATTCCTTTTTCCACGGAACTTTGAAAAATACAGTAAGAAAGACTGTGAAGAAAATCATTTCAAAACATTTCTACAGCCAGGAACAAATCACTTCTCTGCCCTTAGGCACATACACACAGGCCTATACATACACACACACAGGCACACTAGAGATTATTGGTCACTTTTCTTCTTAGGGCATCAAGTCAAAAAGAAGGCTATACTCAGGCAAAGGGAAGCATTTTACCTTCTTTCTCTCATCTAAGACACGTCTACCAAGCTTTAAGTTGTTGCCTTGTGAGTCACCTCATCTATTGTATGACATTTTTTAAAAGAAGCATCTAGTTCCACCCCCAGAGGTAAAATCTACTACCATGAGTCCAAGGAAGCCTGTGTGGTGATCCGTCATCAGTACATGACCCACAGTGCATGATACTAGGTTATACTAGATATGTAACACCTTCTGTTACATACCAACACCAAAGCTCAAGTTAAAGTTTATCAAGTTCATCACACTTCCTAATCTTTCACTTTTGCAAGCTGAAGAGAGATGAACAAGGTCAGGGTCCACCTACAAATGTGATTACCTTTCACATGATCTTTATGTGTTCTTTTGTCTGGCATTCTTGTTAATTTAGTGTCAATGAATATTGACATGGGATAGCCAGGGCTAGAATTGTTTAGAATATGTACCTAAAAACTAATTTTAATGCTTAATCTTTATCTTTGCTGGAATAAAAAAGAAGAGGTCATATCAACAAACAAATATTTCATATGGTGACTTCCTCTAGATTCAATGATAAATCTTGTCAGTATTCAGCATTTTTATTCTTCTTACTGTATTCTATCATGACCTCTATGTACTTCCATTTTCCCTGACAGCTCTGGTTTTGTCACTTAGAAGAAAATGGATTATCTTTTGCTGTAACTCAGACATCAATTGTAATTACTTCAGTAGCTATTGATAGCATGCTTTTCTTTAAGAAGAGCTTACAAGATGGGGAAAGTGAAAACTAACGGCCATCACTCATTCTCCTGGGCTCATTATTCAAGTAGCCATTTATTTCTAAGAGGAAAACAACATTTTCTGAGTATAATTTACATATCCAACCCTGCCTTGCATTTTGCAAAACTATGGAAACCTACTATCTGTTTATCATTATTGAACATGTCAGGAACTGCAATGACATTCTATTGATTATAAGTCACAAACCCCTGGCATTTAGCTCTTTAATCCTGATGGGTTTTTAAGAGGATGTTAAATACCTTAAAGATAGTGAATTGCAAGTGCTCACACCAAAACCTTTGATCTAGAGACTGATATAACAGGAGACCATGATAACAAGCATATCTCTCACATCCTTACTCCCTCAAATAGTCACAGAATTTCACTAATAGAAGAGACACAATTGTTTTCCTGCTAAGGCCCATATATGTCTGTGATGATGGCAGGGCTGCATGGATATGAGTGTATCTCTTCTTTTACTTCCCTCAGAGAGGAAGATTTCACCTTTGATATAGCATGACAAATATATGAAAAAGAGGGAAGTCCTCATTTATATTTTCCAGAGACAAGAAGTCATTCAATCTTAAGTTTCCCTGATTACCTTGACAAAAGGAAATACTTTGAGAAATGAGCAATAATATAAAATCCTAAAGACATGTCCAACCAGCTAATGCAAAAAATTACACTGCTTAATTGTGTATACTTGGTGTCTACATTCATACAGATTACACCAATTGGTGCTACTTGTGGATAAAAAAAATCCTATGTATAAGGTTAGTGAAGGACAAGAGGACTAGAATTCTGTTGCATTATCTTTTCTAAAAGACATATTTGTTATAATTTACTTTAATATGTTTATTTTTTCATTGCTAAGATAATGTAAAATTATTCATTTATTCAATAACATTTATTGAGTACTAAGTATGAGATGTCATTCTCAGTCGTTGTGATATACATCACTGAATAAGTGAGAGATGAAACCCCCTATCCTCAGGAAACTTACTTTCTGCTGAGGAGAGTTGAATGATAAGCAAATAAATGTTTAAGTATATGGAGTATATCAGATCTGTCATGCTCTGGACTTCACAAAGTATTTCTAAACTCCTTTCATGCCTCTAGCGTATTCTTAAATATTTTTTTCTGCATGGATTCATGCCCAAATCTCTTTTGTCAGTTAACATATCTGTAAGATCTTCAGTGCTTTGGCAAATATCTACTCTCAAGTACATTGCAGAATTCATTGATTCTGGTAATCAGTTACTTATGTCAGTACTTACAGATATCCCATGATTATATATTTCTACACTGTTCCTGATTGGCCTATATTCCACATTTATATGGGGTATATTCAGTAATACTGGCCTGTACAATGTGAAAAAATACCATAACAGGGCTATGCAGTGTAATGAGTAATTATAACCAAGTGGAAGAGACTCACAGATCAATACATAATCACCTTAAGGAAGCTACACAATTAATCATCTGCTCAATTGCAATAAGAACTTAAAGTAAGTAGTCTCGTTTCATTTATAAGAAGCCTCAACAAATTCAGTCCAAAAGGGGATGAGTCTAAAATAATGAAAAAAAATTGTGGATTATCTTTTTAAAAATATTTATTTTTCCTTCTTTAAATTGTATTTATTTATTAATGACTGTACCAAAAATGATTGTCAAAATATTTATCATATTTTTTAATTGACTGGATTATTTAATTTGAACACATTTTGTTAAAAAGTAATGTGTTAGGACTTGGCAAATACAATGAAATGCACTTTCCCAGGTAGCAGCAAAAGATAGAAACAGCACATAAAAAATTAACAGATGTCTAGATAAAAAGTGCTCAGTGCCATACCAGGGTACAAAATGCTAGGGAAGGAAAGAGTGGGAGGACTCATATCTGGCTGCCTACTGAAGAAGGTAGAATTTGAGAGTAAGTGTATGATAATGGTAGGAATTACCTATGATAACTGTTTCACTTTTCTATTGCATTATGACAAATTATCACAAATATAGTGACTTAAAACAACACACATTTTTTTGTTTTTAATTTTACCGTTTATATGGTTCAGGATTTGGGGCAAGGCACATCTGGGCCCTAGGCTCAGAGTCTTAGATGTATACAGTCAACATGTTGAATGGCTACATTCTCATCTGGAGGCTTAGCTGGGAAAGGATCCAGTTTCAAACCCATTTAGGCTGTTGGAAGAATTCATTCCCTTATAGTTGAATGACTGAGGACCCAAATTTTTGTGGGCTCTTGGCTGGAGATTAGCCTCATATTTCAGAGTCTGCCTGAAGTTCCTAGGGCCCACCTGCAATCCCTTGCCATGTGGGGTTCTCTATCACAGCTGCTTACATTAAATCTCTTGCCCTTTCCTACTATGACACATCCTATATGATATAACATAGTCATGGGAGTCACATCCTATCTCTTTTGCCATGTTCTGTTCATAAGAAGCAAGTCACTAGGGCCAATCTGCACCAAAAGCAGGGGATCACATAGGGGCATGGACACCAGGAAGTGGGAAATCACTGTGGGTCACATTAGGATCTATTTGCTATAGTAAAAAATAACCCCCAATCTTACTGACTTATAATAAACACATGTCCTGGTTATGTTACGTGTTTTTGGCCACCACAGTGAGGTGCTTTTGCAATGTCTTACCATCCCAGGACTCAGGCTAATGAGCAGCCCTTCTTTGGAAGATACTCTGTGCAAGGTAGAAGGAGAAGAACATGAGATCTAATAAAAAACTTCTCACTCGTTAAGACAACTGCTCAAATGTAGTGTATAAGTCCATTCACATCCCACTGATCAGAGAACATCACATAGTAGTAGGAAGGGAGATACAATATTCTTGACGGTAAAGGGAGAAACAACTGTTTGGAAACCTTAGGGCAATTGGGGAAGTTTCAGGACAGAATTGGCAATCCGTAGGGCATATATAAAAGATCTGAATGTTTCCATTACGAAGAAATCTCTAAGGTGTAAATTTAAAGTTGTGGGTCATTTAGTCCTGGCATTTTCACCATTTTTAAGTTCTTATATTATAAATGACTGTCCCAAGCCACCTTTTAACACTGAAATCAAAAAATATACCTACAGATAAAGACATTTAAAATTTTTTGGATGGAAGTGTTGCCTACTGGGCCAGTAACAGATCTTAAGTGGCGCTGTCCTCTTTGTTTAATAGCAATTACTTGTGCAATTATTTTACTATTTGTTATTTTTTTTAGGTTTTATATAAATTAATATAAAAAGATAAATGCAATTTCTATAATTTTGCTCAGTCAAAACAAAACTTAATATAACTGGAAATAATGAATAAAATCACCCTGAACTTAGGCCATCTGTGTAGGCATTTAGTTGTGAAGGACAATTATCAGAATTTTTAAATGTGAAGAATAGATTTGAAAGCAAAGTTTAGTCAATGATTTCATTTGCATTTTCTAGGTCTTTAAAACCTTCATGCACTTCACAACTTATAATCTTTTTGATTAATTTTTATAGCCATCATTCATTTATTCATTCACTTATCCAACAAATTTGAGTAGCCAGCCTATTGTATTGTTCTAGATCATGGGAATAGAATGGGCAAAACATTTAAAAATCTCTAACTTTTTAGAGCTTAAAATTTAGTGGTAAACAATAAGTGTTCCATACAAAATAGGTAAGATAATGTTAATTTATAAGAAAAACAAAATAAGGGGGATAGTGAATGCGAAATTAAATGTGCTATACAGTGAGATGGTAGTAGAAATCAGCAGGGGCTCTTAGACCTAAATGGCATAAAATGTATTGAAGTTCTTTGGGATGGAATAAATAAGAGCTATCCATTTGGAAAATGTACCTGGCAGTAGCATATGGAATATTTTCAAAGTGAAAAGAGTAGAATTAAAAAACCCAGAAATAGAACTTTATGCAGCCTAGGCAATAGGTGAAAAATTGTAGCAGACAGTCAGTTAAGTGCTGAAGAGTTTTACTCCCTTTCTTTCTCCAGTTTTTGTGTGCGTTGGGGGTGTTTCGCTCTCTCTATCTCTTGATTAAAGAAAAGATGGCCTTATCCCCAATTTAAGGGTTAAATTCTGATTGGTTAAGCCTTCTGTTAATAGTTAATTTCATTGTGGAAATGTAACCTAGTTCTGGCAAATGGGATTAAGAAATTTTTGATGTCACTGAGATGTCGCTGTCAATAACCTTGGAACTACCTGAGTCCAGGACTTCATTTCAATGATATCATAATTTTTTTTTATTGTTCAAACCATTGGATTTGCGACCTTTGTCCTACAGCTTCAAGTCTTCTAAATGAAGCATAAGGGAGGTAATAAGACCGCAGAGTAGAGGTGGGAATAAATAGAATGAGCGGTAAAGTAAATTTAGTGGGACGTTTCCACCTACCACACATTATTTTGAGCATTTGACAGGTATTAATTCATTTAATCTTCACAACTAGCCAGACAAATGGGCTAAATTCACTCGAAAAATGAAAAATGCATGCCTTATTTTCCTTGGCATTAACTTCTTGCTCGAAAATGGCTGACCTTAGAGGAGCTACATTTCCCAGGCTGCCTTGCAGTCAGAGCTCGCGATGTGATTGCGTGTTGATCAGCGCAGTGTCCGTGGAATTGATGTGGGATTTTTCCAAGGCTTGATTTATAAAAAACCTTCCACATGACTTTTTCCATTCCTGGGTGGCTGACCTTGGAAACAATTTTGGAAATGGCAAAGCCACTAATACTATATTTCTGAATGGCTACAAGCAGGAGAGCATCCTTGGCAACCTGCTAACACACCCTTCATACTTGCTCTGTACTTTTATGAGAGCAAGGAATGAAATTTTATTGAGCAAGGAAGAATATTCTATTATGCTGAGTATTAGAATAAAATAATCAGAAATGTTTTTCTTTCCTCTGGACCTTTTTAAGAGGTTTTGACATTATTAATATTTTGCAGAATTCTCTGGTGAAATATCCCATTGATAACTTCATTTCGGTTTTTAACAGTTGTTCTGTTTAAATGTATATCTCTTTGGAGATTGATTTTGTTGCTTTATTATTTCCTGACCTTTAGTCATTTCATTGAGAATTGATTGTTTAGATCTGCATTTAACAGTCTCATACAAAACCTTTCCTTTCTGCCTGTGGTATTTTTTACATATTATCTTTGAATGTGTACATGTTTTTTTTAATTATTTCTTTTTTGTCAATTGGGTTATCTAATGGTTTAGTTATTTTACATCTTGCTAAACAGGCACTTTCTTTTATTAGCTCTATTACATGTTATTCATTAGTTTCCACTTTTAGATTTATTAAAATCAGATCATGTTACTTCTGTAAGGTTAACTTTTGTTCTATATCTAATGTCTTGAATTTGATGTTCCTTATTTTAATAATATGAAAATATATAGCTTCATACTTTTAAAACATTTCTAATTTGTTTTGTAATAATGTAGCTTTTCATTACCCTTATTTGAATTTGTTTTAGATTTCCTTTTTGATATGAGAGTTATTTAAGGTTTTATTCAAAGTTTTTAAGGCAGAGTTTTGTTTGATTCCTGGTGACAACATGTTGTTGTTACCATTTCATTGCTTTGCTCTCTATACTATTTCATCAGTTTAGGAGTCACTGAGGTTTTCTTTAAAGCTCAAATCAAAATGAGTTTTAGAATTATTCTGTAGATACTTGAAAGGATGGTAAATTCTGTTTTTGAAACAAAACTTAATGTATACTAATCATGTTTACCTTAAGGTAAAACTTTGTGTTCAGTATTCTATTTACATGATCTTATATGATCTGAACAGTGGTTCCATGAAATACATATTATTATCCTCACTTAAAGAGAGAAATCAAGCCTCAGGATTAAGCTGCTCAAATTAAGTGTTAAATATCTAACAGTAAATTTCTCTCTGTCTCTTCCTACCCTGTACTACCTCCCACAAATGGGAAGTTTCTACATGTGAATCCCCTATTTCTCTTTCAAAGGGATTTATACTAACAGTTTGTCTATGTAATATTTCTGCTCATTATGTTGCTTTTGTTTTGTAATAATAATGCTGTAGTTCCAACCCATTTTGATTACACTAGATATTGGGTTATAATCAGCTGTCCATGCCATAGGTTATTCTTTGTCTAAAGCAAGGAAGGGACTGGCCTATTACTTAAATTATCATGAGAACGGGTAATACCAATTACTAAATCATTTCAGTTAAACTAGATAGAATGCTGCTACTCAGGATAGATTAGAATAAATTTATTGCCAGTAGTGTCTTCTAATCTCTCAAGTGGAGGGTATTTTCCATACTTTAGGGCTATATTGAGAAACCCCATACTTGAAGTAACTTAAAAGTTTATCACCAGCTGAAATTTAAGTGCAGAATAAACCAGAGCACAAAAGTACAAAGCCACCTTAAAAATAAAAAAAGCAGAAAATGACTCCAAAGCTAGCAAGATTGAATTGAACTTGGCTAGAAGTGCTAATATAATAAAAAATAAATGGGATTTTATTTTACCAACCAAAGAAACTGCTAGAGACTACCTCCAGGATCCATAAGTTATATCCTAGTGCCTAATGTGTTGGAATTGAGAGGTGAAGCCTTAGGGATGTGGATCATGAGGTGGGGCATTTGTGAATGAGATTAGTGCCATTACGAAAGAGACCCCAGGGAGCTCCCTTGCCCCTTCTGCCATGCAAGATCACAGCAAAAATATGACCATCTATGAATCAGGAAGTGGACTTTACCGTACACCAAATCTTCTGACACCTCGATCTTGGATTTTTCAGCCTCTACAACTGTGAGAAATAAATTTCAGTTGTTTGTAAGCCACCCAGTCTATGCTATTCTGTATAGTAGTCCAAACCGACTAAGACAGAAAGACAGAAAAAAGATAGTTATAAAGACAAACTTTGTGCCTATTTTAAGACACTTAGGGAAAAACTCTACTAGCATTCAAAATCTAGATTAAAGAAAATGTTCATAGGTGATAGAAGACTAAATTATTAGCTTATTTCATCCTTTTTGGTGATATCATTAGCACCAGAAAACTGTAATTTTATGACTATTTTTTCATTTATAAAATGTAATTCATATCAAGTGGTAGTTTTTCTCCGACCTGATGAATCACATAAAGTGGCATGTGACGCTTATTCCCATTGTCATGTGTGTCGTTCATTGTCAGTGTATAAATTGGCTCTCTGACTTTTATGTCAGGATTTGTTACTTTTGTTAATCCAAGTTTGGCATGTCTGTTCTACTGTATCCCTCATAATTACTCAAATCTCATATTAATTCAGTTAAAATGTTTTGAAATCTCTCACTTTGAGGTACTAAAATTATTATTAATACAGTGAGGCATCATTTTCCCTTCTCACTCATAAGTGCATTGCATAAGTGAAAACAGACTGTGAATAATGATTCAGTTCTCATTAACCTAAATAATTAAAGTATTACATTTTTTTTAACCTACCCAAATAAAAAAAGATTTTAATTAAAGAAAAGTCTCATTGCTGATAAGGCTGCAGTGAAATAGAAATTCATAGGCTACTGGTGGCAGTGTAAATTGGTACTTTGTCTATAAAAATGAGTTTAGCTCAGGCAAAACAAGAGTTTAGATTCTGCTCTCTAATCTCATAAGCCTTCTAGGATACAATACTTTCTGTCATCAAATTCAGCTTCAACATTGTAATAGAGAGCTAGATAAGAGAGCTATAGCTATGGGTATAGATACAGATGATACAGATACAAATACAGATATAAGTACAGGCAGCTATAGAAAGATATAGATATAGATAGATACAATGTTAGATATATCAAATTTAGCAATCTTCAGGTCACCTCTTTGGGTACCTAAGGGAACTTTTTTGAACAAAATTAGTCTAGAAACCAAATGAAACAAAGAATAAATACAAATCTAAACTGGCATATATCACACCATGCACGGTGTGATTATTCCAAATAAACAGCAAGATCAAAGAGAGACAATTAACAAAAATATGCAGAACGATGAAGTCCAGCCTTAAACTAGTGGCTGCTTTTCTACTTGTAAAGAATTAAGTTAGAGTTAACTGGATATACGAGTTATCTGTACAATGAAAAGTAACTTAAATCATGCTGTGCTTCTTCCTCTGTTAATTCATTTTTTTCTAGCTGTCTCCTGAAATTTGCAAATAAAGAAATAATTATCAGCAACTAATAAACTCCTATAAAGTTATATACACAAGATTTTACAGCTGATGAGTAGAGGAGCCAGGATTGGAATGCAGGTCTCCTTATTTATTATCTCGTGGGACCTGTTGAAGTTCAAACATTTTGTTCCCTTTGTACAATATTTTAATACTTTGCACATTGCAAAACAAATTACATTTCTTGTTCTTTAACAGAATTATGTTCACTGGGGACATTTATGTGTAATGACTTAGTAATATAGCATTTTACTATAGATCATGTTAGAGTTTTCATGTCTCTAGCAACAGACCTCAAGGATGAAAAGCTAATCATTTTGTATAATTATTTAACCTCAGGGCATCTCTGAGGGAATCACCTAAAGTAACTCATTAATTACACAGATACCTGAAGACCAAAACTGAATGAAAATACCAGGGGATGAGTCAAACTTTGCTGACAGAGGCATAAATATTTAATACTAGGGCAAATGGGAGTTTTGTTGGGAACCAGTGGGGGAGATTTAATACCAAAGTTATAAACTAGTGATTGAAAGCAGAAATGACAAATAATTTCAAGTGCCTTTTCTATAACAGGAGAGCAACATTCTTAATAGAAGCCGTATGTAACTCTTTGGTAATGTCACACACAATAATACTTTCCATTCTAACTTTTACTAACCTTTTCAATATATTATAGGTATAATTATGAAAACATCTGCTACATCTGCTGCATTTGTAGAGGTTGCTAGCTTTAACTGCTGACTTGAACCATTTAAACTTTCATATGGAAAGAATCCTTCATGCACACAAAAATGGTTGGGAGGATGGAGAAAAATTACTATTTCAGTTTCTATTTGATGGATGTATTATTTTTAAAAATTTCTGATTAACATCTCCTAGTAATAAAACATGGAATTTGAGGTTCAAACAATCTCAGAGGCTTGCTATTGTTTTTCATTTGATGTAGCATTGTCAAAATGAAAATAATCTTATGTATATATTTTAATCTCCTTGTTAATTTCTATTTTTTCAATTAAAGCTTTTTTTTTTTTTTTAGTTACCCTTTGGCTTTTTGTGAGCAGAGCCTACAGGGTAAATAGAACTTATAGGTACTAGTTCCACTGTGTGTTCTTTTGAAAAATTCAAAAAATACCATGACCTGAAAAATCTTGAATATATTGCATTTATGATAAGTAATGCACAATGAAATCTTATAATTACTGTATAAACATAATCCCTCAAAAGATCTGTATGTTTTTTTTTACTATGATCTTGTTAGTTGCATCTGTATTAATTGTATACATTCCAAATTGTGTGAGGATAAAAAGCTCTTTATAATTTTATTTCAACCCCACTCATTTGAAAATGAAGAGACATTGGCTCACATCAACAATAACTTACAATAAAACTGTAAATAAGAATTCAAGACCACATTTCTCCCACCCTCAAATGTATCACAAGTACATTCCTACAGGAAACCAACAGTAGCATTCTGCAATGTTCTGAAGGGAAAAACATGAAAATGTGCCCACATTATAAAAACAGAATTGGAGAGAACAGTATAGAGTTTTCTAAAGATCAACTACCCTAATATTTAGAACCTCAAGAGAGACAAAGGATCAGAGTAATATTGATTATTCTTTATTAGAACATAAGGTAATAACCAAAAATAGATAAATCCAGTACAGATCTTTCTCAACTCAAGATGGAGTTATGGCCCAGTAAACCCATAGTAAGTTGAAAATAGTTGTAAGTCAAAAATGCATTTAATACACCTAACCTACTGACCAAGTTGGCTTAGGCTAGCCAACTTTAAATATACTCAGAACACTTACATTAGCCTATGTTGAGCAAAATCATCTAACAAAAAGCATATTGTATAATAAAGTATGAACTATCTCATGTAATTTATGGAATCCTGTACCGAAAGTGAAAAAACAGAACGGCTGTGTGGGTACAGAATGGTTGTAAGTGTATCAGTTACCTACCCTCCACACTGTGTGGCTTATTGGAAACTGTGGCTTACTGTCCCTGCTCAGAAGCATGAGAGAAGTTCATACTGTATTTTACTAGCCTGAGAAAAGATCAGAACTCCAAATTTGAATACGATTTCTACTGAATATGTATCACTTTTGTAAAGTTGAAAAATTGTAAATTGAACCATCATTAAGTCAGGGACCATCTGTATTCAGTGTTTTCAACAAACTATTAACAGAATTTTAGAGATGAGGGTTCTAAAAATGTCTAAAGGTTTATCATGTATACCAAAACAGCCAAAGTCATAAAGGATATTCAAATATTAACCAGAAGTTGCCTTCCCATGTACAGAAATAGCCAGCTGTATTTTGGAAAAGTTCCATTTATATAGCAAAATGAGGGTTTATAAAAGCAAATATGTTCGGAACAGTTAGGTTATGGTAATGAGCTGCAAAAATTATCATACAAAAGAGTATATTCTTATTTAGCTTTACTGCCTCTGGAAGAGCTCTATGATTATACTTTGAGAGATAATTTAAAATTATAATTGGTTACTTTTTTTAAAATGAATATTCTTGGCAATAATCACCAACATTTATTTATGGTTTCTCAGATGAAGATGGAGCACGCCCTCTTAGTCCTCTGAGGGAAAAAAAAAAATAGAAAAGACAAAAGAGACAAAAGTAGTTCCTGGTCTTAAGGAATTTCAGTCTAGATGGATACAGAATCCATATATTAAAATGTATTGAGTTCATTTACAGATAAATACAAAAGCTCAGGCAGATGAAGACACTGGAGATGGCATAAGCAAATGTTCATTAAAAATGGACCAAATGATAAGTAAGAATAAGTTAGTTTAGGTAAGATTAAGGGCAAGATTAATGGCAAATTTAACTCCCAAATTCATTTGCAGCTTTCTCTATTTTTGAGCTAGTCTGTTGCTTAATGAAAGAATGAACCATTTAATACTTACTTAATACTTTTAGAGTATTTAGCCTTGTCCCAACCCACTTTTTTCCATTTATATGCACACCTCAAGGACTGCTCTCTTAAGTTCTATTGACATCCGTTGCTTTCTAGTTCCCTGAAAGGAAGTTGATTCTTATAATTACACGGCTTCAGTTATGCCATTGCTGTGCTGGGGAATGTTGTCCAGGACTTGAGTCAAGGGAAAAATCAGGAAACTCTAGTTCTGATTGTGGTGAAAGATGACTGTGAGCTCAACTAAGTAATAGGAGGTATAGACAGAACTGGGTGGACCTGAGAAACAGAACAAAGGGAAAATCGAGAGGCTGGGGTTGAATTGCACATAACAGATGGTGAAGACGTGGGCAAAAGGGTCGCTAACTGTGCTGTCAGTCGTGGACCTAGCAGCATGGCATATTTTGGAGGTGATAATGAGGTGAACTTATCCTAGTGTTTCTTGAAATATGCTAAATTCAAATGGAGATATGCAATAGACATCTGGACATACAAATATAACAGGAAGGAAAGATACTCAAACTGTAAATCTAGAGCTATGAGACATTTATGTAAAGATAGTAATCAGGACCTCTCAATTGATTTGGGTCACTTATCACACTCTAGTATAGTTACACATTTATATTTATGTCTACCTCATTAATTTAGAAGGGAAAAATCTTAAGGTTGGGAAAACTCACGTTAATTTTTGGATTGTTTTCATATTTGTATAATGCCTGGTTCATGGTAGATTCTTAATTTATATTTCATGAAAATATTTTTTTATTTAAAATAACTTCAGGTTAGATTCAAAGATAAGCATGGACATATTGAAATATGTAGACTGCTTTATAAACAGGTAAAAATATTCTCTTTACATATTATTCAGAATCTCTACAAGATTAAAACATGGGGGCACCTTTGTAAAATACTTATCCATTCATCAATTTAATTATTTTGAGTAATTACTGGCAAGTACTGTGTCAGAATAAAACTTTTTTTCAAACTCCTAAAATATATAGGAGGTACCAAAACTTCATAATATTTCAAAAGGATGCAAAAAAGATTTTTAAAAAATCTTATGTTCCAGTAACAATTTTTGTTATTTATAATATAGAAACACTATTTCAATTATTTTACCTTATGTCTCCCATCCTTCATCTCCACTATATAGTTTTCATCATATAATTGCTAAAAAATGGATGAATGCATGAGTAATGAATAAATGGCCTCTTTAAAGGGCTGGTGGTCTGAAAATTAGGTGATTTCCCATAACAAGCTAACAAATCTTACAAAATTATTTTACCCTTGAGTCCTTGAGTTTCTTCTCTGCAGCATGAATGTGTATTAGCAAATCTTTATGCCTTCAGCCAAAACTATTAGATTCTACTTGTGATGTACTTTGGACTTCTTATTTGCAAAGCTAAAAATGCAAAGGACATAATTTCTGTGTTTGGTCTCCTGTGCTTCCTTTCCACCTGTCTGTGAACCCTGATACACAGGGATGATGTCTTGTCCGTATTCATTCTGAAGTACCTAGCATAATGCCTCATACGTTCATAGGTACAGAATGTCTGCTTGTTAAATTAATCAATTTTGCAAATAAAAAAGTATATTAATCCAGAGCACAGGATGTTGCTGTGAACACCACTTCATGGCTATAGTGGGATTTATAGATTTCTTTAGCAGGTATTTCTTGAGGACTCACTGCAGAGCAGGCACTGTTATTTACACTGAGGAGACAATGGAGCACAAGCAAAGCCAGTCCTTGTTTTCATTGATTTTACATTGTGCGGAGAAGGGGGATAAAAATCAGAGTCAAAAAATAAATGAAGAGAAAATTTTACATAATGATAAATATTGGAAGGAATCTAAGACATTGTAACAGGCTAGAATGTGACTTAAACCCACCCACTTGCCTATTTCAATGAGTCACATACATTCTTTCTGTGCGTAGGTCATTTGATTTTTAGGGGAATTTGTTAGAATGGATACTTTTACCTTGTCTTCTCAATAGTAAGAAGTTACAAATAATAAATAACATATTAATGTTGTATAACAATTATATTAAAATGGCAGGAGCACAATTTGGGTTTTAGTAACATAAAGAAATGAACCCTCCCCCAAAATACTATCTAAATATCAACAAGGAACTAGACCCAAACATCAATTCGGTAATGGCATGCCATGTGCCAAGTGGAAGCCAGAGAGGAAAAGGAACATTCTCCTTATTGCTTTATCATGGTCAGTATGGGCACTCTTTCCCCTGATATGCCAATTTCCTGGAAGATATTTCTCCCTGTGTCATCAGTAGTATTTCCTTCTCCCCATATTTATAAGGTTGAATCAACATCCTTCATGATTCTCCTCTTGGCATGTTAATCTATTATTATGGCCTCACCCTCCAAGAGCCTATTTTGCTTTATTTAGGTTTTATTAGTCAGGAATAGAGCAAGAGGTGCAAATTAGGTCTTGCATGTTCCAGCTGTCAGAAAAATCAGCCAGCTGTGATTGATTAATAGAAGAATGCATCTGATTTTGCAGTGCAAAACCTGGTTGCAGTTGTTTTATACGATTCTGTCAGCAAAACCTTCTCAGCTGACAACCTTTATGGAACAGCCATCTGTTTTTGAGGATTATAAATACTTTATCAAAATATTTATGGCATGTTTCCTCTGAGAAATGATATCTTATCCCTTTCAATAGATTAATGTCTTGAGGGTAACTGCAAAGCTAAGTAGAGAGAAAAACTTAACTTTAAAAATTATCTCAGTCAAAAGCAAATCCATACCCATTTTTTCCCTGCTGTCACTAGGCTATTAAATTAATATCAACAGAGGTTGGTTTCAATTTTATTCTCTGATTTAAAGTCAGATTGAATGAAGAAATAGCTTACATTTAAATAGCTAATTTGAGGATTCAATTGCATCTCTCTTTTATCAATCATGTGTGCCTATATAAAAGATTTAAAATCAATGAATAATTCCAAATAATAATTATGGAATTAGAAAATATGTTTTTTTAATTTCCTGGGGGATATATTAGTAGACTTAGAAAAAGAGTGATTTTTCCCTTTATAATGAAAAGTTATATAAAGTACATTTACCTTTTTTTAAAAGTAATGCAACATAGTCAAGTGGAAAAGAACTTGACCTTGATCCAAAGTTTTATTTCACTTTGCTTTTGCCATGAGAAATAGGGTTTGTTTGGTTGGTTTTTTTAGATGAATGCAGTAAAGGCAGAATATTTTGATAAAATAATAACAAAAAGATATAAGCATTATACTCTGGATATTCTAACCTTATGGAAAGTGAACTTCTAAATGTATATCAGTATAATTAAATGCACTTTTTCTCAATAAATCATTTTTTTTTCAGAACTTGCACTGAGTTTTTACTTTTCCTTTGGATTTAGCATCTGTTACAAAAAAAAAAAAAATCCTGGATTTGTTTTGGTTGATTTTGCCTATTATATAGTGTTATATTACTTGAGAAAAAGAACATAAACTAAGAAGCAGTGTCCTTTGTCGTAAGAAACTTTTCATTGTTTGTATCACTGGTTAGGCCTGAAAATAGAATGTTTATTTTCTATTTCTATGAAATCAATTTTGGGGTAAACATAATTAGCTTTTTTTTTTCAATTGCAAAAGTGGAATATCTTTTAAACGTAGGTATCATTAATATACATATTAAGAGTTAATATGCAATCTGATTTGTTTTAAAAACATTACATTAGAATTTACAATTTGCTAAGACAATGAAATGTTCAGTAAGCAACAGAAGACAGTATTACTGAGTTTTAGTTTATATTCTAGTGAGAAAGCCTGGCATGTGTAAGAGAGACCCTGTGAATCTGATTTTGGATCTGGGTAGACCTGGTTTGAATACTAGCCCTGCTACATATTGGACTGTGATTTAGAACAAGTCCTCTAACTTCTCTGAGATTTACTCTTATCTGGAGATGATTGACATCAACCCCAAAGTGTTGCTGCTGGAATGGAGGAAATGGAGACCACATGTGCAAAGAAGGAAAGAAGGAAGGATGGATGGAAGGAAGGAAGGAAGGAAGGAAATATAGAAATAAGAGAAAAATAAAATTGGTATACTTCATATAAAGTAAGCAAACATTTATAAAGATTGTGTTTTAAGATGAAAATAGCATGATATATGCTGATAGGAAAGGAGAGAGAACAGGACTTGACAGCTGATAGCTAAAACAAAAGCAAAAACAAAAAGTTGACCTTAGTATAACAATAAATAACCAAACTGCCAGATTCCCCATTACCATCAGTAAGGCATATATTTACTGATTCTCTGCCTTGGTTCCCTCATTCAAGGCTTCCCATGATGTTCATCTTAACTGGACTTTTTCCAGATAAAGATGCTGGGAGTGGCCGACAGGAGCACCTGGTGCCTAGCCTCCCACAGTACTCGTGGGTCACACTCTGTGTGTGTCCAGTCTTCTTTGGGTGCATGTGTCTATGGCTACTTGACATCACTCTCTAATTCAGTGAGTTGTCTTGTAACTATACCTTGAAGTCCTTAGAAATGTCACCACTGTAAATTGCAGACTTCTTTAGTGTCAAATCTTGGATGTGCCACACATAGTTGCTTGAGAAACAGTCATTAAAAAAAAATAGATTTCTCATTAGTAAATGAGAAAAGAGAATCAGTAGCTCCATACTGGGCAAAGATGCTGTGTTTATATCTTGTGTCCATGATAAAATACATGACAGATGTGTTATTGGGGGAAGATATGGAGACCTATGTCTTGCTTTCAGGAGAAAATGATTTAAGACTCTTTGTGCTCTCAGCAATTTCTGAAAATTACAAGTTAAAATCTCATATTCTGTGCATAGTAGAGTGGAGAAATTATCAACATTTCTGGAAAGTGATGGCACTTTATTACTTAAAATAGGGTTGATTTTTCATAGTCATTAAATTATTCACCATAGATAATTAAAAATGCAAGAAAATTAAAGAGAAAATTAAACTCGCTCATCAATTCACCACCTAGAGGAAGAAAAAATATAGTCGTATGCTTTTTAATTTTTTTCTGTACATACACACGAATATGCATATGCATCTAATCAAGCACATACATACGAGTATAAATGTATGTCTGCACTTACAAACATCATTTGAACCATATGAGTCTTTCAGTAGCTACAGTTTTATGTCTTTTCACTTGGTATACTGTGACTATTTTGTTAAATATGCATGAAAATAATAATTTCAATAAATGAACTCAACATGGAATTTTGTCAGTGACCATTTTGTGCCAGGCACATTTGTGGATGGCTACACTGCTGCCTGGATGAGTGAAAGACAAACACACACCACACCAGATGATAAAGAACCCTGCTCTCACGGAGTTTGCTTTTTAGAAGCAGAAGATAGGCAATAAACAATAATAATGAAAAAAAGAAATTGATTATGCAGTATAATAAAAATATAATAGGCCTGTGGAAATCATAAAGAAAAATACATATATAGCTCAGTGAACTGGGCAGAGGGTTGTATCTTACAGAGTTTTGATAGGACACGCCTCCCTGAGAAAAGGGGATTTGAGAGACTTGATGGGGATGAGAAAGTCAGCCCTGGGACAAGTGGAAAGTGAAAGAGTGTTTCAGGTAGAAGGAATAACCAGTGCATGGGGGAGTGAGCATTCGGCATGTTCCAGGAGTGGCACGAAGGATCTCAGAGCTGGACAGGAATAAGATGTAAGCAGTGGCAGCAAGTGTTGGGTGAGATGCCCTCCAATACCCTGTGAAGACTCCTTTGATCCTATGTGAAATCTGAAGAAGACAGGGCTAGCTGCATGTCTGAATGGCCAGTGGGGTCATGTGAGGCCCTGCGTTCAGAAGAGCCTTGCATTTAGGTTTTAATGGGGTCACTGTTTTGAAATTGTTAATACTGTTATCTTTGAGTTTGTGTATTATAAGTAAAGTTTTATGACACAATGGAGGATGCTCTAGGGAGAGGGTGGCTAGAGCGTCAGCTCACTGGTGATCCCACCACCTGTCTTCTCCCCAGTTCTCCAGGATGGGTTTTCAGCAACTTGCCCTGTGGCCCCTGGCATACAAGGACTTGCCCAGCTTCCCCAGGAGACTGATGCTGACCTCTTCTGGGCAGCGGTGGCATTGGTGAGGGGAAGAAGACATTCTACTGTCATCCTAAGTCTTCATTGGAGGCCTATGCAAGGTATAGGGAAGATGTAGTCAGGAAAATTCCCCACAGGTGTCTGCATGGGGCAAGGCTGCAGCTGTCCCTGGCCTGTGGTGCAGATGATTAGTGAGAGCTACAGCCCTGTCCCACATCACCACTCTATCCAGAACCTAGCATGTCTAGACAGAGATGGAAACCTTTTGGGGGTCACCCATGCCCATCTACTGAGGGTTGGGATGGAGGGCCTGTGGGAAGAGGAGACTGATTTCTCTGTCCCGGGGCCTGGAAAGCCCATATTTTTATTTCATTCTGGTGTTGGGGAGGACAAAATTTCCTCTACCCCTTGAGGTTCTTCTACCTGGTCTAAGACTCAAATTAATGGGAGACAGATGAACAGGAGAAAAAATGAAGTTTAATTATTTATGTACAGGAAAGCCATCGATGTGAATTCCAAAGACTGTCAGGGAGAATGAGGTATATATGTGACCCTGAGCCAAGGAGAAGTGGGGAGGGGTCTGAGACTTCCCAGTAAAAGGGAAGTAAATCACAGGAATATGAAAAGACTAAACGTTTGATAAGATACTTGATGGGCCACACAGACACAGTGGAACACAGAGAGGAATTTAACAGACTTAGCCACTGTACCCTCCCTTAGTACCCTCCCTGTCTACCACATCTTGTTTGCATTATAATACAGCTATCTAAGGTGATAGTTCTCCTCCTGGAATAGTTCCTCCATCTAAATTCTTTTTATGGAGTTGGAGCGGAGAAGGTCAAAGTAACTTCCTGAGTCTTTTGGGCTTTGATGCTTTTAAGCTCAAAATAATCCACATGTCACAATGGCACATCTTGGGGTCGCTTGCCCTTGGTCCCTACACTGGGCCTCTCAAATTGCAGAACAGCTTTGGGAGAGTATTGAACAGAGGAATAAACGAAGTGTCTCAAATTTCTAAAGGGTCACTTTTTACCTTGTTGATAATAAACTGTAGAAAAACTGGGGTAGATGCAAGGATAGAGGCTACTATATTAATCCTAATAAGAGAATGGACTATCTCAGACTAGGATGGTACCCAAAGGGATGATGAGTTATGGTAGCCTGCATGTTTTCCTGCTACACAGGACATTGAGTGTGAACAACAGAGCAATCAAGAAGAGCTCAGGGTTTTGGCCTGAGCTACTGAAACAACTGAGCTGTCATAATCTAATACAGAGAATGCTGAGGGCAGATCGGGTTTGGGAGATGGGAGATGGGGGGGTCGATCTTGTTCATGGTGATGATGTCATTAGGTAGACAAGCCAGTTTAGAATAAACAGATAAGCAGTGTGTGGTTCTAAAGAGAATAGTCTGGGCTAAAGATAGCATTTTGGAGTTTCAGTTTTAGGTGTTTTTAATACTATGGTCTCCAAATGAGATCACTGAGGGAGTTTTGATAGAGAAGAAAGGAGTACCAATAACTAATCAGTCTTATTCCAGTAGCATATCAGTCACATGGACTTGAAGTATGAGAAATAACCAAAGAAGTGAAGGGGAACAAAGTTGGTATCCCCAAAATATGCCTCTTTGGCATAAGGCTTATTTTAGGCTCTTTTTAAGAAACAGCAGACAGAGGAGAAGCTCTGAAAACCAAGTAGAAGTTACCCTTTTGTAGGAGACATTTATGTTTATAAGGGAAATCTCCATTTGTCAGGGTGTCTCACTCTGTATCAGGAAGAGAAGGTTGACTAAATTTCTAGAAACTCTTACTAAGGAAGAAGGCAAAGACTTATATCTGCCTAAAAACTGGTTCATTGTTTATTGTGCTTTTCCTGGTAACCTCCTGAAACTGACCTCCTCCACCTGCCTTACCCCTGATCCACCACCAACATCTGTCTTAGTTCTTTAACTGAAGATGGTATTTAATGTGATGGTCTGGGCCATTTTGGAGAATTATTCAGTTTTCCATGATCTCTCCCATGTATATAGGAGGCACATACATTCTTAAACTTCTATTTGTTTTTCTTCTGTTAATCTGTCTTTTTATTGCTGAGGTATCTCTGCTAAGAACCTAGAAAGGTAGAGGGAAAATTATTTTTCCTCCCCCACAGAGGAATGCAAGGAGTGCTGTTAGTGGAGCCCAGAGAAGAAAGTTTAATAAGATGGATCAACTCTGTTGAATGTTACTAAGAAGTCAAATGAAATAACTGAGAATGACTATTAAATGCCCATTTTTGGCTAAATATATTTTAAATAATTCATTTCACAGTTATTGGTCTTTTAATCTGTGATCAGATTTTCCCTGTTAAAAAGAATGATTCTGTGCAGGAGCTTAATAGGAACTACTACTGCAGTGTATAATTTAAAATAGAATTGTTCCACTCCAGAAATATTTATACATAAGTATAAGTCCGGGAAGATGAAATTCTGGAGCAAAATACCTCTAAAAACTAAAATGAATCAAAGGGAGAAATAAAGTTTAAAACCTGTTTATTGCTTACAAACTGCAGTCCAGGGCCGGCTCTCTCCTCTGCTCCAGAAGAAGCAAAACAAGCAAGCCAGCAGCCCCTCCCTTTAAACTCTCAGGTTCAGACACACCCTCGGTTGCACCTGTAATTACCCATTGACATGGAGATGAACTTCTCTCCACCCCTGAGGATATGCAAATACACTAAAGCCAGGCGAGATATTCTGGAAATGTTACAATTTTACCCACAGAAGTCCAATAAGCTTTACAAAAGAACAGTAGACCTCGTATAAAACAACTGATAAAATTTTAGTGAAGAATGTAGAAGCCCTGGTTATTTGGAGGAGTAGTCCATGTGCCTGAATAAGCATATTTAATATTGTAAGATCTGTAAGTTTTTCCCAAACTATCTAAAATTCAATGTGTACCATATAAACAACAGAATTTTTATGGAATTTGACAAACTGATTTAAAAATTCAATTTGGACAGAGTATTTTATCTGAGAATAGGGATATATTTTTTAAAGCACATTATGAGAACAGTTTTCTTATCAAATATGAACATATACTAAAGAGAGGTAATGATTAAAACAGTGTCATGTTATTACATAAATAGACAAATGACCTAAAAAACCCAGATGCATAAATGAGAATACAGCATATGAAAATAGTATATAGCAAATAGGCACGAATGGATGAAATATTTATTAAATGAATTGGGACACTTTACCAAGCATGTACAGATAAATGAGGAGATCATATCTCTCCCTCTTACCACACACATACACACACACACCTGCACACTTACCTTATGCTCATTCACACATATAGACTAATAGGCTTAAATAAACTTGTTAGAAAAAAAAAACAGACAAACCCAAATGGAGTTATTTGCCCTCCTACACCATGACTTAGGGTTACAACTTATTTCAGGAATGTGATCCTGTAACAGTCAATCAGGAATTCTTTGGTCAGCACAGCACCCATGTAATCTGTCACATGGGCCTTCTCCTTCCCCCAAAAGAAAATGGAAGTCATCTGCTTAAGACACCCTATTCCTTCCTCCAAGGTAAAGTGACCTTGCCTGAAACATTCCCTTCTTTTCTTTTGCTAATAGTTCTTGCCCTACCCTCCTACCTATAAAAACCTTCCATTTTGTTCAACTGCTTAAAGCATCTCTCTACTTGGAGATGGGATGCCTAGTTCATGAGAGCTTAATAAAGCCAATTAGATCTTCAAATTTACTCAGTCGAATTTTGTTTTTTAGCAAATCTAATAGTGTCATAAAATATAAAAGAACATATTTTAAATACTGGATTAGTGAAAACATTTTAATAACTATCAAAAAAACTTTTTGTTTGTATGTTTCTGCTTTACAAAATTTCAGACCCCATCCTGTTGTCCAAGGACCAGTCACCTTAGAATCTGGCCAAGCTCCTCTGATCATGCTCAGAAAGAATGAAATTAAGTGGTGCCACCCTCTACAGAGTTTAGGGTACAGTGTCAAGTCCATAACCACATAGGGAGACTAAACAGACCATGAAACTGTGGACCTTTTAAACCATGACTACAACCACCCTCACCCACCTACAACCGAGCTTGACAATACCACCAGTTAATAACCAACCCAAAAATGGAACATGGCTTTCCCTACACCCATAAATCAGACAGCCAGTGCATGCTTATTCCTAAAACAAGAATTCTTAAACATTGGATGGAATTGAGGAATTCATAGAAAACAATAAAATTCCAATATTAAGGCAAGAAAAAATAGAGAATTTAAATAAATTATTATAAGGAATTAAATCATTTTCAAAACCTTCTCAACCAGATTCAGTACAAAATCATGAGATTTATAGATTTTAAGTATATTTTTAAAACCATAGTGCTAAATAAGACAATTAAGAAACATTAGGTATATGATAAAATACCCTTTATATAAAATATTCAATTGCTTTTAATGCAGTAATACGTATTTTAAAATAATACAAATAAACAGAAGGATGTACTAAACAAATTGAATGATTACCTATGTTCAGGTAAAGTAGTGGGAAGCTGAATTACAAGAAAAGAATAAATTAGTAGATGAATAAATAAGAAAGACCTTAAATAGATCAGTAATGATAAGGTAGCATGCATTAGGAGACTTAATTCTCTGTATCTAGGCTACAATTATTAAAATTACACTCGAGTAATAAGTGCATTAAAAGATTGCTGATCTCATTAGTAGGTGGATAAATACAAATTAAAATAGGAATAAGATATATTTTTACCTAACAGATTATCCATTCAGGCATACATGAAAATATAATATCCACAGTTTGTAAATACTTGTGCAAATGTCATACAATATCCATAAGAGTGTAAATGATTTTAAACATTTGAAGAGTCAATTTAGCAATATTAAAATATGCATCTACTTCATCATTGCATTTGCACTTTACATGGATTATCTTTTTTTAACTGAATTTTCTAGGTGGTTGAATATTACTCTCTATTCAAAAAGACAATCTCTATGAAATCATATGTATATCATAGATCTGTTCACCTTTGCCAAAAACTGGAATCAGCCAAGATATACTTTAATATGTGAATGGATAAACAAATAGTTTGAAAAAATTAAAAAATAGTCAAATAGGGAAAAACAATTAGGCCTCTGACTCATGGACTCATACAAATTCACACAATGGAATATTATTCAACAAATGAAAAAAAATGTTCAAGCCACAAAAAGACACAGAGGGATCTTAAATGCACATTGCTAAATGAAAGAAGCCTGTCTGAAAAGACTACGTACTTTCATGATTCCAACTATATGACATTCTAGAAAAAGCAAAATTATAGACAATGAAAAGTCACTGGTTGCCAGTGGCAAATGGGCAGATGATGAATAAAGCACAGGAGATGTTTAGGGCAGTGAAATTATTTTGACATTATGTAATTGTCAAAAACCCACACATAGAATTGTACAACATCTAGTGAACCCTAATACAAACTATGGGCTTTAATTACTAATAATGTGTCAACACTGGCTTAAAAAGAAGCATATTAATTGAGAAAAATCTTCAAAGATGAGTAATAAAAATTATTTAATAGTTATAGTGCAAGCAAAAGGGACAAAAACAGGATGGTAGATGGAGAATATGAGTAAGAAAGATATTGCAGTGGAACATATGTAAATTTTGATCAAATAGTTGGGTATGTAATCAATGAAAAAACAAAAGAACATACAATAAATTAACTGTACAAAATGGACAAGCTCAAAGAGGAGATAAAAGAGCAACAGGAAAAGATGAAGTCAACATAAAGAGATGAAACGTGAGCTATTAAAGCATAGCAAACACCAAGGAGGAAAAAAAAACAGACAAATAAGGTTGAAATTGGAATGAACACAAGGTAGAATAAATACAAGGCAAGTTATATGATAAAGCAGTCATGAATACAATGGGGAAAAGATAGTCTCTTCAATAACTGGTGTTGGGAAAACTGGACAGCTACATGCAAGAGAAGAAACTAGATTACCGCTTAACTCCATACAAAAAAATTAAGCTCAAAATGGATTAAAGACCTAATATAAGACATGAAACCATAAAACCCTTAGAATAAAACACAGGTAAACATCTCTTGAACATAAGCATGAGCAATATTTTTCTGGTCTCATCTCAGGCACGGGGGACAAAATAAAAAGTGATGGCATCAAGCTAAAAAGCAAAGGACACCATCAGCAAACCAAAAGGCAACCTAAAGTATGGGAGAATATATTCATAAATGGTATATCCAATAAGGGGTTAATATCCAAAATATATAAAATCTCATACAACTCAACAACAAAAAAACAAGTAACCCAATTAAGAAATGGGCAGAGGACTTGAACAGACATTTTTCGAAAGAAGAAATACAGATGGCCAACAGGCAAATGAAAAGATGCTCCACATCAGTGATCATCAAGGAAATGCAAATCAAAACCACAGTGAGATATCATTTCACACCAGTCAGAATGGCCACTATCCAAAAGACAAGAAATGACAAATGTTAGTGAGGATGTAGAGAAGGGAACCCTCCTATGCTGTTGGTGGAAATGCAAATTGGTGCAGCTTCTGTGGAAAGACGTATGGTGGTTCCTCAAAAAACTAAAAATAGAAATACCATATATCCCAGTAACTGTGCTTCTAGGAACTTACCTGAAGAAAACAAAAAATACAAAACCTGATTCAAAAAGATGTATACACCCTTATGTTTATCGCCACATTATTTACAATAGCCAAGATACGGATGCAACCTAAGTGTCCATTAATAGTTTGAATAAAGATGTGGTACATATACACAATGGAATATTATTCAGCCATAAAAAAAATAAATTCTGCTGTTTGCAGCAACACTGATGGACCTAGATAGTACTATGCTGAATGAAATAAGCCAGGCATAGAAAGACAAATACCTTATGATTTCACTTATTTGTGTTATCTAAAAACAGAATGAACAAAAGAGTAGTAGACTCATTAACACTGAGAAGTGATGGGTGGTTACCATGGGGGAGGGATTGGGGTGACACAGTGGGGAAGGTGAAGAGTATAAAGGGGCACAAAATTTCTCCATCATAATATAAGTTGGTCATGGGGATAGTAATCCAGCATGGAGAACATAGCCAATGACTCTGTAACCTCTTTCTATGTTGATTGGATAGTAACTGCCCTAGTCGGGGTGGAGATTTAATAATGTGGGTGACTGGTGAACCACTGTGTTATATACTTGAAACCAATATAAGACTGTACTGTCAACAATACAAAAGAAAAAAACACAAGGCTAGCCGAAGTGATGTCTTAATATAAGTGAAACTTCTGGGGAAAACAGAAAAGAGAGAAAGAAATAGAATAAATGTTTTAAGACATATCACAAGAAAAAAAATAAAAAAGGACTTTGATACTTAAATTGAAAAGGTATAATTTTGTCTGAGGAAATATTGATCCAGGATGGACACACTGAGATGTGTCCCCAAATTTCAAAACAGTTAAAGAGGGAAAATGTTTTCTGTACCATACATGTGTAAGATTAGAGCAATACCTAAAAAATTCTCAGAGGAATGAACAAGATATATAGAACAAAAAATGAGATAGTTAAGAATTTAGAGAAAATTATTCATATGGGTACTTCCTTAGGAAATTACTAAATTTTGCCAACCTAGTTAAAATACAAAAATGAAGGTAAAAGTTTTGCCTATCAGTAATGAATCCATTCAGTCTTGGGAAAAAAAATATTAAATGTTAATATTAAAATGTAAAAAGCATTTAAGCAAATGTAATTTAAAAAAGAATGCAAATATTATCTATGTGACAATCTAGAAATCATGTAACTAACAAATTTTAAGAAGGAAATAGTAAGGTAAGATACATAGAAAAATTTCTAATTTCTTCACTTTTACTAGGTAGGCATCAAAGGAGTCTTATGTGAAACTCACATAAAATAATTGAGGTATTTTCATACCTAAAAATAAAAGTAAAAAATAATATAGAACTAAAATTGTTTTCTATTGAGTTTTATATTGGGTAGAGATGTGAGGAATAGGAAGTACATTAATTAGTCATTATAGAATTAGGGTAAACAGAATTGCTGAAAGAAAATATTAGATTTGTTTCAAGTTATTTATAGAAGTAATATTAGGAGTTGAAGTACAAATCTTCATATTTATTAACAGAAATATGCACTAAACAGAGAAGTGAGTTTATGCAGTAAAAATTTTTTTTAAATTGTAAGCCTGTGATGTCCGACTAAAAAAACACTAACAAAACCACTCATAAATAAGAGAAATGGCTTCTGTATGGATTATTTCCATAAACTCAGAGCAAAAGGTAAATAAAATGTAGCAATATTTTAGTCTTCTAAAAATTTGGCTTATATTTGTATTAACAAAAATACTTTAGTCTGCTGTCTATACTTAATCTCAGAAATTATCCATGTAGCTGCTTATTCAGTCTAAAGCAGACATCACCCCTCTTCTAATGCCTGATATAGATGCCATTTCTTTTTTAATTACTGCCACCTTATGCCACCATTTCACTATATTCTCTATGATTTTTTAAGGGTGTGTCCACCCTATGTGTGGTGATGGCAAATGCAGATTCCTTCAAACCACAGGGTTTCTTTGATGGGAGGCAGCCCCATCCCACTCCCAGATGTGTCTGTCATCTCTGCTGTTTCCTCAGATACTTACAACTTCCAGTTTCATTTTACTTATATAGTGCTTTTCATGTAAGAATTAATTTCTGCCCAGCTCATATCCTAGGATTCTAGGCCACATTTCCTTCCCAAGTACAATTGTGTTTGAAACCCTTAAATAACTGTATGAAAATATTTTCAAACATAAACAAGAGCTTTTCATACTGTTTTTTTTTCCAGGTCTATGTGGCCATCTTATCCTACATTTTGCTCTCAAGTGATTAAAGAACAGAAAAGATCTCTTCCTATTCTTCTCTGTTATCTACCCATCTTATCAAATTAGTGAGCCTTAAAAAAAAAAGAAATGTTTTGAAATAATAATTTTGAATGTTGACAAGTAAATGCATACTTACTAACCATGTGTTTGGGCCAGAGTCTGGTGACAAGTGTGGTTTCAAAAGTTCTGCAGGATCCAGGTGAGGAGGATGGTTAGCAGACATCAGTCAGGGGCCAAGAAAGAACTAAAGATTCTGCTATGGAATAAAAATTGTAAGACAAAAACAGATCCAAAAACACTCTGCAAACACAATTTTTGAGTTGAATTCCATAGCCATCTGGACCTGAGGAGGTCTATGAACTTTCTGGACTCAACCACAATACTCATGAAAAATAAATGTTTGGGCACATAAAAGTCAGATGTTATGAGTAGAGAAGACATCAAGCAGAGAGGTATAGATTGATGAAGTCTCACATATCCTATAGAAAATACCTATTCAAACCCTTCACAGATATCTGGTTTGAGGAAAGCAATCAAAAACTTCTACTGCAAAAGGAGTTCAGAAAGTCAATAGAACCCAAGTGTAGGAGTATTTTAGAATTTATTTAATATACTTTCTTACCCCAAAAGTTAATTATTTCTTGGTGATAGCCTAAAATATAAGGAAAATATGAATATGCTATCAGACAGGCTGTGAAACCACTGATAAGTTCCTTAACCTTGTTTTAATTTCAATTTCCTTACCTACCAAAGATGAAGGTGATAACTTACCTTCTTTTCTTACTGGGAGGCTTATGAAATAAGAAATGCAAAATGTCCTGTCATTGACCATAATAGAGTCATAAATATTGTTGTTTTTGTACCGGATATATTTTGGAGTTTTTGCTAGGAGGCAGCCTGGGCAGCCGTACTACTAATAGGAGATCACCTCTTCCCCAGAGGCTCCGAGCGCAGAGTGTGAGTTTGGCATCTGACTGATGGATGACTCAGTCTCTCTCTATCCTCCCAGTTCACCTCAGCTTCATATTTGAACCAAGAGATACAATTGTTTTGTCTGTTTGCTTGTTTTTGTGTTAGAATTAAAATATATCCAAAGCAACATGTAAAACTAAGTTATAAGTGAGCCAAAACTCTGAGTAAAAACAATTTACTCTGAATCTGGTATTTAGAATAAAAAAGGAACAGAAAACAGGAAAACTAACCAAAAAGCTTACCCCAAAAAACAAAAACAAGAAGCATCTGAAACAGTCCCTGGGTCCCACAGACAGACCATGATGAGATATCCCCCTCCTCGGAGCCTGATGACTGAGAAGATCCCTGTTCACTCCTTTCTTGTCGTCGCCTTCATGGGTTTCATAATTTTTGAAACTCAAGGTTATCCTTTTTATTGAGCCAGCTTGGCCGGTATCTGTTTCATGCATTTAAATAATCTCACATGTAATAAATTATTTTCTCCCTTTCCTTCCCTAAAACATCTCCAGAAGTATTAGTCCCCATCTCTTCCCCACCATTAGTTTAAATCTTTGTAGTGACAGAAGTCAATACTTTTTTGAGGCAGTTAATTCAATCTGATATTTCTATTATCAAGTTCTTTATATTTCAAACTGTTGCTATACTCCATCCAAACCCTGGGATCTCGGCTACTCTGGCGCTAGGTTGGCAGAAGTATGAGTGTACCTGTATGCACCTGTGCATGGGGGAGGAAAGTGCAGGTATCCTCAAAGCAAACTGATTAACATAAAAAAAAAATATTTTCCAAACTGATGAAATGAAAAACCAAAACACATACCATGGAGATTGCCAAATAAATCTAATTTTTAATGATTCTTGTTTTACTCATCTCAGGCTTCCTCATTAGCGCATCTAAAAATATCTTGAAAAGTATATGATTACCATCATGATAGTAGGAATTTATTAAAAATATTTACAACTTTACATCAAGATATAAAGGCAAGTGTTGAAATGAAAAGAGGGTACTGGTCAGAAATGAGATTATTAGTCATTCATTTGCAATGCAAATATTTCTCCCCTTCTTGAAACACCCAGCAGAGAGCAATTTTACTGTTGATTGGCTCTGGCTTTCACTTTTGCCAAACACAGACAATTTAAGGAAAGGAAGAAAGCTAAAATAGCTTTCTTTTAAGACAAAATAAGAAGACCTTCATGACTTTATGTCTCGAGTAGAATTTTTCCAGCTTTTCAAAGTCACAAACAGGTTGCAAAGCAGAAGGAACTTTTTTCTTTTTTCTCTTTTTTAATCCCTCTTCTGTTCTTTCAAGGCATTTTTGTTTTTTTTATTCAGTAGTGAAATAAGACTTTATACTAAAAATTCAATTGCTTTCCCTTTTCTACATGGTAGAAACAGGCATAAATGGCCCTAAGCTGAAAATACCATTGAAGACTTGACTCTATGCAGTGAATGTTTCAGCTGTGGTGTCCCTGACCAATAACAGGAAACAATCTTAAGGATGTAAAAGGTCTTGGTCTTATAAACCTCCTTAGAAGCTACTCATTATTTTGCACCAGAGTTTGCCTTAAAATGAATTAGACAAAGACATTTTTTTCAAGCCTCAAAGTAAATTGATTCAAAGTTAGAATATATGATCTAAAGGTCAAAGTCAATCTGCAAATCCAAAATAGTAACAATGGGCTAAAATACAATAAATATACAGTAATATATACAATAAAATAGAACACTATTAAAATATTCATTATACAAAGTGAAAGTAAGTGTTGTGACATAAGTTTTGCTTTTTTGTGTGTGTGTGTGTATGTGTGATGATACAAATATGTTTCTTACTATGTTTTTATCCAAGTTTCTCCAAAAAATTACCAAAACTAGGTGGCTTAACACAACAGTAATCATTTATTATTTCTCACAATCACTATGGTCAGGAATTCAGGTCGAGTATAACTTATCTCTGCCCTGATGTCTGTGGCCTCAGCTGGGGTACTTGAAGGCTGACGTCTCATCTAAAGGCTCATTCACTCCCTTGACTTGTGCCTGATGGTTGGACATCCTGACAGGCTAGTTCTGTCAGCCAGACACCTGTATGTGGCCTCACCATGTGACTGGGGTTTCTTCACAAGCTGGTGGCTGGGTTCCAAGGGCCACCATTGCAATAGAGTAAGAGACAGAAACAGCATTGCTTTCAATGGTCCAGCCTTGGAAGTCACAGTGCAATGTAGTGTTATTTTTATTACATTCTACTAATTAACACAGTTATAAATGTCCACTGAGACTCAAGGGGACTGAATGTGGACTCTGTGCCTCCACTGAAGAATGTCACTGGCACTCTGTAAAAAGAGCGTCAGGATCAGAATATATATTTATATGGCCATTGTTGGAAAATAAAATTTGCTGCAAGTGTTATCGTAGATTTCTGATAGTAAGTCATTCCATACGATGATAATAGTCATGTTACTTTAATCCCATGGAAAAACAATACTCAAAGAAGATGTCGGAGTTGAAATAGAACTACTAAGTTAGACACAGGAATAGGCTGTTTTTCCTGTTGGTTAAGTGTCAGGTTCAAATTCTTTCTGTACATGGGTAACCTGGTACCTTGGATAAATGATTGAATCTCTCTATGATTCAGGTTTTACATAAAAAATAAGAAACATAGCAACACCTCCATCATAGTGCTGTTGTAAGGATTAAAGGAACTAGTATTTGTGAAGTGATTATGATAGTATCTGACATGTCTTAACCACTCAAGAAACATCTGCCAATTTTACCAGCACTATTTTGTTGATTAATACTATCAATATAGATGGGAAGAAATGTCATGTAGTTTATCAGACCTAAACTTGTTTAGCAAAAGTTAAGCTTGCAGTTTTTTCAGATATCATCATCATTAAAATGCAAATGGGTAAGAGCAAAATAAAAGTCAATCACTAAAACTCCTATGCTTCATTTTCCTTATGGCACTTAGCACCATAAATATTGTGTTGCTGATTTTTATTATTTGTTTATTCAAGATTTGCTTGTGCCTCTATAAGTCAGGTTTCAACTAGAGAAACAGAACCCTGGGAGATGTATATGTATAGTAAGACATTTATTGCACACATTGACTAGCAAAAATGGGGCTGGTAGTCAAGGCCGAATTCTTGCTGGGGAGGCAATCCTTAGGAAGGGCAGGCTGCAACTTGAAACTCTTCAGCCAGGTTAATACTGCTATCCATAGGTAGTTCTTTTTTCTTTCATTAAAAAAAAATTGAAATATATTTAACATAACAAACATTATGTAATTGTAAGGTATACAACATGTTAATTTTTTTTTTAATTTTTGTTAAGGTATTATTGATATATACTCTTATGAAAGTTTCACATGAAAAAGCAAACAATATGGTTACTACATTTACCCATATTATCAAGTCCCCACCCGTACCCCATTGCAGTCACTGTCCTTCAGTGTAGTAAGATGCCACAGATTCACTATTTGCCTCCTCTGTGCTACACTCTCTTCCCCATGACCCCTCACACCATGTGTACTAAGCATAATAGCCTTCAATCCCCTTCTCCCTCCCTCCCCACGGCCTTCCCACACCCCTCCCCTTTGGTAACCACTAGTCCCTTCTTGGAGTCTGTGGGTCTGCTGCTCTTTTGTTCCTTCAGTTTTGCTTCCTTGTTATACTCCACAAATGAGGGAAATCATTTGGCACTTGTCTTTCTCTGCCTGGCTTATTTCACTGAGCATAATATCCTCCAGCCCCATCCATGTTGTTGCAAATGGTAGGATTTGTTTCCTTCTTATGGCTAAATAATATTCCATTGTGTATATGTGCCACCTCTTCTTTATCCATTCATCTACTGATGGACACTTAGGTTGCTTCCATATCTTGGCTATTGTAAAAAGTGTTGTGATAAACATAGGGGTGCATATGTCTTTTTGAATCTGAGAAGTTGTATTCTTTGAGTAAATTCCAAGAAGTGGGATTCCTGGGTCAAGTGGTATTTCTATTTTTATTTTTTTGAGGAACCTCCATATTGCTTTCCACAATGGTTAAACTAGCTTACATTCCCACCAGCAGTGTAGGAGGGTTCCCCTTTCTCTGCACCCTCGCCAGCATTTGTTGTTCTTAGTCTTTTGGATGCTGGCCATCCTTACTGGTGTGAGGTGATATCTCATTGTGGTTTTAATTTGCATTTCCCTGATGATTAGTGACGTGTAGCATCTTTTCATGTGTCAGCCATCTGAATTTCTTCTTTGGAGAAGTGTCTCTTCATATCCTCTGCCCATTTTTTAATTGGGTTATTTGTTTTTTTGGGTGTTGAGTCATGTTATATACTTTGGATGTTAACCCCTTGTCAGATATGTCATTTACAAATATATTCTCCCATACTGTAGGATGCCTTTTTGGTCTGTTGATGGTGTCCTTTGCTGTACAGGAACTTTTTAGTTTGATGTAGTCCCATGAGTTCATTTTTGCTTTTGTTTCCCTTGCTCGAGGAGATGCATTCAGGAAGAAGTTGCTCATGCTTATACTCAGGGGATTTTTGCCTATGTTGTCTTCTAAGAGTTTTATGGTTTCATGACTTACATTCAGGTCCTTGATCCATTTCGAGTTTACTTTTGTGTATGGGGTTAAACCATAATCCAGTTTCATTCTCTTACATGTGGCTGTCCAGTTTTGCCAACACCAGCTGTTGAACAGGCTTTCATTTCCCCATTGTATGTCCATGGCTCCTTTATCATATATTAATTGCCCATATATGGTTGGGTTTATATCAGGGTTCTCTAGTCTGTTCCATTGGTCTATGGGTCTGTTCTTGTGCCAGTACCAAATTGTCTTGACTACTGTGGCTTTGTAGTAGAGCTTGAAGTTGGGGAGCATAATCCCCCCAGCTTTATTCTTCCTTCTCAGGATTGCTTTGGCTAATTGAGGTCTTTTGTGGTTCCATATGAATTTTAGAACAATTTTATTTAGTTCGTACAAAATGTTAATTTGATAGTTCTTATATTCTAGCATGAATGCCAGTGTAGATAAAATTAGTAGCATTATTCACAATAGCCAAGATTTGGAAACAACCTAAGTGCCCATCAACAGGTGGATGGATAAAGAATACTATGCACTGGGATATTATTCAGCCATGAGAAAGGAGGACATCATGGTATTTCTTAATCAGGGACACATCAGCTCTGCAATTAAGAACTTTGAACTGATTGAATCAGGCCTGCCCAGATTATCTAGGATAATCTCCCTTACTTAAGTAAAGTTTGTAGTTATGTGACTTTAAACATACACACAAAATACATTTGCATAGACACCTAGATTAGTGTTTGACTGAATAACTGGAGGCTGTAGCCCAGTCAAGCTGACCCACCAAAAGACTGTCACAGTGCCTCATGGCTTATTTTCTCTGTCATGAATACGACTCTCTCCCCATCACTTGTAATACTCCCTGGGCTGTAGAGGAAGCTCAAAAATATTTGTTAAATGAATAGAGGAATATGTATGTTTCAAGCTATGTGGCATCTAATAAGCCTTGCAAAGGACTTTTAAACATAACCCATAAGAAAATGCAAATTAGAAAATATTTTTAGGTCGGAAGACAATTATATGAAGATTTTTTAGAGAAAAAATAATCCTGTTAGCAATATGGAACATTCATTAATGAGAGGTGACCTCCAGGAAGAACCGTCATGAACATCGTGTGTTTATGCATGTGGGAGAAAGTGGGTCCACAAACTAGGCAACAAGAGGGCAAATGGGCATACTGGACGTATGTGAGAATTCTGAAAGAGAGAGTAAGAATTTGCCGCGGGAATAAAAAAGAATCTTTAGTTAATAACTGTTACTTATTATGGGAGGGTCATGGACTAGGAATATACAAGTTGTAATTTCTTCAAGTAAGGGGACAAATGAAATAATTCTTAAGTTTCAGCACTTCAAGCAGGTGTTATTGTACCAAAATAGAACTGATATATTACTTGGTGACTTTTTGCTATAAGCAAATATGTAGTTTTACTGTGAAATGTAGGAGTATAATTAATAGGAACTCATCAAATACACATTGGTAATATATTTTACATGCATGGTTGTCAAAACAGCATGATCAGTCATATTGGTAAATGATCACTCTGTTAAGGTATTATATAACCCTTTAAAATACTGAGATGTTATTACTATTTCCATGCTGTTCTCTTCTGATTTTTAATTAATTGCTTCAGCTGTTTGGTCTAAAAACTTTAGTCAATATTTAACTGCACATGCCCTGGGATTGTTAAAGCTAAAGATGAAATTAAAAACAATCAGAACAATAAAAGAATAATTACTAAAACCAGACGATTGTGGTGATGTCGTTTAATATTTCTTTTTTTTAGGATTATTTTGAATCTTTTCTATACCTGATTTCTCCCTCATTAATAACCAGTATGTCAGTTTTTGTAAGAATGAAAATATAAACTCTGTAAAGCATATAGATGCTACCTTATATTGATATACATATTTCATATATACGTATATATGAATATAATTATGTACACATGGATACATACCAGATATATTGTCTTATTATGCCAATGTTCTTTCTAAATGTTACTAAAAACTAATGCAGGAAAATATGTCAACACCAATATATATAGGCTTCTTGCATAAATAAGCAATTCCTGAATAATTTTAATGTTGTACTAACTTTAAAAATACATATTTTGAAGTGTACCATGTTGCAGAATGCCATATTTGTGGTAAAGAAGGTAGTCAAATCAGTTTGGAAATCATGGGATTAACATATTATTTTACAGATATTTTTCTTTTTACCACATGACTTCTCATAGACTATAAAATGCCCGTATATCCTGAGTTTTTCAGACTAAAGGAAATAGTATGGGACATTTACTAAGCTTATTTGATTAAACTACCTTTACATTGTTTGATAATTCTGAATAGCATGGGATAAGCAATATTATCCCTAGAAGCTTGGCTTTAGAAGATGGTTTATTGTGTTTATTGCTCCTCCTCTTATGTCTCATTGAAATGATCTAATAAATACAAAAATAATATAAATCAGATACTGTGCTGTAATCTTAGGAGAACATCATCAACAGAACAGAATAATAATCAGGAATTTCCTAGATGATATATGTTAGGCTCATATTCAAGAAAATTTCCAGAGGAACTAGAAAGCAGACATCATATGGAGGTGAAAAAGACAACTATGAAAAAGAAAACAAAAAGCACACATGTATTTTCTGCACAGAAAGCCAAACAGTTAAAAGATCAGCTTTTGTGTACAGGTGTGGATAGTAGGATAGTTAATTAAGAATTAATTTAAAGTCTACTCTTACTCTGTTCCTAAAGCAACTAAAAGAAAATATTTGCCTTCAAGCTAAATCTGTATTTGAGATTTTTAGAGTTCATTCAGGAAAACAGAAATCACTCTCTTACCTATATGTATAAGGGCTTTAATTTAAAATAGAGACAGGGGCTTACTTTTGGAAGAGCTGAGGGCATGAAGGTCATGAAAGCTCCTTCTGAAAGTCAGTGTTTGATACAGGAAATCTCAGCTTGCATCATTACAGTGAATGGTTCTTAGGCGCTTGCCGGGAAATGGTATTTCTCAAGAATCTCTAAGAAGCTCCTACGCCTTTCTCTGTTACATGCTATGAGAGATTCTCAACTGGGGCACTGCTGAGACTGTCTCCCATTATTTGGCTGCCACCACTTCAGGAGAATAATGGAATCTGTATCATTTCTGCTGCCTTTTCAGTGTTAAGCAAGCACCTTTCATTGGCAAACTCTGACCGGGAAGAATACAGGAAAGGGAGTTCTGTGAAATACTGTTTAAAAGCATAGAAGGGAGCAATATGCTGCCAAATTAGCAGCAGATAACCAAGGAAAGTGGTTGTCCGTATAAAATTTGGATTGGTGATGCAAGAGATTCAGAGTGGATGCCAGGAATTGAATTACACAAAATAACCCAGAACCACCCCTTAATATAAAGAAAACCATGCTAAAGTATAATCAACTACACTCCAAGAAAGGCCTGTTTACATATTTTTCTGCTTCCCCTCAAATCTTTTCCTTATCTCTGGTGCCAGACTCCTCTAATCAGAGTCTGAGGTCATTGCAAGGTTAGTAGTTAGCTGTTAGTTAACTACCGGACTAAAAAAATACAGCTCAGCTATCAGTACTATATTTCGGGTCTCCAGAAATAGAACCAAAAGGATATGTGTGTATCAGACTCATTCAGTCTGAGTCCGAAGGCCTGAGAACCAGGGGAGCAGATGATATAAATCTCAGTCTGAGAGCAGAAGAAGAGATGAGATGTCCCAGTTCAAACAGTGATGTAGAAAAAGGGGCAAATTCATCATTCCTCCCACTTTTGATTTAGTCAGTCCTCAGCAGACTGGGTAAGACCCACACACACTGGGGAGGGAAATCTCTCTTACTAAATCAGCTGATCCAAATGTTAATCTAATCCAGAAATACCTTCACAAATACACCAAGAAATCATATTTAATCTGCATAACCAGTGGCCAGTCAAGGTGACACATAAAAGTAACCATTGCAAATACTAATGGGTTAGAAACAAGAATGACATATTTTAGGAAAACCTAGATCATCAGAGATATTCCTTTAAAAAGAGCAATAACATCCCTTGAAGAAACAGTTAATGCCTAATGAAATGTTTTAAAGTTAATTGCAAATAATATCTTTACAGAAATTATTAAGAATATTATATGTATAAATGTACATTTCATATAAGAAAATTTAAGAAATTCTTTAATAATATGAGTCACAAAATAATCAACAAATAATAGATAACATGAAAGAATGGAGATGGCTAAAGATTAGGTGACTAAAATAAGAAATTGGATATGAAATGAAACATAAAAGAACAAGGAATTAAATGTAATATAAGATTAAATTTAAGAAAGAGAGGAAGAAAGACTGTGAGGTAATAAATAATTAATGGGGACAAAAAAACAGAAAACTTTCCTTACCTGATGAGTAATATGAGTGTTCATGGTCAAACTTTCACCAAATATCAAGCAGAATAATCCAAAAGAAATTCATATGCAGACATATCCTGCTAACATTTCTTAACTAGAAGAAAAAAGAAAGAAAACAAAAAGGAAAGGCAAGCTACACACACATATATATATATATGATCACATTTACTGGCATGGCATGCTTCAACTGTAATAATGCTATAATGTAATGAAATAAATATTTTTAAAAGTTATAAGAAAAATAAGTGATTTTTTCCCAAATTTTTCCAATGGCTTTGTAGGTTCAAAAATAAGTGGTCTGGAGGTGATTAAAGATGGCAGCATGAGAGGTGAGACAGAACTCCTCCCAAAACCACACATAATACAAAAATACAGTTAATACAACTAATCCTAAAAGAGCAACAGGAAAGAAGGCTGCGTCAGACTGCAAACACCTGGAGAAAAGAGCAGACCTTATGAAACAGGGTAACGTACAAAAACCTTGATCCAGCAAGACCCAAGCCCTTCCCCAACCCCAGGTCACTGGCAGGAGGAAGAGAAATGGAGCAGGAAGGGGGTGGAAGCCTAGGACGGCTGAACACCCAGTCCTGGAGATCTGCTTTGGGAGCACAAACCTACATTGTATGGTGCTCTGGAGATTAGTGGGTTTGGAAAGCTCAGACAGGTGGAATATTTGGAGAGACTGAGATTCCAGCCATTTGTGAAGGACAGGGATCCACATCTGGTTGCTCTGGGACCAAGGAAAGGTGAGCAGTCTGAGAGGCTTCCTAGCAGCGAGAGGGCTGCTGAAGGGGCGGGGTTTGCACAGAGCTTCCTGCGTGGGATAAGAGACAGGTGGGCAAGGTTGTCTGAAGTACTCTGGCCAGCAGGTTGGAAACTTTCAGGAGCTTCAGGGGCTCTATCCCCCTGGCTGGCTACTCAGCTCCAAGGCCCCCCAGTGTGATATTCAGCCTGCTGTGTCATCCTCCTGGCCTGCTGGCACTGACTCGTAAACCAGCAGTCCCTGCCATGGTGTCAGTCTAGCCAAAGGGAGACCCACCTATGGCAGTTACAAACACAAAGCACAGAGGCTTACACCTGTGTGCTCAGACCACTGGTTCTGATAGTGGAGACAGGAAAGCAGGAAACAGCTCTTTCGACCCCTCAGGCACCAGCACCACTCCCCAGTGACACCCAACATCACTCCAGGGGCAGAGCAGCTCCAGAGGCTAGAGCTTCTGGGCACAAGACAGTGCCACATACAAATATGAAACATCAAAGGAACCTGGTTCAGACCCAAAATCTCACAAACACCAGAAAAAGGCCCAAATGAAACTGAACTCATCAATCTTCCTGAAAGAGATTTAAAAATAAAAATCATAAACATGCTCATGGGGGTACAGAAAAATATTCAAATTAAGGATGGAGATTCAATCATTAAAAAATTCCATATCTGAAATAAAACAAGCAATGGAGGGATTTAAAAGCAGATTAGATATAGTAGAAGAGACAGTAAATGGAATAGAAATTAGAAAAGAGGAATGCAAAAAAGCTGAGACACACAGAGAAAAAGGATCTCTAGGAATGAAAGAATATTGAGAGAACTGTGTGACCAATGCAAATGGAACAATATTCACATGATATCAGTACCAGAAGAAGAAGAAGAGAGAAAAAGGGATAGAAAATATATTTGAGGAGGTAATTGCTAAAAACTTCCCAAATCTTGGGAAGGACATAGTGTCTCAGGCCATGGAGGTGCACAGATCTCCCAACACAAGGGACCCTACGAAGACAACATCAAGACACACACTAATTAAAATGGAAAAGATCAAGGAAAAGGACAAACTTTTAAAAGCAGCTAGAGATAAAAAAGATCACATACAAAGGAAAACCTATCAGGCTATCTTCATACTTCTCAACAGAAATCTTACAACCCAGAAGGGAGTGGAATGATATATTTAATGCAATGAAACTAAGGGGGCCTCGAACCAAGAATACTCTACCCAGCAAGGTTATCATTTAAATTTGAAGGAGGCGTTAAACAATTTTCAGATAAGCAAAAGCTGACAGAATTTACCTCCCACGAACAACCTCTACAGGGCATTTTGGAGGGACTGCTATAGATTGAAGTGTTCCTAAGACTAAATAGCTGTCACCAGGAGAAATAAAACCACAGTAAAGAAAGTAGAACAATTAATTACTAAGCAGATGCAAAATCAAATCAACTAGCCCTGAAGTCAGTCAAGGGATACACAGACTACAGAATATGATACCTAATATATAAAGAATGGAGGAGGAAGAAAAAGGAGTTAAAAAAATACCTTTTGGTTGTGTTTGTAATAACATACCAAGTGAGTTAAATTAGACTGTTAGATAGTAAGGGAATTACCCTTGAACCTATGGTAACCACGAATCTAAAGCCTGCAATGGCAATAAACTACATACCTATCGATAACCACCCTAAATGTAAATGGACTGAATGCACCAATCAAAAGACATAGAGTCACTGAATGGGTAAAAAAACAAGTCTCAAGTATATCATGCTTATAAGAGACTCACTTCAAACCCAAAGACATACACAGACTAAAAGTGAAGAGATGGAAAAATATATTTCATGTAACTAATAGGGAGAAAAGAGCAGGAGTTGTACTACTTGAATTGGACAAAATAGACTTCAAAACAAAGAAAGTCACAAGAGACAAAGAAGCACATTACATAATAATGAAGGGGTCAATCCAACAAGAGGAAATAACCATTATAAATATCTATGCACCCAACACAGGAGCACCTACATATGTGAAACAAATACAATACAATGCATTCACTCAAGGAGACTTCAACACTCCACTCATTCCAAAGGTAAGATCAAGCAGGCAGAAAATAAGTAAGAAGACAGAGGCACTGAACAACACACTAGAACAGATGGACCTAACAGACATCTACAGAACTCTCCACCCAAAAGCAGTAGGATACACATCTTTTCAAGTACACATGGAACATTTTCCAGAATAGACCACATACTAGGCCACAAAAAGACCCTCAGTAAATTTAAAAAGATTGAAATTGTACCAACCAGCTTCACAGAGCACAAAGGTTTGAAACTAGAAATAAATTGAACAGAGAAAATGAAAAAGCCTACAAACACATGGAGGCTTAATAACATGCTCCTAAATAATCAATGGTCAATGACCAAATAAAAACAGAGATCAAGCAATATATGTACACAAATAACAACAATAATTCTACAGCGCAAAATCTGTGGGACACACCAAAGGCTGTGATAAGAGGGAAGTATATTGCAATACAAGCTTACCTCAGGAAAGAAAAACAATCCCATATGAACAGTCTAAACTCACAATTAAAGAAACTAGCAAAAGAAGAACAAATGAGGCCCAAAGTCAGTAGGAGGGACATAATAAAGATTAGAGCAGAAATAAAATTGAGAAGAATAAAGCAATAGAATCAATGAAAGCAGGAGCTGGTTCTTAAAGAAAATAAAGTAGATAAACCCCTAGCCTAACTTATCAAGAAAAGAAGACAGTCTACACACATAAACAGAATCAGAAATGAGAAAGGAAAAATCACTACAGTTACCACAGAAATATGAAGAATTATGAGAAAATACTATGAAATATTATATGCTAACAAAATGGATAACCTAGAAGAAATGGACAACTTTCTCAAAAAATACAACCTTCTAAGACTGACTCAGGAAGAAACAAAACCTGAATAGACCAATTACCAGCAATGAAATTGAATTCTTAATAAAAAACTACCTAACAACAAAACTCCCGGACCAGGTGGTTTCACTGCTGAATTTCATCAAACATTTAGTGAAAACCTAATACCTATCCTCCTTAAAGTTTTCAAAAGGTAGAAGAGGATGGAATACTCCCAAATTCATTCTACAAGGCCAAAATCACTCTAATACCAAAACCAGGCAAAGACCCCACAAAAAAAGAAAATTACTAACCAATATCCCTAATGAACATAGATGCAAAAATAATAAAATATTAGCAAACTGAATTCAAAAATACATCAAAAAGATCATCCATCATCATCAAGTAGGATTTATTCCAGGCATGCAAGAATGGTACAACATTCGAAAATCCATCAACATCATCCACCACATCAACAAAAAGAAGGGCAAAAACCACATGATCATCTCCATAGATGCCGAAGAGGCATTTGACAAAATGCAACATCCATTTCTAATAAAAACTCAACAGAATGGGTAGAGAGGGCAAGTACCTCAACATAATAAAGGCCATATATGACAAACCCACAGCCAACATTATGCTTAACAGCGAGAAGCTGAAATCTTTTCCTTTAAGATCGGGAACAAGACAAGGATGTCCACTCTCCCCAGAAATATTCAACATAGTTCTAGAGGTCCTAGCCACGGCAATCAGACAACACAAAGAAATAAAAGGCATCCAGATTGGCAAGGAAGAAGTTAAACTGTCCGTGTTTGCAGATGAAAGATATTGTACATAAAAAACCCTAAAGACTCCACTCCAAAACTACTAGAACTAATATCTGAATTCAACAAAGTTGCAGGATACAAAATTAATGCACAGAAATCTGTTGCATTCCTTTACACTAACAATGAACTAGCAGAAAGAGAAATCAGGAAAATGATTACATTCACAATGGCATCAAAAGGAATAAAATACCAGAAATAATCCTAACCAAGGAAGTGAAAGACCTATACTCTGGAAACTATAAGACACTCATGTGAGAAGTTAAAGAATATATCAGTGAATGGAAACACATCCCATGCTCATGGATAAGAAGAATTAATATTGTCAAAATGGCCATCCTACCTAAAGCAATCTACAGATTCAATGCAATCCCTATCAAAATACCAATAGCATTCTTCAACCAGCTAGAGCAAATAGTTCTAAAATTCATATGGAACCACAAAAGACCCCAAATAGCCAAAGCAATCCTGAGAACGAAGAATAAATTAGGGGGGATTATGCTCCCCATCTTCAAACCCTACTTACAAGACCACAGTAATCAAGACAATTTGGTACTGGCAGAAGAACAGACCCACAGACCAATGAAACAGACTAGAGAGCTCAGATATAAACCCTAGCATATATGGTCAATTAATATATGATAAAGGAGCCATGGATATACAATGGGGAAATGACAGCCTGTTCAACAACTGGTGTTGGCAAAACTGGACAGTTACATGGAAGAGAATGAAACTGGATTATTCTCTAACCCCATACACAAAAGTAAACTCAAAATGTATCAAAGACCCAAATGTAAGTCATGAAACCATAATCTCTTACAAGAAAACATAGGCAAAAATCTCTTCAATATAAACATGGGCAACTGTTTCCTGAACGCATCTCCTTGTGGAAGGGAAACAAAATAAAAAATGAACAAATGGGACTACATCAATTTACAAACCTTCTGTACACAAAGGACACCATCAGCAGAACAAAAAGGCATCCTACACTGTGGGAGAATATATTTGTAAATGACATATCCGAGAAGGTGTTACCACCCAAAATATATGAAGAACTCACATGCCTCAACACCCAAATAAAGCAAATAACCCTGTTAAAAAATGGGCGGAGGATATGAACAGACACTCCTCCAATCAAGAAATTCAGATGGCCAACAGGCACATGAAAAGATGCTCCACGTCACTAATTATCAGGGAAATACAAATTAAAACCACAATGAGATATCACCTCACACCAGTAAGGATGTCCAGTATCAAAAAGTCTAGGAACAACAAATGCTGGCGAGGATGTGGAGAAAAGGGAACCATCCTACACAGCTGGTGGGAATGTAAACTAGTTCAACCATTGTGCTCAGCAGTATGGAGGTTCCTCAGAAAACTAAAAAGAGAAATACCATTTGACCCAGAAATTCCACTTCTGGGAATTTACCCAAAGAAACCAACTTCTAAGATTCAAAAAGACATATGCACCCCTATGTTTATCACAGCACTCTTCACAATAGCAAAGATATGGAAGCAACCTAAGTGTCCATCGGTACATGAATGGATAAAGAAGATGTGGCACATATACACAATGGAATACTATTCAGCTGTAAGAATGAAACAAATCTTACCATTTGCAACAACATGGATGGAGTTAGAGGGTATTATGCTCAGTGAAATAAGTCAGGCAGAGAAAGAAAAATACCAAATGATTTCCCTCATTTGTGGAGTATAACAATGAAGGTAAACTGAAGGAATAAAATAGCAGCAGACTCACAGACTCCAAGAAGGGACTAGTGGTTATGAAAGGGGAGGGCAGGAGCAGAGAGAAGGGGATTGTGGGTTAGGGTATCATGATTGGTGCACATCATGTGTGTGGGGTCACGGGGAAGACAGTGTAGCTCTTAGAAGACAAATAGGGACTCTGTGGCATCTTAGTACACTGATTTTGTCTATGGGGTGACATACAATGGAGTATGGGGTGGTACTCTATAATAAGGTGAATGTAATAACCACATTGTGTTTCTTGTGAAACCTTCGTAAGAGTGTATATCAATGATACCTTAATAAAATAAAATGAAAAAAAATGGTCTGCTCCTAGAATCCATGATCGATAGTGTGCTGCATGTTTAATTTCTCAAGAAGGTATTAAATTGGAAACAAAAAATTGAAGAGTAGTCCACATCATAGTAATAACAATCTTGCCATAAGAGGTGACAGTGGTATTGCATGATAAGGTAGTACAATAATATTATAATTACATTATCTCTTGCACATACTATCTTTCAGTTTATCTATCATCTTATCTATCACCTGTCTATCTGCTATGTATCTCTAATCTACCTGAAAGTTTTTATGAATGAGGATTAGACTGTTAAATAATTTGCAAATTCAAAGTGATTAATTTCAGTCAAGTGGTGAATGTAATTGATTGATAAATGAAATACCAAATTTTATTTTTCAATAAAATTAAACATACCTAAAATGATATAACAAGTTTATAAACTCCCTTGTCTGGAATTGACAAAATAGAAAAGTCGTAGATTGAACATCTATTTTATAATACAAAGTTAAGACAATAATACAAGAGGACAATTTTTATTATCTTATTTAATTTCCTATTACATTGGCTTATTTTTTCAGTGTCCATACTATTACCAAAATCTAGGGGCAGAGCCTGTACATAGAGTGTTAGCAATTCATAAATAATATAACCAGAGGCAGGAGAAAAGAAAGTGGTATTATTTAGTCCTTCAGTTTGTGTTTTGCAGGACAGTCTTATTAGAACCTCTTTCTTGTCAAAGAATGACAGAAAAAGAAAAAAAAAAAGGAGAGGAGCTTCTGAAACAATAGTTTAGGAACAAAGGCAAGACTTGAACAGAGAAAAGAGCAAAGAAATAGTTGACGTTGTAAATGTCAAAAATTTCTCCAAGGAACAATTTCTTTACTGAGTCTGGAGGCTGAAAGAGAATCTGTGTTATTTCTTTCGAATTTTTCTAAACTGTGGTTCTGGCTTCTGTGCAATATCCACAAATAGCAAAAGGCTGTCCATTCTTTCTACACAGTCGTGCTGTGACTCTCCATCGTGCACGCAGATGCTGTTTGCGCTGGAGGTGGTGGCTGTCTTCTCATTTATGTTCGTTTTGTGATCAGTGGAAGTGCAGCTCCTTCTTCCTGAAGGCCGTTTTTGGGATGAGGTAATGTTTTCTTCAGACTAAACTGTTCGCTGCTGATCATTGGAGTTTTCCCTACTGGCTTAGGTAAATGGGGATGGGCATTATGCATATGTACTTTTAATAACAACAACGACTCATATTCACATGTGATTTGCACATTACTGTCGGCCTACTTTCACATGTATACCTATTCATTCTGCCATAGCATGTATGTTCTTGTGCAGTTACTGCTTATTTAATTGATGTTTAAGATCAAGCACTTTGTGGTAGAAATAATAGATATCATCCGTATCACGCAGCATTGCGTTCTCAGCATCTAGGTGTTCACTCACTCTCTCACTGAGTTCTCCTATTATTCATTCAATTCTTAACAAGTACAAAATTAGGTGCTGGTGGTATAACTCACAAGACAGGCAAAATCCCTTGTGTCATGATTCTTACATTTAAGTAGAAATAATAGTTTTTTAATAAAAATATTTGCAAGTTTAAAATGAATAAAATATGTACTAACATTCTGAGACTTGAAGCTGTTTGGCTAGGCTAAGTTCTTCATAATAGGAGAATTGGAACTGTGACAAAAAACTTTAATGCCCATATTCCTTAAATGATTATACTGAGAGATGAAACTATAGGACATACTTGATACAAAATTCAAATTTACAAATTATTTAATGCAAATTATTAAATATGTTCTTATAAGGATGCATATGGTATTGCCCTTCAAACATGTATGTTTGTATGTGTGTGTGTATGTGCATGTAGGAGAGAGAGATTGGACAGAGAAAGAGAAACAGAGATTGCAGGGACAAAGACAAAGAGAGAAAATGAGATTATAAGAATTAAGGAGAGTCCAATTTTTTCCCATTGTAGTAACAGTAATTTCTGTGGGCCTATCTCTGTCAGTAGATATAACGGTCAAATATAAAATATCACCACTGTAGGGAGATCATTCATTATACAGAAAAGGAGAACACAAGGAGAAAAAAAGGAACCACAGACATATTTTAAAATTTATTAAGAAACAAAAACATTCGAAAAGAAAGAGAAACTTGATGAAATAAAGATTGCATATTTATGTTCAAGCAAGAAATATATACACACACACACACACACACACACACACACATTTCAAACCTATAATTTTCTCCTGATATTTTCAATTAGTATTACAGTTTTTACAAATGAATTTCACTTTGACATGCACAAACTTTAACCTACCAATAAAAGTGTACTATAGACACATCATCTTGTAATCCTAGAGATAAAGAATTTATATCTCTCTGTCTTGGCTTGGATATGTTAGGATTTCCTCATGGATCCTGTATGGGAGATATATAAGACTTTTGAGTAAATAATCTGGCCTTGAGCAGAAAAGACAATTAGTGAAGATAGGGAAGTACATTGAATTGATTAAATTATAAAGTAATTATGTGGTTATACAGGGAAAATTACTTATTTGCAGGGGATAAGAGGTAAACTATTCCAAAAGAAACATTCCACAGTCTTTTATTAATTTAATATGAATGTAAGTAGCATGTCAGTTTTTATATAGGCTTCCTGACATGAGTGATAGGGATTTAACTGAGTAGTAATTGTGGACCAGAACTTCTTTGGAATAATAAATCTGCTCAAGATTCATGGTATTGAATAGAGCAATAAAATCCTAAAATGAATAGATTATTTCACTGATTTACCTTCCAGTTTATGGTCCAGAGATTTTTGTAATACCAAATATAAGCAATTTAATAAGTACTAAATGTAAGTATTTTGATAAAGATTAGGAAAACATTGAACACCTTTACTAACTATTGCACAGATTTGTCTGGAAGTTTTGATATGTCCAGCTCTCCCAAAAGTGAATCTAAACCTTTACCTCTAGAGAAATAAAAGAGTAAAATAAAATCTTCAATAGAATTTACTCCCCATCTTATATTTCTAGTCAGTGTAATAAAATAATGGAATTCAGTCTCAGCAACATTATCTATGTACACTTGTAGGTCAAAATACTGCCTTTGAATTCAGTTTCTCAATAAACAATGTAAAAGTAGGAAAGCCCAGCCATTAAATCTGCCTCCACCTTGCTTTGTGTGAAGTACACTGGAATCAGAGTAGTCAGCAATACAAAATAGTATGCTTTAGGACTTCTCCATCTTCTGCTGAACGCTGTTTCAGGCTGACCAAACTGGACGGGATCTTTTTGTTCTGTTGGCGTCTTCTCAACTTCATCTATATCTGATGTAGTCTGAGGATATACAGAACCATCCAACGTGATGAACTTAAGCTCTCAGGACTGTCCAGGCTAAGCAATACGGCTGTCCAACTACCCCGACACTTTGTGTGTTGATGTATGCAAACCTTACACCTTACTGATAGTTCTAGTTCTCTCACTTTGTTTACTAAGCTCTAATCATTCTGGAGTTGCTTAAAACTCTGCAGACTCTTCCCTACTCTCATTTTAGGACCTTTGCACAAAGCTGATGTTCTTTTGAAAGAAATGTGTGCCTCTCTCTTACGCTTTTTCCTACTCACTCCTTGAGCAGAAACTATGCAGTATTATATCAGTATCAGATAAAATGTCCTTTGAGTACATCAGGAACATATATTGTCCTCTTTCTCCCTCTTGTTTCTTTTGTAGCAATCAATATAATTTGGAGTTGTTTTATTTACTTGATTTCTCTTCTTTGCTCTTTAAATAAAAATGCTACATTTTGTTGAGTGCCTACTATGTACCCAACATGGTAAATTCTTTATGTAACTAAGCACAGTCAATCCTTGGAAAAACTTGTATAAATAAATTTTTATTAATTCTTCTTTGAAGACAAAAGTAAGGCTTAGTTTGTTACTTGCTCAAAATTCCATAGCTAAGAAATAGATGATTATGTAATTGAACACTAATTGTCTATATATATTTCATAAGGAAAGGATGGAATCAGCTTTATTTCCTATTTTATTAATAGCTTCTTCCATGGTACCTTATGTATATTTGGTACTTTATAAATAAATGAAAGAATGGAAAACTTCATGGTTTTACTCTGTAGGAATCTTCTAAATATAGGCTATACTTTGGAAATTACTGAGACATGTCACTAGCTGAAAGATTTTCTTTCACTATATATTTTATCAAAGAGAGATATTTAAATTTTTGGTAAACAACTAGCCAATTGCCAGATCTTCAAAAAATCATCAGAAAAAATTTGATCAAGTGAAGCTCCTCTTATTAGGCTTAGGATAGTGTCTTGCCAATGGATTTCAGCCCTGGGCAAGTTCACTATGGATTCAATGTGACCAAAGAAATTGACAGCAAAATGTTCTTGGGGTGAAAGGTTATACCCAACTTTATTTCTAGGTGGCAGGTCAGTCACTAAAATCCCATTCACTCAGAGCGAGTCTGCATGCAGCAAGCCGGTCTCTGCTTTTGGGCCCCTCTGTCCGCACAGCTGTCCTCTGGGCCTCTGTCTCTGACGCTGCCAGCACTCCAGCCTCTGCTCTGCTCTCCTACAGCCTTGCAGCCATACCACCGTGTCGTGCACAGAGCACTAGGTGGAGCTCTTTATATAGAGTCAACAACCATGTATTGCCCACAGGTGCGCAGTGAACTAATCAACCAAGGCCAGGTGAGAATCCTGGCCACAGGAACTCTCATTTTATCCCCAAATAGTATTGGAGAACATGATCTTGAGAGTCTCAGTGGTGTTTCAGAGAGGGAGGTTAGGAAAAGATATTTATGGAGCTTTAGGTCTGCAGCAGGTGATTTAAAATGTGTTTTACAAGGTGTGGAACTGACTGATTCAGGGCAAAGTTCATGACATAGTTTTGTATATTGATTACAATAAGGCAAATGTCTGAAAGCTGGTCTTAATGTTAATTGTTAGCAGGCTGTTGACCCTGGTAAAACTTTTTGAGTGATTTATAGTCCAGTATTCTAGAAGCAAATATTTCCTTGAGCAACTAAGTAAATTATTTTTACTTGCTCTCAGTATTGTTAAATATAGGTACAGGAAAATATGTGTGGTCTCATATTGTTTAAAACAGGGATATGAAAGCATGCCCAGTTCCATTATTTAGCTTAGTATTTAAAAAATATATTGGTTTCATTTCTTACCAGGAAATAGTGATATTATATAAGCCCAAAGACAAAAGTATGGACATATAGACAGATGCTTTATTTTTTTTCCACAGCAAAAACCCAATGTGGCCTTCTATTGACGTATTTCCACAAAACTTCCTCTTTACCAGTGTGAGCATTAGGCTACAGAAGTCACAAATGTGCATCTTCTCAGTCCATCTTAACCAGGTGGTACACTGCTTCTAATTATATGTGAGAACTGCATATTTGTAATAATGATTTTTAAATTTACACAGTCAAATGGAAAAGGACTGCAAAACAGTGGTGCATGCACAGAAGGGTATAAGGCTGAAGACTCTTTAAGAGCAAGGACAATCAATTCCCCCATTTCCAGTTTTATTGATTGTAAGCGTAGATAAAATGAGAGTTCCTGTGGCCAGGATTCTCACCTGGCCCTGGGTGATTAGCTCACTGCACACCTGTGGGCAATACATGGCTGTTGACTCTATATAAAGAGCTCCGCCCAGTGCTCTGCGCATGACATGGTGGTATGGCTGCAAGGCTGCAGGCGAGCAGAGCAGAGGCTGGAGTGGTGGCAGCTCGGAGGCAGAGATGCTGGTGCTCTGACCTACCGCTGGGAGAACAAGCGGGTAATAAACCCTTTCACCCCAAAGAATGTTCTGCTGTCAATTTCTTTGGTCGAATTGAATCCATAGCGAACTTGCCCGGGGCTGAAACCCACTGGCAAGACAGTAAGATTTACAAACATGAGTACAAAACACTTCACAACACAGTGAAGACAAATGTAGCTGGTCTGCATTGAATCTCTTTGTAAAATGATGTACTATCCATTTTAATTTAGTTCAAATAGGTGTTCTGGAATTTGAGTTTGAGTTTTGAGGAAAAAGGCCATTATGAAGTCTTGTTTACTCATCTGATGATTTTAAGTTTGTTTCTGTCCTTAGAGACATGGGTGGAGCATAAAAAAGTTACTCCCTTTACTTATCTTAGCAGATTGCTTTCTGAAGGAATTTATTAATGAAAGTTATTTACTTGGACAAAAAGTAATTTCTATAAATTTAGTCTTCATAGGGAAAGTGACTAGCATTCATGTCATATGCACAAGAAAACTCAGACTGTTACTCATTATGAATTTGAGATTCATAGTTACTTTAAAAAATACACTAATGCAGCATTGGGAGAACTTTAAAAAACAACTTTAAATTGATCCACTAGAAAGTATCAATTTGTAGTGGCTTCAAAAAAAGAGGCCCATTTTTTTCTGTTATGTGAAGTTTTGAGAAACAAGTTTGATTTCTACCAACAGAAACTTGATTTAGGACATGTTTTCAAATTACTACAGGTACAAGCTACAGTAAATGTAATCTTGCCTGTTAGGTTTTTTGGGGTAGTAAGTCTTGTGATTACTAACCAGGGAAAATAATCCTTTTCAAGGCCAATAAGCTTCATATTGGGATTATTTTGCCATTCATTTTTATGACCCCTGGTTATTCCTGTAATTTGCTTATTTTAATGCATTTACCCCTTCAAAATCAAGCCAAGCTTATGTCTCACATTTTTTGTCTAGATTGTTTATCCCTCTGGCCATGAAGCTCACAAATGGTAAGTAAAACCCTGCTTTTCTTAGAGATAACAGTGATGATGTGATGGAAAACAAAGATTTAGAGCACTCACAGCTTGTAGGGCTATTACCTGGAGTTATTACTTACAGGCCCTGTTCCAGAGCCAATGCAGTCATAGATTTGCCCTAAAGTGCTTCCTTTTCAGCCACGTATTCCACCCATTAATATCTAAGAATTTGTCAATCAGGCGAATCAAATAGGAATGAGATGATGCTAGGAAAACCTGAGTGTTAGGTCAAGTGGTAATAAATTTACATAGAGGTGTTTTCCACTAGAGATAATATGCTGGGTCATTAAAAAAATAAAGACATTAAAACATCACACATCCGTAAGAGTGATCTTTTGAGAAACAGGTAATTTATTTTAGACGTGTCTTTCAGAATTTGTTATTTTTCTGGCATTGTTATTGCTATAGCTATCTTGAAGTAGTCATTAAACTTGATAGTTGACCTGTGCTAACATTTTTTTTTCTTGAGTGATAGTTATTAGTTTTGCCAGTGGGAGAGGGAGAAGCGTGGGATAATGGAAAGAGCAGAGGGATTCGGATCAAACAGTCTGGCTGGTTTTGAGTCCTAGCCCCGCTCCTTGGGGCTCCGTGAGATGGGCCATTAAGTTAAACTGTGTGGTACTCAGTTGCTGTGTCTGTAAAATGAATGTAAGGTGAATCACAGAAATTGTGTAAATGGTATAGTGAGACTGTGGGAAGAAAGCATGTGTAAACTATGAAGTGTCATATATCTGTAAGTTACTATTATATTATTATTATTATACTATAATTACTACCAAAATAAAGCTGTAAGATCTTACTTGGAATCCTAATTTGTAAATGTGCCATCTTATGGCTCTCTGATTGAACATCCTAACTGCATTATTTCCATTTCTTTGCTTACAAAAAAAAAAGAAAGAAATTCCTAAACAATCCTGAATAGAGAGCATCATATGTGCTCTGATGTGACCTCAGTGAGAAAGCCTCGAGGTAGCATGCTGATGGTGGAAATAGTCAAGGATAGGAATGATGCCTCCCGATTGCCTGTGACTTTAGTTGTAAGTGTGGATGGGTAGCTGATGGCATGAGGTCGAAGAGATCGTTGATTGGTCAAAAAGTTATATTACAGAGACATATCAGTTATGGTAACTCTGGAGCCAGCGTAAACAGACAGGGAAAAAAAAGGGAAGTTGAACGATCCTGTGATACTTAATTGCTGAAGAAGAGGTACTTAATGAATATCGTTAGTAGGATAAAATAAATAACAAATAAATAAAAATGTCAATGAATTGGTATTAAAACCTATGGAAAGGTATTCTGAATATATACAATATAGTTAAATGGAACAATTTTCAAATTGTTTTGGATAAACCATATAAAAAGATAAATGATGGAGAAGAAGGAATCAAAGGAGAAGGGGAAATATTTATGGATTGCTCATTTGCCAGGTAATGTTTTATGAACTTAATGTACATTTTAACAATTAATCCTGCAAAAAATCATATGAACAAAATAATGTTGGTTTCATTTTACACATAAGAAAAGTAATTCAAAGAGTTTAAGTAATTTGCCCAAGTTCAGCCTGTTATTAAATGGTAGTTATTAAATGGCGGTCAAGCAGCCTGACCCCAATCTATTGTTAAAGTATAAATTTTCAAAAGGTTAAAAACCGTGGCTCTCCATGAATATATAAAATTAACACATACCAAAGTTTCTATTCAATTCATTAATTAGTGAAGGGGCCAGTAAGATGTTATAACCTATTCAAAGAGCATTTTGAGAAGCCACACATACATAGTAATGTTAGCATGGTTTACAGGCTTCAATACAAAACCGGTTAATGTTCAATGGGACCATAAAACTTTAGCGTTGTCTGTTCAACTGGATTGAAATTATTTGAGTATTTTTGGAGGAAATCAACTTAATATATGACTTTAACTAAAGTCTGTGATCTTTAATTAGTAGTGAAGAGTTGAACTAAGAACATTACTGAAGATAATCCTTTGTTGAACTTTTCCCCAATATAATACTGAAAAGATATGCTGTCCACCACCTTTTCTTATTCTAAAGGTTCAGATCATTTTATAACCTAATATAATGCTGGCATATTTATTTAATTTATATCCACATAACTGAGTTATTACAATGCTTGTGTTATAATGATCTTTATATAATAGATAAGGAAATGGATAGACAGATGAGATAGCTGCAGGTCAGTATGTCCAAGATAGGGCACAAACTCAAGTTGTTTTCTTTGAATTCTATATTATATCCTACATGTTTTCTACATAGCATCATTATTTATTTAACACATCTTAATTATAGTATTTTGTTATTTGTTGTGAAAATTTGTATCCTTTACAATATGTTTGCAAGCAGAAATAAAAGCATTTCTTCAAAGAGTTCTAGCCACAGGTAAAATGAAAATCAAAACAAACTAGTCCCGACCTTGAAGAACTCAACACGCTATATGTGGCCATTCCACAAAACACATTTCTTTATGAGACTTAGTAAATAGAAACATAATACATTATTTAAATGAAAATTTCTATCTAACTCATACTTAATGGGTAAACATTTGTGAAAATGCAGATGCTCCTAGGAATGCAGTGATCCAGAGGAAGCACAGCTTTGCTTTTAGTGGATTTCTAGTCTAACAATTTGACATTTTATTATTTTTTCTGAAATGTTTCTGTGACTACTGTTGTTGTCACTCAGGCATTATTCAATCCTTACTTGAATATCTAAAACAAGTTTCTAAATAGTTTCCTTGTCTTTGAGCTATTCTCTGCAATATGATGGTATTTGGCATTGTATTCGAAAAATACAAGTAACATGCAATTTAAAAAGGGTATATTAAAGGTGATGAAAAAGATAAGTATAGAAAACTTCCATACTGGTGAAGTTAGGGAAAGAAGCCTAGATTGGGGGGGGGATATTGAAAATAAGTTTAAGGTAGAGTAGAAGTTTGCCAGGCAGAGAATTCAGACAATGGCATTTCTGATTTTGCAGTTAGGGATCGGGGTAGATGTATATGGCAGCCCTAGAGGTGTACCCTCAGAGTTCTCTTCACTGGAGAGCCTGTAACCAGCAGAGTTATTAGTTGACAGCTTTGATTTGCAGGGCCTTTGTCCTCTGCTGGAGTATTTGAGTTGAAGACATACTCTTCAAAGAAAGCCCAAGCAATGACTGCACCTGGGAAGGGTACCAGGACCTAGTAGTCATTTTTGCTCAACATAGGACACCTTTTCAGGCATTTTTGCAATAGAGCTTCCCATTGAACTGGCTGAAACTTTTTCAGAGTTGGGGCATCTGCCCTTCAATTATTCTTCTTTCTCCTCTCCTTTCATGGCATCATGGTCTGAACTTTCCCTTCCTCTCTGGCTCCCTCTCCTTTATTTTTCATTGGCATTACTCCTCTTCTAACTCAGTTTTACTACAGTGCTTTCTGGAGAACCCAAGCTGACACAGGGTATTAAAGTAAAGAACTGTGAAAAAAAAAAAAACGTTGTCAGTACTTCCCTCCAGATGGAGACACCATGAACCTAAACAACAAAAATTTGATATGTGAAAATGCATACCATTCCTAATAAATCACTAGGATATGATATTTCCTTCAGCATTTTCATCTGTTGAATACCTCCTCTGATTCAGGACAGTTCTTAAGCAAAGGGATACAAAGATATATATGATACCTACACTGGAGGAGTTCATAGTCTAATGATGCTGGTTATGGGACATTTGAGAGACAGTATTTATGCTTTAGAAATGCTCCTGCCATCAAGAAGTCTCCTGTGAATGTGTCGTAGTTTCTAAAAGCATGTCATCCTGAGAAGAGAGATTTGTTGTTTGCATATGGGTACATCTTACCAGAAGTTAATACCATCTACAAAGTAAGAGGAAATTGTTATTCATAGTTATCTATTTGCTCATCACCAAGGAAAACAACATCCCATAAGTAAAAGCAAATGGGTTGAAGGTTCAGGAGTATGGGAAGAAGATCAAAGTAGTATAGCAACATAGTCATATTAAACAATTCTTGCTTTTAGCGTTGGGATCAGTTCAGTTCTTTGGAATTTTTTATTAAGTCATCAACATATTATTTAATCAAACTTTAAGATTAATAATTGATATTTAAGCAAAAAATATGATTAATCAATTTGTTCACTGGTAGAGTTTATAGTGAGCTTTTCAGTGTATCAAAAGCTTCTGATGAATGCATTAACACTGGATGAATTTATAAATAAAACTACATAGATTCTTAGATTATTAATATAATGCCTGTAATAAGAAGCCAAAAGTAATTACTAGAACATCTTTGAGAAACAGATGCAATGTTGTATGCATTTCTAATAAATTACTTGCAGTCCATTCTGGGACGATATGCCTTTGAACACTAATCAATATGCAGATGACTGTGTAATGAAATTGCTTGAAGCAAAGTTTGAATCTGTCCATACATTTTCCTCCAAGATACATTATATCTATGGATTTAAAAAAACAAAGTAAAAAATAGTTGACTAGTATACAAAATCCTTTTTCCTTTTGTGCAAAATGATTATTCTAAAGGAATATATAATTGAATTGTCATCTGAAGCTTCTTTTCTTCTTTCTTCAAATGGTAAAATGATCCATTTGATAACAAGAAAAGTCAATTATGTGGAATATAGATTTCAGTAAATCTATTAAAGATTTGTGTCTTTATCCCTGCAAATCCAGAAAACAATTGTATATAAATTGAATTGATCTATCTAGCTTTTGGACTCAAAACCTCATATCACCCAGATTTTTACGACCAGAATATCTTAAAGCTGTTTTAGGTCAAGAGAGTTCGAAACAAATAGTATCACATTTTTATTATGTGATTTTCCCCAAACTTTTGCTTAATCCTTTCAGACACCAAGTAGAAGTAAATTCAAAGCGAAATTATGCATATTTAAAGGTCAATATTGGTTTATATTCCATACAGATCATTATCATGCTGCATTTCGCTTTCCCTTTTTGGCCACACTTTCCTTAGAAACTGATTTCCACACAGACTGCTGCTACAGTGGCCACATAAGACATAGTCACATGATTTAGTCCTGGGACGCCCAAAGAGCCAAATACTGCAACTGATGGTGACAAAAAATCAAGCATGCAGAATGGACTTAGGCATAATGCTCTTTAAGCTGTTTAAAAGTGTACATAAAGGGATGTAGTAGATTAGTATATTGACTATTTTAATAAAAAAAGAAACATTCTTGTGTACCTAAATACCTAAGATGGTACAGTTGATGCATATACAGAGGGTGTGTGATCAATGATCCAAATTGGCATCAACAGACTTACTCTTTCCCTTTTATTTTTTAACATATGTATTTACTGATACAGAAGTACTACAGTACATAGCATGCAATTTAAAGAATGAAAGTCATATTTTATCCCCCCTACTCCGACAGGACTGTGCTTCTTATGTTTGTTGGTTATATGTTTTGTATGTATCTTTCCAGGTTTTTTCTTCTCTCTTTCACACTCTCTCTCCCCCTTCACCTATATGTAGTATTCATCCCTATTTTTCCTTTTGTTTTCTAACTTAAATACTATCAGAATGTGTTTATATTTCTTTAACTTGATGATTTTCACTTAGTATGTCTTGGAAATCATTCCATGTCACTACAAGGAAGTAGACCCATTCCTTTACATTTGCACATGGTATTGTGTACCTTGGGTATACAGTATGTTTATTTTCCTTTTCTCATTAATAGGCCTTTATATTGTTTCTATTCTTTATTACATAGAATGCTTAAACTATATCCTGCTATATACCTCTTGCGCGGCATTCTGAGTTTTTCTATAGAACTAGATTTTAAAATTATAATAAATAGATTATTTGTTCTAAGTATAGACTATCATATTTGTTATTTTTACTATATTTAGGTTATGTATTATTTAAGTAGATCATAAAAATTAAAAACAAGCAAGTTGCAACTATCTTGATAATTTATATATTCATTAACAACTCTAATTCAGTTTGACTTTTCTTTACTCATTCAATTTTTATTCATCACGCATTTCATCACATATTTACTAATTTTTATCATCTCACTATTTTTCATTTCATGAAGTGTCTAATATAGTGCATTATTACATTTTACAGTTGAAACTAAGATTTAGAGGGTCAAAATAAGGTTTCCAAGGTTACACAGCTTGTAACTGGAAGGGCTACATCATTCTACAGTTAATGTCATTGGGACTTTTCCCCTTTAAATATGTTAAAGGTTTTCAATCTAGGCAGCACATTAAAATCACTTTTCAAAGAAGAAAGTCAGGGACTTCACTAAACCAGTTAAGTCAGAATCTCTGAGGATAGGGTCTAAGCATTAGTAGTTTAATGTCCCTAGGTAACTCCAATGTACTAAAAGCTATTTGTTAATAGAAACTCAAAATCTGTAAAGTTACAGTCTTTTGAATCTTTCAATAGAACACACATTTTAACATGCCTTAATTTCAGTGATAGAATTATACTGCAGCTTGTACAACTTAACCAATGGGAAACATATTACTAACATATTCCTTGGTGATAGAGGCCTCATTTGTCTCATTAATCTTTATAATGATAAGCTTTCCTAGCAATAAAAAAACTTTCCCATGACTATACAATTGATTTCTTATTGTAGGCCAGAAGAATAGTGTTAATCCTTTAAATCTCTTTGTTAGTACAGTCATTACACTATTTAAAGGCTTTCACAAATCATATATTATCTCATTTGGATGTGCTTATTAGGAAAAGAAAGAAAGGCATATGTTAATTATTTCATTCCTTTTTTTAATTATTGGAATTGTTTGCATATAGTCAATTTCAAGAAACTATATATTATAGATATCAAAAGGAGTGTTTAATAAGCTATAAAGTTTTAATTGAAATGCTCAATCAACTCAAATGTAAAGGATAAAAGTTTATTTGGCCTTATATTCTATCCATTATACCTGTATCTTCACATATTCCATAACAGATTAAATAAAATACATGGGTTGCAGGCTGGGTGCTTTAATCACTGCAAAATTTTGGCAACTCTGTCTTCATACATGCCTGGAAAAAAAAAAGTCCTTAAATAAGTATTTATTGAATGAATTTCTGCTTATTATATGCATATGTATGTCCATATACCTATCTGTATTCTCAATGAAATTATGAATTTCTTGAGAACTAATAATCTCCTTTTATCTTTTTGTATCTGCTGTTACTACTAACATACATCTGGGCCCATCATAAGCTGCCTAATAAAACAGTTTGTTTTCTGAATGTAACCTAAAATACGATTTATATTTTATCGGCTTCATTATTCAACTGAACGTGATCGGTAAGCTATAATATGAAATTGAATTTGTATTCTTTCAAGAAAATGTAGAAGTTTAAAAAACTTCCTTCTTATCTTTCTCATCCTTTTTCCTTATAAAAATACGTAGTTTGGAATGTATCTGCAAAATTCAGGAAAATATTTTAAGTAATTTGGAAAGGAATGTAAGAGCAAATGCCCGTTCTTGGAGCACTCTCCGTGCAATGCCTTCACAACCTTTCATTGACCAACAGCCTTGCTACTCAAATTGTGATCTGCCCATCAGCATCACTGGTTCCATCTTGGATTTTGTTACACTGTGGAATCCTGGAGTTCATTACAGGCATACTAAATAAGAATCTTCATTTAAGTTTGAGAAGCACTAATATGCCCTACATCCCAATTTCTTACTTAATTTTTTTCTTTTTTAAATTTTTTTAATGTTGGTTGCGTTAATGTACAATCACTTGAACAACATTATGGTTACTAGATCCCTTTATTTTTGTGCTTTACAAAATAATTTTTTTGAGATATGGATGTCCTCCTAGAGTGCTTTCTGCCTAGGTCATGCTCCCAAGAAATAAATTTTAACATTAAAACATTTACTTAGGTGTGAGCTAACAGAGCTCCTAGAAAATAAGAGTCCTAGGTGTGGCTGGCAGAGAAAGACACCAGCTTTGCAATGTTCTTGTTACCATGGTTTCGGTGACGGGGACTCCTTGTCGTTTCCCAGGGAATTTGAAATACACACTTCACTTTCCTGCTCATCTTATGCTCGTGCAAAGGGCCACCTGCACTCTGTGTACACAGTCAGAGAATTTTTCCTGACAGCCCAAGTGATTTTCTCTATTTGTTATCTTGTTTTTTTTACAACCTTCTTCATATTCTTGGGTTGAAAGGTGGCTAAAACAAAAGTTTAGCAGCCGTAAACTTCAGCCCCTTTGTTGTTCTGTTTAATTCTAGGTGCCTTCATTCTTCATTCAGACATTCAGGATAAAAGATGTGCTTACACAAAGAAACAAAATCGTTGACCTGATGGTCTCAAAACTAATACATCAATCCACATTTAATTATGAGTTCCTTTAATGTTTTCCTCCTTCTATATTAATGTAGGATAATTTTCAAATTGTTTTTATAGTTTGGTATACTGAGTGATCTTTGGACTAGAAGTTAAGAACAGATTCTCATTCACTCACTGGACATATATGACCCTAGGCAAATGATCAGTGATCTAGGGCTCAGATTGTTATTCTTAGGAATGACGGTGTTAGCATAGACAATCTTTGGAAAATTCACCTCCATGATTCCATGATACCTTCTCAGCTTCACTTTCATAAAGCTGCTGATAAATCTAGTTTAAATCCTCAATTATGATACCAAATCAGAAAATTGTTTGACACAGAAAACAATTACAAAAAGTAAGTAAATAATTAACATTTAAGACTTCTGTTCCATTTGCTGAGAAAGTTTGATTTATAATGATAAACATTTGAACAGTAACTAATGCTCAGATATAATACTTCCATGAATTGGTCATGTATGCATTAGCACAGCTGCAGACTGTTGAATACTTAGTTAAGCCCCAGCTAGTTCTCACCCACAGACTTTCTTTCTGAGAGTGCAATTGATTAGTTGAATTGACATCCTCAATCCCAAGGCACTTAAATGAGCAAGAGGTTATGAATATTATAGGGAGATTTTATTTCCCTCAAAGCCTGCTCTGAATTCCGAATTTTATTCAAGGTGTGAAGAGCAGTGAGGCAACGCCATATTCAGCCCACTGGGGAAGAGGAGCATGAATAGGGCATGAACAGGAAGCAAGTGAGAATTCCAAGGGGGGTGATAAATGAATCCATACCATTTACATTCAATTTGAATAATAATATTTAACATATCCAGAGTGCTTCACTGATCTTGATATCTCAATAAATGTTTTGCCACCAGTTCTAGGATTGAATACCTGCTGTGAGTTACAAACTGTATTTGGTGATAAGGATATAAATATAAAAGATACAGTCCTGGATCATGTGTCTTATCTCCAATGTCTTTAACATTGCGGTCTGAGTCACAGGATATCTAAACCAAAGATCACTCTGCAATGAACTTTCTTCAAGTCTCAGTGCTGAGCATAGAAGTCCAGACATAGACGATCATTCATGACATGTTTATTGCCTGCTTTTCTTGCCTCATCTCTTATCTTCACCTACACTTATACCCCTGGGTTCCACTGAAATTTCTGCATCACATTCCAAGTATGATGTCAGTAGATGGACCATACTCTCTTAAATCTCATAGTCTTTACATGTTATTCCATCTTTCCAGAGTGGTTTTACTGACTTTCTTTACTTAGTTATCTCCTACTACTTCTTTAGGTATCAACCCCTTTAGAAGACCTACTCAGTGCCTAGGATTGGTGGTCCATTTTCATATTTCCATAGGAGATAGTTCTCCTATTTACTGTAGGATGTTGCCTTCTATTTATCCCTCTAGGCCATAACATTCTTTCAGTCAACTACATAAATTTTCTTGAAAAAGTAGATTATAAAATAAATAACCCTAGGAGGTAGGTGGTCATATTACTCTCTCCATTGTACAGTTAAATATTAAAGACTTTATTCTAAACCCAGAATCAATAGGTAAAACATACCAGTTTTCTGACTAAATCACATGCTCTTTTCCAGTGGAATGACTTTTCATCTCATGCTGAACAAAATTATTGGTGGGGAGAAATATCAGGACTACAGAAGCCCCAGTGAGAAAAAGAGGTGAATTCTGTGATTTATGATGTCTACCAACATACAGCATGTTCTCATGACCCCAAGAGAAAGGATCAAGGAAATGGGATTCCCCTATCAAGGAATTTTTAATAAATGTAATGGCAAGTCATTGTCTCAGAGAAACAAGAGAGGCAACATCTATTTTAATCATCTTCCATCTTTTGTTGTTATTGATGGTGCTGCTGAAAACATGAGTTTAGTCTTGGATACTTTGCAGATTAGAAAATAAGTTCATCTGCTATATTTTTTCCAAAGTTCTCTGAAGTTCTTCCCTTCTAAAATCTTTTAAAAATGAAGTCAACTTTAAACACAGGCAACTTTAGCTATTTGCCATATGTTGACTTTCTGCCTTCGAAATAAATTTTATTTCAGCTGTTTTCTTCTCCATTTAAAGCCTATTCTCCTTAGGTTTTTGTCTAGGACATTTTAAAGGCTTTTAACTAATAAGAGTTTAGAGTATTGTCTATATTATTATATATATCATTGGCATATACTTATCACCAAATATTTTCTTTATTTAAAAAATTTCAAACATACAGAAAAGTTAAAAGGGTGAACCACAGAGATTCTACATAAATTTGATTCTTGTTAACATTTTTCATGTGTCTCAGGATACTTCACTCCTAAATATTCCAGTAGACTTGCAAAAACAAGGCAATTCTCTAACTCCAGTATTTTTATCCCACTGAAGAAAACTAACAATAACTGTAATATCACCTAATATCTGGTTTATTTTCAAATTTCCTCAGGAGCCTACCATAAGTATCTAATAATTGCTTTTTTGAAAAATTGAATTCTTTTAAAGTTTATTAATTACATTTGATTCTTATATCTCTTTAGCCTATTTATGTCTAAGGCAGTTCCTTTCCTTTTATTTATTACTTTTTCATGACATTGAATGTTTCAAGAATTTGGGTTAGTTATCTCATAGAATGTTCCCAATATTTGCTTTGTTTTATCATTTCCTTGTAGTGTTGTTCAATTTGTTCCTCTATCCCTGTTTTTTATAAACTGACATTTGGAACTAATGACTGGATTAGGTGCAGATTATAATCTTTCAGCAACTATACCTCACAAGTGAGACTTTATTGATTTTCTTAAAAAGGAAAAATATATGCTCAGATCTTCCCTTTTAATTACTAATTTCAGAATAATATATTGGTGTGATAGTTACCTCTGTATAATTTTTTTTTAATTTAGGATTGACTCAAAGGTAGATAGCCTCTCTCTATAGATGTGTACAAATACTACCTCTAAAAATAAGGAAGTGAAGAGGATATTGGTTGCTTAATAATCAGAAAATGTGGGATTCAAATTCTAGATCTGCAGGTTATGAGCTTTATTATGAAGAGAAATCTACTTAAATATTTAGCCCCATTATTTCATTTATTCATATAGTTTCATTGACATCTGTTAAAAGCTATTATGTAAATTATTTCTTTTTTATGATTAGAATTCCATTTAGGGCCTTATAGAATTGATTAGGTTACAGTGACCTCTAGTTTTTTGTTGTTTTTGTGTTGTTATTGTTGTTGAATTTGTTTTTTTAAATTTCCATGGTGACTTTAGTGGAGATTGGGTCATTTTTACATTAAAAATTAAGTAGTGAGCTTTTATTTCCTATTCCTTAATGTATTGCCTGATGGTCTCAGCCTCTCCCAAGTCTGCTACCATATAGGTAACCTCACTTATGGGCTGCCCTAAGTGAGGGGCAAGAATGGACACAAGGTGCCCAAAGAGGGGTGTGGAAGCTGTTTGATGAACCATATTTCTCATCCCTGCAGTAAAAGGCTCCTCATCTGGGCCATAATTCTCTGGACTATAAATGGCATTTTTCATGCCTAACTTTGGTAACACGTGTTAGAGCTGGCATACAGCTGCCATTAGCAGGGGACGATTGGGCCACAGAGTATGAAGCACAGCCATAAGCCAATCAAGGAGCAAGTGATTTACTGGGGTCTGATGTACATTCTGTAATTGCTTCCTCAAGGCAGGATGAACTATCAGGGAAGCCAGCTTTGCCATCTCTGATCCAGACAGAATTATTCCAGCCCTACTACATCCCAAAGACACAGGAGCCAAGCTAGTATTGAGTCCAAGGGCCTCTGACAAAACTGAGAGCCCAAATCCACCAGCTCAGCCTGAGTATAGGGGCGGAGCATGGAGTTCTCCATGACCCGGGGAGGGGCTGCACCTCTCCCAAAGAAATCTGTAATTGCTGAATCCTTATTTTCTTTACTATAACTGGGCAGGCTTTCAATAGAGGAGGAGTCAGTGCTTTGGCACCACCCCCTCATTATTTCCCAGCTCCTCCTCCATTTCTGGGGCTGATGGCACCTTTCTCTCCACTCCACTGAGTGCCTCCTCCGCTACACCCTTTACCTTTCCTACAGTGCCTCACAGCAACATTAGCTCAGTCTTCAACAGCTCTCTTAGTTTCACCTCAATACCTCGCAGGTGGTTTTCTTGTGCTGCCTCTTCCTGTGCTTCTCACAGGATGTCCTTTTGCTCCATGGCCTTTGCCTCCTTCAACGTACCTGGCAGCACTGCTGTCTCATTCTGCCAAGTATCTTTTACCTCCTCCCCTGGACCTCACAGCTAGGGTTCTCATACTACCTCTCCTTGTGCTTTTTGCAGAGGTCCATCCTTCTCCTTCATGGCCTTTACCTCTTCCACAGTGCCTCCCAGCAATGCCATTTTCTTTTTCAACATATCTTTTTCTTCCTCCACAGCACCTTTCAGCTAACATTCTTGTGCTGCCACCTCTTGTATCAACACCATCTCATTCTTTAACAAATCTACAGCCCTTTCAGCTCAGGTTCTTGTGCTGCCATTTCTTGTGTCTCTTGTAGGAGCACATTTGTTTCGTCTGTATCCTTTTTTTAATATCATGAGAAACATCCAACCAATGGTTTCCTGCCACCTTGTGGGCACTCTGTTTCTCAAAGGACATCCTTATTATGCTGAGGGCCACCTCTACCGCCTCAGGCATCACCTCCACCAGCCTGCAGCCCCGGGATGGGGCCCAGCCCTCTAGGAGGTGAGCCACCTCAGACCACACACCCACTGGGGGACACCAGAATGTCTCCCCATTCATAGGGGCAGCCCACAGAGGTACCCCTCCCGTGAAGGCAGCCTGTTCCATTCTTCAGTCTACAGAGAATCTTGCCAACTACACCCATTATGTTGCCTGAGGATTTCAGCCCCAGGCAAATTCAGTATGGATTCAGTGAGACTGAGAAATGACAATGGAACATTCTTGAAGTAAAGAGTTTATACCTGGCTTTATTTTCATGGTGGTAGGTCAAGCACTAGAATCACATCTATATCCAGCAGTCTGCAGGCCCATAATCCACTTCTGTCTCTGCCTCTATCCAGAGCACTGGCAGAGATCTTTATATAGTGACTCAATTAGTAATAGCTTATTGCCTACAGGTGTGGAAGCAGTAGCCTAGCAGTGAGTCAATTACATCATTAAGTAGTTTAGTGTCAGGTAGGGATCCTGGCCATAGGAACTTCCATTTTCCCCACACTTAGAAAATGTTATAAACATTGACAAATTGTTTTCTAGGAGAATTCTTAGACAGTGATGAGTGAAAACACCCTCTTCTTGCCAAACTTTCGGTTAATTTATTTATTCTTTTTATGTCATATGTGGAATGGTCAAACTGCCAAAAAAATCAATCAAAATGGATTTATAAAACTAATTATGATAGTATTAACTAGTAATCACATTTCCTTTCACTGGCTCCTGAGCACTTTCCTAATAAGATTCCTCTTTTTTTTTTCCTAAAGTACCAAATTATTCCTCCTTAGGAAAGAAGGATGAAAGATAAAACTTTAGTAGAATTTTGTTAATAGACCTTGGCCATTCTCCCCAGCAAATGAGGTAAATAAGTCTCCCTTTTATATATATATGGGATTAACTGAGGTATTACCAAGTGACAAACATGCACAATTATTAAGCTGTATATTAAAAAAAATTAAAGTATCTCATGCTTTAGTTCCCTATTCCTGTTGCAACAAATAAGTGACATTTTTGAGAATGGACTGGGACAAACCATGTAGTATCATGAATTCCTAGTAACATATGACTGAATCCACTTTTTTCCACAAAAGAAGCATCATCATCAATAAAATAAAATAGTTGAGAACTTCCTCATTCCCATGTTCTAAGGCAATATATTTCAAAATTCCCCAGGCCTGAAATGGTATTGTGTTTGGATTCCACAATGTTTTGCAAAATGCTGTAAATGAGAGTTTAGTCCATAAATCTCTCCTTTTGTTTTAAGTTGTGATAATGCAGTGCTGTCCAGACTGACCAGCTAAGATTAGTGTCTTGCCAATGAGTTTCAGCCCCAGGCAAGATCACTATGGATTCTGTGACCAAAGAAATGACAGTAGAATGTTCTTGGGGTGAAAGGGTTATACCCAACTTTATTTCCATGGTGACATGTCAATTACTAGAATCCCATCCACTCAAGAACAAGTCTGGATGCAGCAATCCCGTCTCTGCCTGTCTTACCAATGGGTTTCAGCCCCAGGCAGGTTTGCTATGGATTCAGTGTGACCAAAAAAATTGATAGCAGAATGTTCTTTGGGGTGAAAGGGTTTATTACCCGGCTTGTTCTCCCGGCAGTAGGTCGAGCGCTAGCGTCTCTGCCTCTGCCCAGAGCACTGGGCCGAGCTCTCTATATAGCACAGTAATAGCTTATTGCCTAAAGGTGTGGAAGCAGTAGCCCAGCAACAAGCCAGTTATATCATCAGGTGGTTTAAGTTCAGTGAGGACCCTGGCCATAGGAACCCCAACTTCCCAACACTGCCTCTGGGCCTTTCTGCCCACACAGCCATTCTCTGGGCCTCTCTATCCCTGCAGCCGTCTCAGTCTCTGTCCTCGGTGCTGCCACCACTCCAGCCTCTGCTCTGCTCTCCTGCAGCCTTGCAGCCATGCCACCGTGTTGTCCAGAGCACTGGGCAGAGCTCTTTATATAGAGTCAACAACAAGTATTTCCTACACATGTGTAGTGAGCCAGACAACCAGAGCCAGGTGAGAATCGTGGTCATTGGAACCTTCACTTTATCCACAATTAGTCATCGGGGCAAAATACATTGAGCTCAGATGGAGATACATATTGTTAGGTGCGGTACTAGTCAATCTGAAAATACATGAGGCTGAAATTTAAATGATAGATATATCAAATGTATATATCTACAAACAGCAATCTTTGACTAGTGAGAAGATGTAACTTAAGAATTATCAAAGGTTAGTACCCTAACAAATGAGAAAACCTGTTGTTCTCAGGTAAGACTTGAAACTGGTAAGCCTATTATTTAGACTCAGGCTTTTCAACCTGTGATTACCAAGTACCAGCATAATGATGTGGATATTGATTCTGGAGAAAGACTTTTAATTCTAGCATTTGTTCATTGTGTGAACTTTACCAAAATCCCTTAACTTCTCTGTATGTTGGTTTCCCCATCATTGTACCAAGGAGGTGTAACAGCACTACTTTAAGAGCTTATTATGAAGATTGAATGAGGTGATGTTTTTCAGGAAATTAGCAGATAGAGCACATTCAATGAATGTTAGTTATCCTTATTGTTGCAGTTGCTCTGTCTTAACAAAAATGGAACCTACATAGCCTTAAAGGCTACAATTTGGAAGGTATCATTTCTGTGTTACCATATCATGGCACTGTTTTCTGTAAATAATATAACACCTTCTAGGTATTTATCACTTTGGAGAGATTGCCTTCCTGTTTACAACCATTCTAACTCCTTCCTCTCTGTCCACTGGAGGGAAAACCTCCCAGTGGTTTGTCTTCCTTTTCCAGATGCTATGGTCCTATGGGGTAAATTGCAGAATTTCCATAATCTCCTGTCTGGCTTTAGTCATTTACATATCAATAGATATTTACCACTGCAGCCTCCCACAGCCTCTAGGGCAAGGGGTGGAGAGAGAACAGCCATTCTCTCCTCCCCTCCATTCCTGGTATGTAATTGGTCTGCTGTCTGTCAGTCATGAAGGACCTGCCAGTGGAGCTCCTCCTGGAAGGGATGGGTGGGAAGTAGTGAGCACACTGTTGGAGGAGTTAGAGAGGGACAGCTGGAGGAGATGACAGGGAGGGCCTAATTAGCAAATTATAGTAAGCTGTGAGCAATGAAAAGCCTTCTTCCCAACCTACTCTTTCCCTTGACTTATTTCAGTTCCACCAGTTTATTTGCCCCTGGCTGGGAACACCCTTCTCCCTTGGAGCTACAGATACCATTCAGAAACAGATTTTTATCAGATGCTTGTGATTCAGGGCAACATGCCTTTGAGTTTGTCAATAAAGATTACTACCAAGCAAACTTGTGAAGATCCCTCAGTGCATGTGTCTGAAAAGGATACTGAATTATTAATAAATATTGCCTAATACATTATATGTCCAGCACAATGTTATACTTACTCTGTTATTTGAGTTAAAGAAAATCTTTGCTCTGATAGGTAGTTGTTGCCTGCATTCCTTTTTTCTTGTCCTTTTGTATTACCTGTTGAAGTAACTCCCAAATTTTATGTAGGCCACACTCAATATCCAAATATAATGATGCTTTCCTCTCCATTCTTATTTCTGAGCCGTATTTATATATTTTTTCAGCCTTTGAAGCAGTATCCAAATAGAAAGGATAATGGGGATTAGACAATTCCAAAACTTTCAACAGGAAGAAAAACAAAAATGAAGTTACTGGCCAAATATGCAGACAATATAGCATCTTATCAGAGATGAGAAGTGATTATCTCAAGGATGGGTAGCTGATTTATGCAAATCTCTTCTATATTTCAAAGCAAAGTTATTGTCTTGGTATTTCTATCCAAGAGAGAATTGCAAAGGAATTACCAAGAGATAAGTTGAGAAGATGGGAAATTGTATTATGTGTACTCAAACTACTATTAGTTTAAATGCCAAAATTATTATGTAGCATTTGGGCTTTTAATATGAAGAGGTAAAACATTTGACATGCACTTTTTAGGTATTACAATTAATAGTTTCTTTTCATAAGTGAAACAGGCTGTGGTTGTCTGTTTCTCTTTATCTCTGTCTTCTGTATCTCATACACACACAAATTTAAGTACATGAAATTTTGGTAGGTAATACCTTTACATGTTACAAAATTCAAAAAAGGTGAAAAGTAGAGAATTAAAACCTAAGTCTTTTTCCCACTTTTGTCTTCCTGGACACTAAGTTCCTATTCAGAGACAACTATTATTAATGATTTCTTGTGTAATTTCTAGACATATCTGTGCATAAACATATGCTCACTTATTATATGTGGTTCCATTAACTATGTCTATATTTTAAATTTTAAAATATATTATTTAAAATTCCCACTGTATATCGTAACTGTCCATGTCAATGAATAAAAATTCACATTCAAATCAACAAATATTATATTAATTCACATTTAAATCATCGTGGGGAGGGGGGCCCAAAGAGATTTCCCCAGGTCTCCACTGTTAACAGCAGGAGGATCAGAGGGGGTTCAGCTGCTGTGAGCACGCACACACACACATTCACACACACACTTTCACAGTCTGAATAGCTTTAAGATCGCCCTAGCCTCAGTTTTGGTTTGAATTTGCCTCAGATAGAGCCCAATTTCCATCTTCTAGCACAGATATATAACTTTTGCAGAGTAGCATCTATTATTATTGCTTCCATTAAGTGTATTTTGTTGCTTTACTCCAACCCTCTATTTGCATAGATAGCTACTACATTTTTTTCCATTTTTTGTCCTTGTACCCATGCAAAATGAGATTCCAGTGAATCAAATTACATTAATAACAAAATCTCATCTTTAGAAATTATGAAGCTTTCCAAAGCAGGCTTCATGTTTATTTCTTGTTTTCATTACTACCTAAGGCCAAAATGTATCACATAAACTTACTGATATAAGTTATTAATAGTGCTAAAACTAAGACATTCATTTTGCAACCTGTACTAAGGTATAATAGTGACAAATTGCCATTATTTCATTTACTGAATAATGCATTTATCTAAGATATTTATAAGAACACTCTCTCTGATAAGATGTATCGTTTTAGTGATTAAGTTTTCCTGTCATTTCCAAAAATATAAGCCTTACATAATTCTTTTGACACTCAAGTAAATAATACACTCAGTGATTGTGTGTGTGTGAGTGTGCTTTTAAATATGTGAGCAATGGTAGTCTCCAGTACTGAAAATCAGCACATCATTTACAAAGTGAAATTGACATTCCTCTGTGCCAATAAATTAACATTCTCCAAATGAATGCATCTGTGGATCAAATAAAGGTTCCTACAGCCAGGATTCTCACCTGGCCTTGGTCGGCTGGCTCACTACACATGTGTGGGCAATATGTTATTATCTCTATATAAAGAGCTCCACCCAATGCTCTGGGTGACATGGTGGCATGGCTGCAAGTCTGCAGGAGAGCAAAGCAGAGGCTGGAGTGGTGGCAGTGCCAAGGACAGAGGCCCAGAGGACGACTGTGCAGGCCGAGAGGCCCAGAGGTAGAGACCGGCTTGCTGCATGCAGACTCACTCTGAGTGGATGGGATTCTAGTGATTGACCTGCCACCATGGAAATAAAGTTGGGTATAACCCTTTCACTCTAAGAACATTCTACTGTCATTTCTTTGGTCACATTGAATCCATAGTGAACTTGCCCAGAGCTGAAACCCATTGGCAAGACAGCATCTTAATTCAGAATAGTGTACGTAGCTCAAGTGACTCATTTAATAATACCAACAAGTTCACTTTAAATGCAATTTGAGAAAGAGAAATAAACAACATTTGAGAAATTATTAGCATCTATTTATAGTTTTTATTAAACAGCAAACACCAATGGAGTCACTATTTTATATATATTTATATTTATAAATTATTATGTGAATGGCAAAATTACATTGAAAAAATTTCTTTGTTTATTCTGAGTATTACCTCCTGCAAGTACATATAAACCAGAAGAAATCCTTTTCAGTTATTCACTTTTGCTTAATTTAGTCATTTACCAGTAAGAGTCTACCATGTGCTGGTCATTAAGGTAAGTGGTAGGTAGAAAGAGATAAACCAAGAACCCAATCCATGTATTGTAATACAATAGCACTGGGCTACAGGGGCTACCAGGCTGTATGCTTGCAGAGAGGACTACCTGTTACTCACTGAGGAGGCAAGGAAGACTTTCTGGCAGAGGCAGTACATTAACTGAAAAGGCACTGCCATAATAAAGAGAGAGGGTGATGAAAAGAAAGTGAAGCATTTATTGGAAATAAGTTATCAAGTAATGTTTTTGGTATCAAGGGACTATTTAAGACAAGTGGTCTATGGAAAATGAAAGCACATTCCCTATGGAAGACTGTTAGATTACAAGGGAAAAAAAATAAATGGAATACTTCCCAGAAGATGGCAGTTCTGAATTTTTAAAAAATATAAATAATAAAAAAGCCATACCCACACATACACTTAAACACCCACTACAAATAGAACAGACACAGAGCTCCTGGGCAATTTCATTTCTGCTAAACGGAAAATCTGAAATAAATGGCCACAGTTGTTGGAAAACTTTTTTTATATGTGAAGTCAATTTAATTTGTTCTAAAAGCTTCAATTTTAAAGGACTCAGAGCTGGATAAAAAAAATATATTGAGCTCAAGACTAAGTGCAGTCAAAGATTTCTACCAGCTAGAAAAACAGAGCAAGGGGTTTTAAATGCTTTAAAGGCTCTGGACGTTCCAAAACCGAAGCAGAGGTGGCCTACTGCAGTTATCAGAGTTGCTTGATTACTACAACCTGAAAAATGTAAAATCCAAGAATGATACTGAAAAAAATTATAGCAATTCATATATCTCTAGCATAATTTCTTATATAAAATAATTTCATATACTTTTTTAATGTAGTTTGTTCTTTTAAAGAAACAATCGGAATACCCACTACAAATTTTGCCGATGAAGTAACACGTTTAGCAAGTGTTTCTCCCCTGTGTATAGCAATATTTTAAGATGCTCAGTTTGCTCTTCTTTTTGATTATATAATGTCCAATAGCTCAGATATCTTCATATATTGGAGCAGTGTTGAAAGTAGAGAATCTGGTCTTTATTCATAGTGCTTCATATTACGTCATGTATCGGACTACCTCCTATTACTACTCCTGTGGCAAAAACCAGTTCATTATCTGTAAACAATGGTGCATTTTCCTAGGCAGCTTTTTGATAAGAATAATGGGAAACTGACTATGTACAGAGGGACTAGTGGTTACAAGGGCTTTTTCTGTTCTCTTCAGTGGAACCTTTTTGGTCACATTGTAACTAATCAGTATTATATTTATATACAGGGTCTCTTTTTTTTTATGTATGCATTTCTCTACTCATAGAGAACCCATACATTCAATATACATTTCAAATATTTAAAAGTCTAATTTCTATAGTCATATTACTGAGTTTGGAGGAAAATTAATGCAAATAGCAGACCACATATTTAAAATTCAGAGTCATTTGGACAGGATTATAACTCCCTGTTTCAAAGGGAAGAGTGAAATGGGACAGAGCCATGAGAGAGGCAAATGATGTACACCTATGTCTCCTTACTGGCTTTGTTATTGACAGCACTCCTTTTTTTTGCCACAGTTCAGTTTTACATTTAGGCAACGGATGGTCCTTTTACATTTAGGATTTCTTGTAGCTATTACTGTATTTCCTGTAACATAAATGAGCCCCTGTGCCTTCCATCCCATGGAAGGATATTGACATGTTTAAATAAATGCTTTTAATACAGTAGCAGAAATTATTTTAGTGGGGTTGTACTCACTCATTAAATATTTGATATGCTGCATGCGTATTTTGTAGTATAATAAACTTTAAAAATATTTCATTTCCTATCTATTCAGATATTGCATGACGTTGGCATGCAGTTGGGGAAAGACTCTAAGTCTATTTGGCTTTTGTTTGTTTACACTATTATTAACTAAGTTCACAGTTTAACTAAACTTGTTAACTAAAATCCATGGTTTATTTAGAATTCCTTGGTTTTTGCCTGGTTTTCTTTTTCTATTTCAGAATACCACATTGTGTTTACTTATCCTGTCTCTTTAGGCTCTTCCTGACTGTGGCAGTTTCCTTTAATTTCCTTGTTTTTGATGACCTTGGCAGTTTTGAGGAATACTGGCCATATACTTTGTAGGATGGCACACAACTGGAATTTGTCCGATTTTTTATGATATGAGTTGGTACATGAGTTATTGGGAGGAAGAGCACAGAGGTGAATTGCCGTTTTCATCACATATCAAAGTACATATTATCAACATGGTTTATGATTATTGATGTTGCCCATCACCTAGCTAAGGTAGCGTCTGTCAGGTGTTTTTACTGTAAGATTACTCTCTGTCGCCCTCCTTTGCATGCTTTACATTTTGGAAGTCAGTCACTATGCATAGCTCACATCAAAGGAGTGGGTATATATATTCCACTGCCTCGAGGGAGGAATGTCTACCTAAATTATTCAGAATTCTTCTACATAGAGGATTAGTCTCTTCCCCCTAGTTTATTAATTTAGTAATCATTTATTTATATTGGTATGGAATAATAGATACTTATTTCATACTTTGAGTTATAACCCAGTATTACTTTAGTATTTTGCTCAAATTATTCTAGCTTTGACCCTTAGAAACTCACTTATAATTTTGCATTTTTTAAAATACTGCCTTATTTTCTGAAACCAAAAAATACATATATTACATATTTCTTACCTCAGCCCTATAATCAGCTATTTTTCTTAGGGACTCTGGTTCCTTTTATTGGAGAATGTTGTTAGAAACCAAGATTTGGACACAAGTTGTGCTCCTTGCTACTGTAGTGTAATTTTTTTTGGCCCTCTTAGCTAATAGATCAATAACTGTATGGGTTTGTCCTAGTTTCTGTAATTACAGGTATCTATAGAAATTTCTGTGTTTAATCATCTGTATATGTATTAAGCTAAAAATGAGTTGATATAAATGCCTCTAACTCTAATCTATTATCACATGGATTGTTTTAACCTTCCACTTCTGCTTATCTGTAAATTTTCACTTAAATAGTAAGAAACTTGGTTCCCACCTGGTTCTGACATGCATTTTCTAAATTTTTCTATCCAGTATCATAAATAGAAGATTTAGAATTGTTAACACATATTCCTGTGGGTGCAATTTTATCAATAAAAGAACTGTACCTCTGATTTTTGTTTTACAGACTATTTCTAAAATTACGTACGTTAGTACCTATTCTGTATTCACATCAGTGAGGTTGTTTCATACATTTGTAATATAGTTAGTATTTGCTCCATAATATGCATTTAATGTTCCTCTATGTCTTCTTATGCCTTGATGGCTCATTTATTGTATTGCTGAATAACATTCCATTGCATGCATGTACTGCAGTTGTTTATCCATTCACCTACTGGAGGACATCATTTTGATTCTAGTTTTTGGTGACTATGAACAAAATGGCTATTAACACTTGTAGATAGATTTTTATGTGAATATGTTTTCAAATAAACTGGGTAAATAAGTAGGATCATGATTGCTGGGTCATATAGAATGAATATGTGTAACATTATAATATACTGCCAAACCATATTCTAAAATGGTACCATTTTGCATTCCCCTCAGAAACAAATGAGAGTTCCTGTCTAGGCGGCATTTGGTTATGTCACTTTTTGGATTTAGTCACTTTAATAGGCAAGTATTAATCTTCAATCCCTGATAACAAATGATGGTGAGAACCTCTTCATATGCTTACTTTCTATCAGTCATGATCATTTTATCTTCTTTGGAGAGATTTCTGTTAAAATCTTTTGCCAATTTAAATTGGGGTGTTCCTTGTCTGTTATTGAGTTCTAAGAGCTCTTTGTATATTTGGATGTAAGTACTTTATCAGATATGTGTTTTGCAAATATTTTCCCCTGGTCATTGTATTATATTATCATTTTTTGGCATTGTCTTTCATAAAGGAGAAGTTTTCACAGTTGCTGCTTTTTTTTATTGAGGTACATTACAATAAGATGCACAAGTATTAGTGGACAGCTCAATGAATTTTGATATGTGTATACACTCATGTAATCTTCACTCAGTTCAAGATATCAAAGTTTTTAATTTTACTTACAGCACATCAGGAATTTTTTAATTCATGGATTGTGATTTTGGTTTTTATCTAAAAACTCACTATCAAAACCAGGGTTATTGGACTTTCATCTATGTTTTCTTTCATAAATTTTGTAGGCATGTATTTATTATTTATATCTATAATCCATTTAACTTAAATTTTGTGAAAGCTATAAGGTCTATGTCTAGATTTTTTTTTTAATATGGACATCCAACTGTTCCAGTATAATCTGTTGAAAGACTGTCTCAATTAAATTCCCTTTCTCCTTCTGTCAAAGATCTCTTTTGATCTTTGCCAAAAATCAGCTCAACATATTTGTGTGTGTGTGTATGTTTGTGTGCATTTCTGTACTACCCATTCTGTTTCACTGATCTATGTGTCTCTTCAGTAAAACACAGTAATAGTAGGTATGATAAGGTAGTGTCAGTACTCAGCTTTCTTCTTCTTCAGCACTGTTTTAGCTATTTTGGGTCTTTTCTGTTTTGATATTACCAGTTTATCAATATCCAAAATATAGCTTGTTAGGAGTTAGATCCAGATTTAATTGAATATATAAATAATATGGAAATAATTGACATCTTAACAATATTGAGTTTTTCAATCCAAGAACACAGAATATCTCTCCATTTTTATATATGTATAACTTTAAAAAAATTGTCTTTGATCAGGGTTTTATGATTTTCCACATGCAGATCCTATATACAATTTGTTAGGTTTATACCTATGTATTTTATTTTTTGGTACTATTATAAATGATATTTATATTATAAATATTTTTTATTTCAAATTCCAATTTTAATTGTTAATATATAGGAAAACAATTTTTACATATTAACGAACTGTGACCTTATAACCATTTATAAATCATGTAATAATGTCTTATTAATTTATTATTTTGTTTTATTTTCTTATTGCACTAGCTAGCACTTTAGTATAGGCACTTCCAGAATAGGAGTGCTGAGAGGAGACGTCCCCTCCTTGTTCTTGACCTTAGTGGGGAAAACAGCCAGTTTCTCACCATTAAGTAAATGTTACCTGTAGTTTTCTGTAAATATTCTCTATAGAGTTGAGAAAGTTTCTCTCTAATTTGCTGAGAGTTTTCATCAAGAACAAAATATTTTTCCGCATTGGTTGATAAGATCATGATTATTATTCTTTAGTTTATCATGTGGTAGATTATATTCCTAGACTAAGTATCACTTTGTCGGCCTGTTTAATTCTTTTCATACATGTTGGGTTTGCTAACATTTTGTTCAGAGATTTTGAATCTATGCTTATGAAAGATATTGGTCTATAGTTTCCTTTGTTGTAGTGTCTTTGCCTAATTCTGATATTAGGATAAGGCTGGCTTTACAGAATAAGTCAGGAAGTATTTCCTCAGCTTCTATTTTCTGGAGGAGATTGTACAGCGGTAACATCATTTTTTCTTTAAGTTTTTTGTAAAATTCACCATTGAAACCATCTGGGCCTGACATTTTCTTTCTTGTGATATGTATGTATATTTATATATGTGTATATTTGATGTATATATAATATGTGTGTGATATAGATATATATAAACATATATACATATAATATGTGTGTGATATAGACAAACATACATATATATGTTTATATATGTATATATAAACATATATTTTTATATGAATTTTAGTAGTTCGTGTCTTTCAAAGAATTTTTCCAGTTTATAGTCTATCAAATTGTGGTCATAGAAGTTTTCTTCATATTCCTTTTTCATCCTTTGGATGTTCTTGGGGCTAATAGTGATGATCTCTTTTTCATTTCTAATATTATTTGTATCTTTTCTCTTTTTGTCTTTGTTACTCTGAATAGAGTTTTATCCATTTTATTTTTTGTAAAAAAAGCTTTTGATCATTGATTTCTGATTTCTTCTATTGTTTTCCTGTTTTCAATTTTTTGTATACCTGCTGAATTCTTATATTATTTTTTCTTCTGCTTGCTTTAGCTTAAATTATTGTCCTTTATTTATCCACTGTAGAAGTTCAGATTTTGATTTTAGATTTTTCTGTTTATATATGTATAAATATGTATGCATATATTTAATGGTCTAAATTTTCCTCTAAGCACTTTCTCACTGCATCTCTCATGCTTTGATAAATTGAATTTCCATTTTCATTCAGTTTAAAATATTTGTAAAACTTGTCTTGAGACTTCTTTGATCAGTGTGTTATTAAAAGTATATTGTTTAATTTCCAAATGTTTGGGAGATTCTCCAACCATCTCTGTTATTGATTTCTAGTTTAATTCCACAGCGATCTGAGAAAATACTTTGTATAATTTATATTATTTTAAAATTGTATTATTTAAAAAATTTTCAAGTGTGTTTTTTGGCAGAATGTTTTTTTTCCTGGTTAATATTCTATATAGGCTTGAGAGGAATGTGTACTTTACAGTTAAAGAATGAATCATTCCTTACCTGTCAATTAGATCAAGCCAATTGGTGATGTATTCAGGTTATCTATATTCTTACTGGTTTTCTACCTGCTTAATATGTCAATTACTTAACAAGGATATTGAACTCTCAGCTATATCAGTGAATTTGTCATTTTTCCTTGTTCTCTCATATTGCCTCACAGATTTTGGCACCCCATCTTTAGATGTATAAAGGTTAAGGGTTGTTGTTATTTTGGATAATGAACCTGTTTATCTTAATGAAATTTCTCTTCTTATCAATAATAATTTCCCTTATTCTAAAATTTGCTTTATCTAAAATTAGTACCGTTAGTCCAGCAATATTTTTATTATTGTCATCATGGTTTATCTTCTATACTTCTCTACTTTTAAGTTATCCACGTCTTTATATTTCCAGTGAGTTCCTTGTAGAAAATATATAGTGTCTTTTAGAATTTTTAAATTTCTCTTATTCATTTTGACAAACTGTCTTTAAATTGTATATTTAGACAATTCACATTTAAAATGATTACTGTTTTATTTCGTTTAATAGCCACCATGTTAGCACCTGGTTTTTCTTACCTGCACTTTTTATTTTATTTTCTTTTCTCATTTACTGCCTCCTTTTATTTTAATTGAGCATTTTATATGACTCTATTTTCTCTTCTCTTTGAGCATATCAATTATCTTTTTTAAAAAATTAGGGGTTAAGGATAGGAGGGATTAAAGATAGCAGCATGGGAGGTGAGACACAGGCTTCCTCCTAAAACCACATATAATATGAAAATAAATTAATATAACTAATCCTGAAAGAACAATAGGAAATAGGACTGAGCCAGACTGCATACACCTGGAGAAAAGAACAGACCTCATAGAACAGGGTAATGTACCAAACCTGTGGCCCAGTGGGAACCAAGTCCTTCCCCCACCTCATCAGCTTACCAGTGGGAGGAAGAGAAACTGAGCAGGGAGGGAGTGGAGGCCTAGGACTGCTGAATACCTAAGTCTGGCTATCTCCTCTGGGAGCACAAACCTACATTTCATGGTGCTTGCATGATACTCTCATGATTACGGGGTTGGAAAGCTAAGACAGGCAGAATTCCTGGAGAGACTGAGATTCCAGCCACTTGTGGAAAGCAGGGATACGTATCTGGCTGCTCTGGGACAAAAGAAAGGTGGGCAGTCTGGAGACTTCCTAACAAGGAAGCCCTTAGCAAGAGGGCTGCTAAAGAGGCAAGAATTGCACAGAGCTTACTGCTCAGGAGAGCGGACAGGTAGACAAAATTGTCCGGGTACATTATTCCCAGCAGGTTGGGAGCTTTGTAATATAGACTCTCATAATTAAGGAGGAAAAAGAAATCTTCCTCCTTAGATGATCTTCAGGTGCTCCAGCTCCCTGGCTGCCTACACAGCTCCAAGGACTCCCTCCATAATACGCAGCCTACTGTGCCTTTCTCCCAGCCACTTTCACCTGGCTCACAAACCAGCAAAACCTACCCCGGCATTAGGCCAGCCAGAGGGAAGATCTATCTACAGCAACTACAAAAGCTAAACATAGAGGCTTATACCTGTGTGCTCGGCCCACTAATTCAGGCAGTGGAGACAGGCATAGCAGCCAGGAGGCAGGAAATAGCACTTTCCTCCCCCTGGCACCATTACCACTCCCCTGCAACCCACGACATTGCTTCAGGGGCTGAGCAGCTCCAAGGAGTAGAACTTCTGGGCACTAGAGGGTGGCATATACAAATATGAAACACCAAAGGAACATGGTTCAGAGTAAAATTATTAATACAACTGAGAAAGATTTAAATGACATTGACCTCATGACTCTTCCTGAAAGGGAGTTCAAAATAAAAATCATTAATATTCTCATGGATGTACGGAAAGATATTCAAGAATTCAGGAATGAATTCTGGTCAGGTCAGAGATCCAATCATTGAAGAATAAAATGGAGGGTATTAAAAGCAGATTGGATATGGTGGAGGAGACGATAAATGAAATAGAAATTAGGGAAGAGGAATACAAAGAAGCTGAGGCACAGAGAGAAAAAGGATCTCTAAGAATGAAACAATATTGAGAGAACTGTGTGACCAATCCAATGGAACAATATTCACATTATAGGAGTACCAGAATAAGAAGAGAGAGAAAAAGGGATAGAAAGTGTCTTTGAGGAGGTAATTGCTGAAAACTTCCCCAGTCCGGGGAAGGAGATAGTCTCCCAGGCCATGTAGGTACACAGATCTGCCAACACAAGGGACCCAAGGAAGACAACACCAAGACATACAGTAATTAAAATGTCAAAGACCAAGAATAAGGACAGACTATTAAAAGCAGCCAAAGAGAGAAATCAGATCACATACAAAAGAAAGTGCATCAGGCTATCATCAGACTTCTCAACAGAAACCTCATAGGCCAGAAGGGAGTGGCATGATGTATTTAATGCAATGAAGCAGAAGGCACTCAAACCAAGAATATTTTATCCAGCAAGATTATCATTTAAATTTGAAGGAGTGATTAAACAATTTCCAGATAAGCAAAAGCTGAGAGAATTTACCTCCCACAAACTGTCTTTACAGTGTATTTTGGAGGAACTGCAATAGATGGAAGTGTTCCTACGGTTTAATAGCTGTCACCAGAGGTAATAAAACCACAGTAAAGAAAGAAGAACAGCTAATTACTAAGAAAATGCAAAATTAAATTAACTATCCTCAAAGTCAATCAAGGGATAGTCAAAGAGTACAGAATATGGTAACTAGTATATAAAGAATGGAAGAGGAAGAAAAAGGAGGAAGAAAAAAAATAACCTTTAGATTGTGTTTGTAATAGCATATTAAGTGAGTTAAGTTAGACTTTTAGATAGTAAGGAAGTTAACCTTGAACCTTTGGTAACCACAAATCTAAAGCCTGCAGTGCCAATAAGTACATACCTATCAATAATCACCCTAAATGTAAATGGACTGAATGCACCAATCAAAAGCCATAGAGTCACTGGATGGATAAAAAAGCAAGACCCATCTGTATGCTGCCTACAAGAGACTCACTTTAAACCCAAAGACATACTCAGACTAAAAGTGAAGGGATGGAAAAAGATATTTCATGGAACTAATAGGGAGAGAAAAAAAGGAATTGCAATACTTGTATCAGACAAAATAGACTTCAAAACAGAGTCACAAGAGACAAAGAAGGATATTACATAGTGATAAGAGGGTCAATCCAACAAGAAGATATAACCATTATAAATATCTATGTGCCCAATAAAGGAGCACAACATATGTGAAATAAATACTGACAGAATTAAAAGTAGAAATAGAATGCAATGCATTCATTCTAGGAGACTTCAACACTCCACCCACTCTGATGGATAGATCAACCAGATGGAAAATAAATAAGGAGACAGATGCACTGAACAAAACAGTAGAACAGATGGTCCTAACAGACATCTACAGAACTTTACACAGAGAAGCAGCAGAATACACATTCTTCTCAGGTGCACATGGAACCTTTTCAAGAATAGATCACGTAGTAGTCCACGAAAAGAGCCTCTGTAAATTCAGAAAGATTAAATTGTACCAACCAGTTTTTCAGACTGCAAAGGTATGAAACTAGAAATAAATTATACAAAGAAAATGAAAAATACCACAAACACATGATGGCGGCTTAACAACATGCTCCTAAATAACCAATGGATCAATGACCAAATAAAAACAGATCAAGCAATATATGGAGACAAATGACAACAATAATTCAACACTGCAAAATCTGTGGGCTGCAGTGAAGGCCGTTCTAAGAGGAAAGTATATTGTAATACAGGCCTACCTCAGGAAAGAAGAACAATCCCATATGAGCAGTGTAAACTCACAATTAATGAAACTAGAAAAAGAAGAACAAATGAGATGCAAAATAAATAGAAGGAGGGACATAATAAAGATTAGAGCAGAAATAAATAAAATTGAGAAGAATAAAACAATAGAAAGAATCAATGAAAGCAGTAACTAGTTCTTCGTGAAAATAAACGAAATCGTTGAATCCCTAGCCAGAATTAAGAAAAAAAGAGAGTGTATTCATGTAAACAGAATCAGAAATGAGAAAGGAAAAATCACTACAGACACCACAGAAAAACAAAAATCATTAGAGAATACTATGAAAAATTATATGCTAACAAACTGGATAACCTAGAAGAAATGGACAGCTTTCTAGAAAAATAAAACCTTCCAAGGCTGACCCAGAAACAGATAATCTGAACACACCAATTACCAGCAACAAAACTGAACTGGTAATCAAAAACCTACCTAAGAACAAAATACCTGGACCAGATGGCTTCACCACTGAATTTTATCAAACGTTTAGTGAGAACCTCAAACCCATCCTCCTTAAAGTTTTCCAAAGAATAGAAGAAGAGGGAATACTTCCAAACTCATTCTATGAGGCCAGCATCACTCTAACACCAAAACCAGGCAAAGACACCACAACAAAGAAAATTTCAGACCAATATCCCTGATGAACATAGATGCAAAAATACTCAACAAAATATTAGCAAACTGAATTCAAAAATATATCAAAAGATCATCCATCATGATCAAGTAGGATTTATTCCAGGGATGCAAGGATGGTGTAACATTCAAAAATCCATCATTATCCACCACATCAACAAAAAGAAGGACAAAAACCACATCATCATCTCCATAGATACTGAAAAAGCATTAGACAAAATTCAACATCCATTCATGATAAAAACTCTCAACAAAATGGGTATAAAGCGCAACTACCTCAACATAATAAAGGCCATGTGTGACAAACCCACAGCCAACATTATACTTAACAGCGAGAAGCTGAAAACTTTTGCTTTAAGATCGGGAAAAAGACAAGGATGCCCACTCTCCCCACTTCTATTCAACATAGTTCTGGAGGTCCTAGCATGGCAGTCAGAAAACACAAGGAAATAAAAGGCATCCAGACTAGTGGGGAAAAAGTTAAACTGTCCCTGTTTGCAGATGAAAGATATTGTACATAAAAAAACCCTAAAGAACCCACTCCAAAACTACTAGATCTAATATCTGAATTCAGCAAAGTTGCAGTATACAAAATTAATACATAGAATCTGTGGCACTCCTATACACTAACAATGAACTAGCAGAAAGAGAAATCAGGACAACAATTCCATTCACAGTTGCATCAAAAAGAATAAAACACCTAGGAATAAACCTAACCAAGGAAGTGAAAGACCTATACTCTGAAAACTACCAAGCACTCATGAGAGAAATTAAAGAAGATACCAATAAATGGAAACACATTCCATGCTCATGGATAGGTAGAATTAATACTGTGAAAATGGCCGTCCTGCCTAAAGCAATCTACAGATTCAATGCAGTTCCTATCAAAATACCAACAGCATTCTTCAACAAAGTTGAGAAAATCATTCTAAAATTCATATGGAACTACAAAAGATCTTGAATAGCCAAAGCAATCCTGAGATGGAAGAATAAAGCTGGGGGGATTATGCTCCCCAACTTAAGCTCTACTACAAAGCCAAAGTAATCAAGACAATTTGATACTGGCACAAAAACAGACCCATAGACCAATGGAACAGACTAGAGAGCCCTGCTATAAACCCAACCATAAATGGTCAATTAATATATGATAAAGGAGCCATGGTCATACAATGGGGAAATAACAGCCTCTTCAACAGCTGGTGGTAGTAAAACTGGACAGCTACATGCAAGAGAATGAAACTGGATTATTGTTTTACTCCATACACCAAAGTAAACTTGAAATGGATCAAGGACCTGAATGTAAGTCATGAAACCATAAAACTCTTAGAAGAAAACATAGGCAAAAAACTCCTGAATATAAGCATGAGCAACTTCTTCCTGAACGCATCTCCTCAAGCTGCAGAAACAAAAGCAAAAATGAAATTACGGGACTACATCAAACTAAAAATTTTCTGTACAGCAAAAGACACCATTAACCTAACAAAAAGGCACCCTACAGTATGGGAGAATATATTTGTAAATGACATATCTGACAAGGGGTTAACATCCAAAATATATAAAGAACTGACACAACTGATCACCCAAAAAGCAAATAACCCGGTTAAAAAATGGGCAGAGGATATGAAGAGACAGTTCTCCAAAGAAGATATTCAGATGGCCAACAGGCATATGAAAAGATACTCCACTTCACTAATTATCAGGGAAATGCAAATTAAAACCACAATGAGATATCACCTCATACCAGTAAGGATAGCCAGCAACCGAAAGACTAAAAACAACAAATGCTGGCGAGGATGTGGAAAAAGGGAAACCCTCCTACACTGCTGGTGGGAATGTAAGCTAGTTCGACCATTGTGGAAAGCAATATGGAAGTTCCTCAAAAAACTAAAAATAGAAATACCATTTGACGCGGGATTCCCACTCCTTGGAATTTACCCAAATAATACAACTTCTCAGATTCGAAAAGACATATGCACCCCTATGTTTATTGAAGCACTTTTTACAATAGCCAAGATATGGAAGCAACCTAAGTGTCCATCTGTAGATGAATGGATAAAGAAGAGGTGGTACATATACACAATGGAATACTATTCAGCCATAAGAAAGAAACAAGTCCTACCATTTGCAACAACATGGATGGAGCTGGAAGATATCATGCTCAGTAAATAAGCCAGGCAGAGAAAGACAAGTGCCAAGTGATTTCCCTCATTTGTGGAGTATAACAAGGAAGCAAAACTGAAGGAACAAAATAGCAGCAGACTCAGAGACTCCAAGAAGGAACTAGTGGTTACCAAAGGGGAGGAGTGTGGGAGGGTGGGTGGGGAGGGTGGGAGAAGGGGATTGAGGGGGATTATGTTTAGTACACATGGTGTGGGGGGGTGGTCAAGGGAAAACAGTGTAGCACAGAGAAGGCAAACAGTGAATCTGTGGCATCTTACTACACTGATGGACAGTGACTGCGTTGGGGTATCGGTGGGGACTTGATAATATGGGTGAATATAGTAACCACATTATTTGTTTTTTCATGTGAAACCTTCATAAGAGTATATATCAATAATACCTTAATCAAAAGTAAAAAGTTAAAGCAAATTAGGATTGCTCTAGACTTTGCAATATAAGTTAACAATCGAAATCTATCAAACAACACTATTGTGCTTCACAATTTGAGGAAGTACCTTGTAACATTACTGTCATTTTACCTACCCAGATGGGATAACCACCCAATACATTATTACTATCACTACTTTGAATAAATAGTTATCAATTAGATCAGTTTATAGTGAGAAAAATATTTATCTTCATTTATTTCTTCTCTGATATTCTTTCTTTCTTTATGTAGCTCTGAATTTCTGACCTATATAATTTTCTTGTTCCATGAAAAATTTACTTTAACATTTGTTTTAGAGTGGGTCTACTGGTAATAAATTCCCTCAGTATTTTATTTATCTGAGAAAGCCTCCATTTCTCTTTTAATTTGGCAGGATTGTTTCATGGATATGGAACTCTATGCTAATGGGTTTTTCTTTCAATGTTGTCTTTTACGTATTTTTAGTATTATGTTCAGAACTCAAATAATAAAATTCTAAACTTAGCCTGTGAATATATTCTAATATATCTCATTTACTTGGCAGATGCTCTTTCTGAGAGTTACTCTTTTCCAAGAATCACTCTTTCCCAAGGTCACAAGTGAATGGGTCAACTATACAACCAGGATAAATATCTTCATTTTCATCCCAGTGTTCTTGATGGTAATTCTCACCATTCTACCAGTTTATTAAACTATTCTTACTTGTTGCTGTCTCATATTACTAGCTCTTATACCTGTGGTAAAACAATCATGTTTTTAGCAATTACATTTTCAATCCATGTTTTAAAAAAAAAGGCGTGTACAAATAGAAAGGGAACAATTTTCTTTGTTTAAAATTTTTGCTTTGTTAGTTGAAAGGCATGAAGCACACTACAAATTTGTTTTTTTTGGAAAAAGTACACATTTTTAAAAAGTGTATTTACTTACAATTATATAAACTTATTTATTTTTATCGGAAATAAACCTAGCATATTTTATTTCCAAAGAATATCCCCATTTTGATGGCTGGATTCTTGCCTTTAAACTCTACCAAACACAGTAGCCTCCTGAGACCATTCACTTTCATGCTTGTCCTTTCTTCTTTTGTTAAAATCATCCTTCCATCAGATTATTTTAATCTCATGTCAAAACTGTGAAACACGTATCACATACTTAAGAACTCTAACTTAGAATGAAAATTTATGAAAAAAAAGTTATCCAATGCTCTGCAAAGAAATCTTGCTTCTGGAAAGGTGCCTGCATCTTTGAAATAAGGCAATAAATTGCTGAGAGGGGAGATTCACTTGTTTTATGATCTATTTTCTTATTCAGAAGTAGGTTGGTACAACTGACTTTAATGTTTCAGTTACAACACCAATAGGCTAAAATTCTCCTCTGCAGAATGCCAGGTATGAGTGGTTCTGGAAACTTGGTTACATATTGGGATCTTCGGAGGCACTCTGAAGGTGCCGCTGCCCGGATCCCAGCCCTAGCAGTTCTGATCTAATTGGGCTGGACATTGGTTCCTGGGCATCACGAATATTGAAAGCTCTCCAGATGATTTTCATGTGTTGTCAAGTCTAAGAACCATTCCTTTCAAGCTCTTAATTCACAATTGTAATATGTGCAGTTTTTCCTGTAGATAGTATAATAGATTTTTATTGCTTCTGTGACAGATCACCACAAAATTAGTGAATTAAAACAACATAAACTTGTTATGTTACATTTCTCTTTAACAGAAGGCCAACACACATCTCCCTGGGCTAAAATCAAAGTGTCAGTTGTTCTCGTTTATTACAGGAGGCTCCATGGAGAGTACGTGCCTTATGTTTCCATGTCTAGACGCTACGCACATTCAGAGGCATGTGGCCCATTTCTCGATTTTTTAAGCCAGCAATGGGGAGGGGAGGCAAGACAATTTCTTCTGAGAGTGCCGTCTCTCTGGTTCTTTGTAGCCTGTAAATGTTCTCCAAGTTCAAGGACTATGTGATTAGATTGGGTGTTACCTGGATAGTAAAATATGCTCTTCCTGTGGCAACATCCGTCATCTTAACCACATCTGCCGTGAATAGTGATCCATGGCAAGAATCCAAATCCTAATTTTTTTTTGCACATTGGAAATACAAAGAAATGAAATCAAAAGTTAAACTCCACAGAATGGCAAGGAGAGAGGAAATGAAGGAGGAGCTAAGATTAGAGCTTCAGGCTTCTAGGTGTCCGATAAAGGGTCAATGGTAAGGGTGTATAAGTGAACACAAAGAGAAATAGCAAAGCCCTGTATTTTTAAAGAGTTTATATTCTGTCATAGGAGATAGATATTAAACAATAAATGTGATAAATTCTACTGATGGGACACGGGCTCTGGATAAGGAGAAACAACAAAGCAAAGTAAGGAGGATTGAGAGTGCTGAGAAAGACTTTGCATATGATGTGATCAGTACCTTATCCTTCAGAAGGATAGGCCTCTTGGAGAAGATGGCATGTGAGCAAAGACTTGAAAGAGTCCAAAGAGCTGGTAGGAGTCATTTTGAGAAAAGGAAATAGCCATTGCAGAGCTCTGCGACTGGAGCCCCTCGGGGCTGTTTGCAGGAGGGAGGGGGGCCAGGGAGCGGGAGCACAGTGCAGGAGATGAGGTCAGAGAATTAGAGAAGGGACGAACTGGAGGGCCTGATAGACCGTCAAAAGGATATTGGCTTTTACCTTAAATAAAATGGAGAGCCAGTGGAACTGGTTGAGCAGAGAAACATGATCTGACTTAACAGTAAGTAGGGTTCACTCTGGCTGCTCTTTTGAGGGTAGACTGCAGGGCTGTAAGAGTGGGAGAAGGGGGGACCTGTTAAGGACCATGACCAGCGAGTGCAGTGATGCTGCCACTATCTAGTATACTAGTCCATGCTGTTTGCTGAGCCGGAGCCCAAGCCCAGAGCTTCTTGAATGAGTTCTGCAAGGTCAGAATGCAGGGACTCTTTCTCCTTTATTCTCCCCTTCTCTCTCCTCTCCTAACTCTCTTTTAGCTTTTATTTCCTTTGGCTTTTACCCTCTTTGCTTCCACATCTTACTCCCCATCACTGTCCTCTTCTTGCCTTCCTCCTACTCCTTTCTCACTTTTTCCGTCCCTTCTTTCTCTCCTGTTCCAGGCATTTAAAAGGAGAGCTGGCAAAGAGCAATAAAATCAAGTCTTACATCACCAATATTCCCTGCCTACTTTTCTAGCTATTTCTACTTCTTGTTGTATGGATGTCTCTGAAATTATCTGCTACATTTAAATTAGAAGACAAATTTATTTAAAAACAATAAAACACAATATGTGACTATTTGTTTATATTTTTATATCTCTATAAAGGCAATAAACCATTAGGTACTGATCTTAATACCTTTCCTACTTAATACTGTGCTGACACACTGTAGCTGCTCATTAAAAACGGTGAACAAATGAAGCATATATATTATCTATGTCCATCTTGTTTCAAACAGTAATTTAAGGGCTTTTTCACAGTAATTTGCAGTCACAATATAAGCTGATCATGGGGACTGTTGAATCACTGTGATGAACATTTGAAACCAACTTAAGATTGTATATTAACAACACTTTAATAAAAAAAAAATTAAGGGCTTCTTCTCCACTTAACACCATCCTGTTACTCTCAACATTGTACTGTTTTCATAGAGATATGAAAATACAGAACTACACTTAACTGTGATCTAAAACAAATTGGGGAAAATTTAAAGAGCACATACTCTAAAGATATTTGAAGTTTGAAATTCAGATTTCTTGTACAAAATTAGATTTAGCAAGACCAGAATGTTTCATTTCCATTGTATGATAATGAAAGGCATCATATGTAATCTAATTAAGGTGATTTTGCTAGATTCCTCTCTATAGATTTGTTTTCTTAATCATTATTTTCCACATTAAAAAAATATATATTCCTCTCCTTGTTAGGTTCTTATTTACATTAATTTATAGTGTCACCAGTAAATGGTTTTGTATTTTTGTGGAGTGTTTAATGTCTTGGGCAAAACCAAATCTTTCTCTGATCTCCGAGACTGAGGTGTGCTTTCCTTTCAGGTGCTGCTGTAGAGTGCTACCTCTGGATTTTTTTATTGCTTTACATTCAATGTGATTCTTCATCTTGGCTTTGAGCTCCAAAACCGAGATTATTTTGGTTTTTCAGAGGCAAAACAGTACAGATGAACTGGTTTTGACATTGTATAAAGAAAAACGTATAACTAATGAACATAAGCAAGATGAAAGCATTTTCCTGAGTCAAAAGAAATGGAAGCAGTAACCTAAACTAGCTGAAGTTTGAAAACTGAAGTCTTTTGTCTACTTACCATTTGCTCTGCCTTCCTTCTCAAACTCTTGCTTGCATTAGTGCCCGTAAGGGATTCAAGTATAATAGATGAATCATGGCTGGAACAATCTATTATGGTAATCTCTTTCCCCATGGTGAGTGACAGCTGGAGTTAGGAGCCATAGGTCCTGTCCATGCCAATGATTTATAACTGGAAAGTTTCTGGGTGTGGTGTCTAGAAAGCCTTTGCTTCCCTAAGAAAATGAAACAAGCTTGTCTGCCGTAGCCCCTTCATTTCATCCCCCACTACTGCTTCCTGCTTATAATCTGATAGGATATGTAGAACAGTCATCATTTCGTGACAGCAGGCAATGTACTCTCTCACTGAAGAATGACTAATGGAGAATGCATTTCTGAAGAAGTCATTAATCAGGTTCGTCATCACAAACTATCCCCAGCCTTCCTGTCATATAAGTGAAATAAACTCTTATTTAAACTATTTTTTAATAAGATGTTTCCATTACTTGCTGCTAACTGTAATATTAACTAGTACAATTCTCTTGCTGGTTAGTTTTTGTAGTTTGTAGTTTCTGGTGCTCTTTATTTATGTTCCTAGTCTATGATAATGGGCTGTGTTCACTTTCCAAATAATGCAAGGAATGTATCTTCCAAAGAGTGATGCCTTTTCTAAGGAAAAAAAAGCCTCACTTTCATTCTTTTTAATAAGATAAGAAGAAAATTCAGGACCCTCTATTTCCAAGTTCAGCCAAAAGAATTGGCTGTCCCTCGTTCCCTTAACAAATGTGATGCTAGAAAAGATTCAGATAATACCTCAACATTTCCCCTTGCTGCTAAATGGTCCTCTCGTAAGCACAACTGTCTTGGATCTCAGAAATGGTGTGTCTTCTTTGGATCTGGGACAGGCACAGAGAGGTGGAACAGGTCCCTAGAAATATGCCAGGTACTTTGGGGTAACTTACTTAAAGCAGGAGTTCCTGTCGGGAAGCTCTTACAAAGCTAGGCAGGAGTTCTAAGGCTTGTGGAGTGGGATCTGACAGAAGGTATCCATGATGCAATCCTTTCATGATTTTTACCTGTTTCAATTCTTTACTTCTGGTTTCTACCCTTATCAAGCTCACTGAGGTGACATTTTGTATTTATTTCTTGTAGGCCCTACCTACACCCAAACTTATGTGATAAATTGCTTTGTGTCTCTACTTCAGGCTCCTGAGGTGAACTTTGCCCTTAGCTGCCCTCTCTAAATAAATATGGCCTAGCATCTTGATATGTCACTCTTGCGAATTAGTGAACTGGAGAGACTAGAAGGAAATGAAAATGATTTCTAATTTTTCTGTTTCTATTTGATGTCACATTGTGTTTTTTTCCATCATCATAATTTACTTCTTGTGTCAAACATTTTCATTCAGGTAAAACATTTTTAAAAGCCAGATTATAGATGGACTTTTAACAACAAATTTTTCAGCTCAAAGTTGCTTCTCCCCACGAAGGCATCCTCTGATACCTGGACGTTTAAAATGATACTAAGATAAATGGTAATCTGAGTGGAAACCTGCACCTTCCCATTTATTTAGAGATATGCCCAATTTATTTATCTAGGGGTATGCCAATCTTTACTCTGTGTTAAATCAGCTTCTCCTCATCCTCCTATCTCACTTTGGAAACAGGCACTGCATAAAGAAATTGACCTTTTCTATATTAGTAAATTTTTAAATGCCAGTCATGCTTTGATATATAACCATGCTCTGCTAGAATTAAGAAGATGTACACGGGAAGCAGGAAGTAGCCTTGGCCTTACATTTTGGAGCCTAATACTCACAAGTTTTGTACCAAATCCCTATATATTCTATAAAGATGGTGATTTTAAAATGGATATAATAAGTTTTTTGAAGGAATGTCAGTCATCATACACTTTTCTGTTTTAAATTTGTGGAGTGCTTCATTTTATGTTCTGGTATTATAGAATTGAATAATGTATTAGATGTCAGAGTCCTCTGAGATCAGCTAATCTAACCCCCTTGGTACCCAGATGAGAATACTGAGACATCAAGAGCCATGTAACCAATTCTGGCATCGTGATGCTCTCTATCAAATGGAAACCAATGTCAAGTACCAACCCTCCTCACCACACCTACCATAAATCACTAACATAAGAGTAAATTTGACAAAAGTCTCTGAATTATTGAATTAGAGAACAATCTCTAGTAGGTTCCTTGGGTTTTTAAAGTCACACAGACTTATGTCCTCTGTATAAAAACAGCAATATATATTAAAAGAGTGTTTTTTAAGTGTTCCCAACCCAAAATTCCTAAAATTACATAAATGTAAAATAATAAACAACACCTGAAAATAATATATAGAATAACATATAACATATAGTCTATGATTACATGAATATTAATTTGATATTATTATTAAACATCAGTTACTTAGATACAGCATTTATGTGGATAACTTTAAAAGGAGATGTTCCTATTTGTTTTCATTGCAATTTTTCTTTCTTAATTATATGTAGCTTAGTGCATTACCCATCCTTAATATATTCCCATCCTGGCTTGTATTCATATTTCCTGGAAACCAAGCAATCAAGTATTTGACACATGGACTGAGGTTAAATGCTTAATACATGGAAAAGTAAAGTTGTTTTTCTTTTAAGGCTTTATGTCTTTTAAAAAAAGCTCACAAATTGTGTTTTACAGTATAAAAGCTAAAAATTCCTATTAGTGACACTTGAAGTTTTATAGTAGCTGCTGCTTGCCAATGATCATTAAGTGAATAAAGCATCCATCAGTGGTATGGAAATCAGCCCTGTTCATAAATCATTCTGCTCAGTCTGTTACCAGAGGTGAGCTAAATGAACATTTTAGGTACATCTATAAAAATTTAAGACCTGGAACAGGAGTGATTTTCTCAGTCTATTTAATAGTCAGTACTGATAGAAGTTTTACAAGAAAAATTTTGTCGATTTCTTATTTCATTTTACATAGCATTTGATCTAAACAAGTATATTTCTCCTTGCATATGCTATGGATTTTACACAGAGTAAATTTTTTTTGCCTTAAGCAGACTACTTTTATAAGTGAGAAAAGTGTTCACTTGGGGAGTAAATGGCACATGCCTATCTCTGCCTCTCAGTTACTTTTCTTCTCCTTTTTCATGACTTCTTCCCTTCTATCCTCTCCCTCACCCCCAGCACCCCAGGGCCCTCTTACACTTTTGGTTTGCTTAGTAGAAAGCCCTTTTTTGGGCCCCAGAAATTTCTACTTACCTCTATCCCAAATCATATTTTATAGAATTTTGAAATTAGGCTCCTGGTGCTTGCCTGCTCTGCATGGTTACAGCACATCTCACTTTGCAGGGTAAGAGGGAAAAGATGTCCTCCCCGACACAGAGCAGTTTGGAAGATAGGAAAGTGGAGAATGTGGTGACTTGAATTGAAAATACTTCTCAGCACTCTATATAATTCAATATTTTCTGCACTTCACATGGTGATTTTGTGAGCAATATCAACTACTAATTAAAGAGAATGTTATAAAAAATCCAATATTTTATTACGATAATAAGGGGAGGATATGTTGATTCCCCTGGAAGAATTATTCTCCAATGATAGAACTAAGTTCAAAAGGTAGAACTGAGCCCAATTTTAAATGCTAAAAGGGAGCTGGTTTCCATTCAAATTAATGAAGAATTTGAAACAGCCCTTTCCAAAGATGGAAAGTATGGCGTTGGAAAATAGCGAATTTCAATCACTGAAGATATTCTGGCTAAGCTAGATAAACATTTGGCAGGGATATCCGTCACAAGGATCCAAACCACCAAATACATGGACCCAAGGCATTTATGATTGTGTTAACAAGTGAGTAATCATGCCTCTTGCTGGTTTGTGAAGATGCTTTTTACTGATGCTAAGGTTCTAAACTCTACCGCCATGGCTTCAGTGATAATTTTCAGTTTACTGAACTCAAACCCTCAGTATCTCTAATCACATCTACCTCTCTGCCTACAGCTTTGTCTCACAGTATCAAAAGCTTAGCCAATATTCAAATTGCTGAAATTTTCAAATCCAATTATGTGCCAGTTTTACTAAAGGAATAAACAATTAAAAATATATTTGTTTCATAAAAAGCTTTTCTCTTCTTGTTTTAGGAAACGAAGAAGTACAGTGATCTCTCACAGTAGTGAATCGCAAGGTAGCCCCTCAAGCCAAATTGCCTATGGTGGGTACTGGCTTCACGGCCTACTAGCTGTGGGGCCATAGGAAATTAAGTTTACTTTCCCCATCTGTGCTTTTATTTCCTATTCTAGAAAATGGGGGTAATAATTGTAACCTACTTCATAGGGTTTTGAGAGATTTAAATTATTAATGCTTACAAAATGCTTAGACCAGTGACTGACATGTGTACTCACTTAAGAAGTGTTAACTATTATTTTCAGTCTACAGATAGGTATTTTGCAACCAGAAATTAGATGCTTACTTTAGACTCCCTGCTGAAAAGTTATAGTTCTTTTTGTTTTGCCTGACTTTTCTGTTGCAAAACTTCTGGCTTTCTTTCTTGACTAAAATCATTTGCTTTAACTTTCAGAAGTGATATAATGTGTTTTCATTTATTTTTCACCAACCAATCAAAACACTTTTTTTTAACATTCTCTTTTCTTATCTCCCATATTCTGTATCTCTTTCCTTCCCAGCCAAATACCCTATGATCCTCACCTTTTCTTCCACTAGACTTAATAAGGAAGGATGGGATATCTTGTCACTAATTCTTAGAGAGCAGAAATCACAGGGCCAGCTAGGTCCTTTCCAATTAACACTCCAAATTACATTTGCGAGGTGTGAGTTTCAGTGCTATGTTCTCTGCTGTCAGATCTGGTGACAAATCCCATCAAAAATAGCCAACAGAGATTCACATGACCTTGGGTAACATTGAAGATGTAAATGCTTTTTAAGGTGTTTAGAAAGAAATGACAAAATACTCTCTGACTAGTAAATCAAGGTTTTGTATTATTTCATTCCCTTGTGATTTTTTTTTTTAATTTGTGGTAAGAGGGCAGAAGTAACTCACTCCCCGGACAAATCAGGAATGACAACTGTGACTTTCATTAATCAATCAATAAACAAACAAATAAATATTTAAACATGAAGCACCTCCATTTTATGAGAGCAGTTTGGAATCCCAGTTAGTGAAATGTCTTCCACACAAACAGGCAAACTGTTTAATGAACTAATGAAAAGATGTTGAGTATCCTATGGTTGAATTACATTGCTCTATTGCTTTATTGCTTTGAGGAAGTAGTAGCCAGGTTTCTTCTGTATGTCCTTGAAAAATAATCATTTTTTTCCTTATTACTACTATGGAAAAAGAATACAGAAGGGTATGTATCCAAACATGAAGAAAAAACAATAGACATGCATTTATTTAAATCTGACCTATCTGTACATAACTGTAAATAGGTTGTCTTGTTGATCTGCATGTGATTTTCTAAACATGTTTCACTCTTAGGTCCTGCTATGCCTTTGCAAGTGTTATTTGCTTATCTAATATTGTCTCTTTTCTTTTTATGTCATGTGTTCTTTCTCCTTCTTAGATACATCAGTTGTGTATTTTAACATCTTGTAAAGCCTTCCTTCACTCCCTTCATTAGATCCTTCAGCACTCATTTACCTGGACTTTCAAAGACTGTTATATAAATAGAAAGATAATTTACTGCACCGCACAACACTTCTTAATGTATTCATCACTCCACATTGACACCAACCTCTATGAAACCAGACTACATCTTATTCCTGTTCATGTCTTCATATGGTGTCTAGCAAATTACACATTTAAAAAATACTTCATTGAATGAAAACACACAGAACTGTATATTTAAATGTCATGTGACCTTTTATATACATATACACATACATGTATGCACACATAAAAGGAAGATGCTAAGAGAGAGATATAACAATACAAAATATATAGAAAGATATAAAAGGATAAAAAAATACATATGAATAATTTTAGGTGCATAATAGTTGCTTAGCTATAGCTTGTGAAAATCTATCACAACTCAGAGGAGAAAGTTGTAGTTCAGAAACTTTGTATCAAAAGGTTTGCTCTTTGTTTCTTAGAAAAATGAAATTTCTCTACATCAAATCAAAGAACTCAATATCTTGTTTCCTACCTCAAACATATATTTTCTGCTGGTACTACAATTTGTGACCATCATCTTTTCACTAACTTCTCTGGGAGAATATCACCTGTGTCTACCAGTCCCCTTAGTGATCAAATCAATAGCTGGTGTGGCAAAGGAGCCGCCTCAGTTGCTGCTGATGCACAATTTCTTTCCAAATCCCACCTGATCTATAGCCCACTGATCATTTTACACTTGGTGACATGCTCTGCCCTCTTGAGATTCCTTTATCCTATTTCCTTTGACTTTAATAGTTATCAGCATTCTTCATCTCTACCATAAGGTATACACCTTACATAAAATAAACACTATAAAGTTATCCTGGACTATGGTCATTCGGAATTAGGAAAAATACCTTCAAACCCTTGCTCCTATGTAGTACCTAGCCTATTTAATATTAATTGGTGCTTGCTCTACCTTTATTCAAATGATCGTGAGGCAGAATATTTTAATGGAGGTATGTATTTATCAGTTCCGATGGTCGTTCTCATTTTGTCTAAATTGTGAGGCTGATTTTTTAGGAAAATTGTTTCCAGCCATCCTCTTATGTGATCTTGTTTCTGTTTATTCAGAGAATATAGATTAAACACCTACTCTGGTGTAGGCAGCATGCTAGGAACTAAGCAAATAGATGTAAGAGCCCAGTTCCTATACTACGGAGCTTGACCCCTTGAGGTTGTCTTGAGGATCACAGACCCACAGGCAAGGGATTACAGGGAGGAAAGTATCATGTCACCTCAGAGAGAATGACAGTCAGGGCTTCCTAGAGGAATTGCTATTTCATCATCATGGCACTTTTACTTACAGAGCATCCTGCAACTGCTAGATGATATTCTTTCTAATACGGTTACCACTCATGCTTATGTTGTGAAGAACAAAACAAAGCCAGTGGAAGAATGAGAGAAACAAAATGCTGGCAACTATACCATTAAAATTAGATGCTTTTTGAATTATTTAGTATCTGACTTAATTGCATACACATCTTCCAGGTAACATCAAAGAGTTTCAAATAAGTTTTTGTTGAAAACCACTTTTACAAACTCCAGTGAAACCATCATATCTATAGCCATAGGTATAATTATAGCTATAATTATCTACATATATCTGTACCAATACCTATACACTCACAAGTAATAAATATACACTAACACACAGACACATATTTATGCAAAGTATTGTTGATTAGGAAATTGAAAACTAAATCAATGTGTACTTAGGTAAATGTACTGGCACTGTTATGCTTTTTTAAAATGAAGACCAAAGGGTGGGAGAGAAGACAAACAGTATGAGCACATATTTGCACACACACACACTCATGTGCACATACAACCACATACATACATGTACAGGTCAAAACCCATGTCCTTTGTATTTCTAGCCCTGGCCATGAATGAGTATTGTTACAGATTTAGAGAATCATGATTCAGTTAAAATGCTCTGATTTCCCTTGGCTTCCATTAGTTACTATCTGATAATAATATGATCATACTATGGGTTATCTATGCGGTTTAACTTTGCATCGTGTTAATGATTACCATCATGTTAGATCCAAGGCCAAGGAAAATCTCTTATTGATATTCTTTCCAAAATTTGAGAAAACTGAATGGCAAGCTAAAATAATATAGAAAGACTAATTAAATATTACTCAATTTCATGTAATTATGGAAGAAGTCAGATTTTCAGGGTATTTTGAATGTGTCCTATAAGATACCTTGTGCTCTATTCATAAATTAAGTTATTGACCATTACTTTGGAAAATATGCTAGTATAACCTATATTATACTGATTGTAAAATATTTTAATTGTAATGTTCTATGCTGCTGATATTGGTTGAGTTTAACAGCATTATAAAGGAAATGGTTTGACACAGCTCACATAATATATTTCTCTGTTTTCGTTTTGGACTCTTTTACATTACAAACTGTTTTAGCCCCTTATAGTGCTTGCTAAGAGAACAGAGGTGCTCTACCTGAGCAATGGAGTTCACCAAAGAGAGAACTTTACAGTGTCAGCATTTAGAGGTAGATTTATGTCATCAAGCATACATTATGGGTATTACAAAGATTCAGTGATCAAAGGTTCTACTTGGAGTCAAAGTGAAACTAAAGTTTAAGACACAGTAAGAAGGGCCTGAAATAATATGCTGACATCCCCATGTGAGGAAAAAACTGCATAAGAAACAAATTAATATTAAGATGGAGCAGAGTTATCATTGGATATTTGAAATGTATTAGAGAGAAATAGCAATGGCAAGAAATTCTCTATAGGTAATTATCTATACCCATAGAAAGTCAAATGTATAATAAATTCATATTTTATCAAATTTATATATGTTTAACCATATAATTGGCTGTAGAAAATCACCAGGCAGGAATTGTAGACAACACTTTCATGGAGTTTTGCTATGAAGGGAATTATATAGAGAAATAAGAGCTGGAGGGTGGTGTGAGAATTAAACAAGTGTATTTTTTTCCTTCAGATGAGAAATGCTATATCACATTCATATGATGATAAGAACAGCCCAGTAAAAATGGATGCATCAGTGATACAGGAGGGATAACGAGATAACTGAGCAATAAACTGCAGAGATAGGAGCAGATGATTTGGAAGCGGGTGCTTAACACTGAGATTTTTGATGAGTAACACTGTTGCTACATAGGGGAATGCACAGCTGATGAAAGGTGGAGGTAAACATTGTTAGAAGCGGGGAGCCAAAGGAACAGAATAACCAAGGTGCTGGATGGGTGATAAGTTGAAATAGTCACTAAAATCACAACCAAATAGTGCAGAGAAAGAAATAGTAAACTGGATAATAAATAAAATGTTCAAGAAAGCAGGGGGAATCATTTGGAGGTGATTAGATAAACACAAAAGAATAGGGTGTCTCAGTGGTATGGTTTAAAATTATGCCTTTGACAAAGGAAATAGCATTTGCACCAAATAACATTTTGAAGAACAAGGAAGACACCTAACTCAACCTCAGATCCCTTTGTAAAAGAATTGTTGGAGATATAAGGGGAGGAAAAGATTAAAGATGGCGGCGTGAAAGGTGAGATGGAAGCTTCCTCCTAAAACCATATATAATACAAAAATATAACTAATACAACTAATCCTGAAAGAGCAACAGGAAAGAGGACTGCACCAAACTGCATACACCTGGAGAAAAGAATAAACCTCATGGAACAGGGTAATGTACCAAAGCCATGGCCTGGCAGGACCCAACCCCTTCCCCCACCCCAGCCCACCAGCAGGAGGAAAAGAAACAGAGCAGGGAGGGACTGAAGGCCTGGGACTGCTGAATACCTAACTTTGGAGATCTAATCTGGGAGCACAAACCTGCATTTCATGCTGTTTTTATGGTACTCTTGTGACTGGGGGGTTAGAAAGCTAAGACCAGCAGAATACCTGGAGAGACTGAGATTCCAGCTGTGGAAAACAGGGATCCATATCTGGCAGCTATGGGACAAAAGAAAGGTGGAAGTCTGAGAGACTTCCTAACAGCAAGAGTGCTCCTAAAGAGGCAATGATTGCACAGAGCTTACAGCTCAGGAGAAAGGACAGGTAGACAAAATTGTCCAGGTGCACTCTGCCCAGCAGGTTGGGAACTTTCATGATCTTCAGGAGCCCCAGCTCCCTGGTTGGCTTCAGAGCTCCAGGGACCCCCTTCATGATATGCAGCTTACTGAGCCTTTCTCCTAGCTAGCCCCACCTGGCTCACAAACCCTACCCTGGTGTTAGGCCAGCCAGAGGGAAGCTCCGTCTATAGCAACTACAAACGCAAAGCACAGAAGCTTATACCTGTGTGCTCAGCCCACTGGTTCTGGCAGTGGAGACAGGCATAGCAGCTGGGAAGCAGGAAACAGCTCTTTCCTCTCCCGAGGGACCAATACCACTCCCCTGCAACTCCTGACATTGCTTCAGGGGCTAAGCAGCTCCAGAGAGTAGAGCTTCTGGTCACTAGAGAGGGCCATATGCAAATATGAAATGCCAAAGGAACCTGGTTCAAAGTAAAATTATGAATACAACCCCTGAGAAATATTCAAATGAAATCGACCTCATGAATCTGCTGGAAAGGAATTTCAAAATAGAAATCATTTACATGCTCATGGAGGTACAGAAAAATACTCAAGAACTCAGGAATGAATTCCGGTCAGAGATCCAATTATTACGGAACATAGTATCAGAAATAAAACATACAATGGAAAGTTTTAAAAGCATATTAGGTACAGTGGAGGAGATGATAAATGAATAGAAATTAGAGAAGAGGAATACAAAGAAGTTGAGGCACAGAGAGAAAAAAGGATCTCTAAGAATGAAAGAATTTTGAGAGAACTGTGTGACCAATCCAACGGAACAATATTCACATTATAGGGGTACCAGAAGAAGAAGAGAGAGAAAAAGGAATAGAAAGTGCCTTTGAGGAGGTAATTGCTGAAAACTTCTCCAATCTGGGGAAGGAGATAGTATCTCAGGCCACAGAGGTGCACAGATCTGCCAACACATGGGACCCAAGGAAGACAACACCAAGACATATAATAACTAAAATGGCAAAGATAAAGGATAAGGACAGACTATTAAAAGCAGCCAGAGAGAGAAATAAAATACCATACAAAGGAAAGCCCATCAGGCTATCATCAGACTTCTCAGCAGAAACCTTATAGGCCAGAAGAGAGTGGCATGATGTATTTAATGAAATGAAGCAGAAGGCCCTCGAAACAAGAGTACTTTATCTGGCAAGGTTATCATTTAAATGTGAAGGAGGGAATTAAACAATTTCCAGATAAGCAAAAGCTGAGAGAATGTACCTCCCACAAACTGTCTCTGCAGTGTATTTTGGAGGGACTGCAATAGATGGAAGTGTTCCTATGGTTTAATAGCTGTCACCAGAGGTAATAAAACCACAGTGAAGAAAGTAGTACAGTTAATTACTAAGCTAATACAAAATTAAATCAACTATCTGCAAAGTCAATCAAGGGACAAAGAGTACAGAGTATGATACCTAATATATAAAGAATGGAGGAGGAAGAAAAAAGAGGAGAAAAAAGAACCTTTAGACTGTGTTTGTAATAGCATATTAAGTGAGTTAAGTTAGACTTTTAGATAGTAAGGAAGTTAACCTTGAACCTTTGGTAACCACGAATCTAAAGCCTGCAGTGCCAATGAGTACATGCCTATCAATAATCACCCTAAATGCAAATGGTCTAAATGCACCAATCAAAAGAAACAGAGTCAATGAATGGATAAAAAAAAAAGACCCATCTATATGCTGCCTACAAGAGACTCACTTTAAAGCCAAAGACATACACAGACTAAAAGTGAAGGGATGGAAAAAGATATTTCGTGCAAATAATAGGGACAAAAAAGAAGTAGTTGCAATAATTGTATCAGACAAAATAGACTTCAAAACAAAGAATGTAACAAGACACAAAGAAGGACATTACATAATGAGAAAGGGGTCATTCCAACAAGGAGATATAACCATTATAAATATCTATGCACCCAACACAGGAACACCTACGTATATGAAACAAATACTAACAAAATTAAAGGGGGAAATAGAATGCAATGCATTCATTCTAGGAGACTTCAACACTCCACTCACTTCAAAGGACAGATCAACCAGACAGAAAATAAGTAAGGAGACAGAGGCACTGAACAACACATTAGAACAGATGGACCTAACAGACTTCTACAGACTGTACACCCAAAAGCAGGAGCATACATATTATTCTCAAGTACACATGGAACATTTTCAAGAATTGATCATATCCTAGGCCACAAAAAGAGCCTCAGTAAATTCAAAAAGATTGAAATTGTAGCATTCAGTTTCTCAGACCACAAAGGTATGAAACTAGAAATAATTATGCAAAGAAAATGAAAAATCTCACAAATTCATGGTGACTTCACAACATGCTCCTAAATAACCAATGGATCAATGACCAAATAAAAACAGAGATCAAGCAATATATGGAGACAAATGACAACAATAATTCAACACCGCAAAATCTGTGGGATGCAGCAAAGGCCGTGCTAACAGGGAAGTTTATTGCAAACCTCAGGAAAGAGCAGCAATCCCATAAGAACAGACTAAACTCACAATTAATGAAATCAGAAAAAGAAGAGCAAATGAGGCCCAAAGTTCGTAGAAGGATGGACATAATACAGATTAGAGCATAAAGAAATAAAATCAAGAATAAAACAGTAGAAAGAATCAGTGAAAGCAGGAGCTAGTTCTTCAAGAACATTAACAAAATAGATAAACCACTAGCCACAGTTATCAAGAAAAAAAAGAGTCTACACACAGAAACAGAATAAAAAATGAGAAAGGTAAAATCACTAAGGATACCACAGAAATACAAAGAATTATTAGAGAATACTATGAAAAATTATATGCCAACAAACTGGATAACCTAGAAGAAATGGGCAACTTTCTAGAAAAATATAACCTTCCCAAGCTGACAGAAAGAAACAGAAAATCTGAACAGACCAATTACCAGCCACAAAATTAAATTGGTAATCAAAAACCTACCTAAGAACAAAACCCCTGGACCAGATGGCTTTACTGCTGAATTTTATCAAACATTCAGTGAAGACCTAATACCCATCCTCCTTAAAGTTTTCTAAAGAGTAGGAGAAGAGGGAATACTTCCAAACTCATTCTATGAGGGCAGTATCTCTCTAATACCCAAACCAGGCAAAGACACCACAAAAAAAGAAAATTACAGACCAATATCTCTGATGAACATAGATGCAAAAATAGTCAATGAAATATTAGCAAACCGAATTCAAAAATACATCAAAAAGATCATCCATCATGATCAATTAGGATTTATTCCAGGGATGCAAGGATTGTACAACATGCGAAAATCCATCAACATCATCCACCACATCAAAAAAAAGGACAAAAACCACATGATCATCTCCATAAATTCTGAGAAAGCATTTGACAAAATTCAATACACATTCATGACAAAAACTCTCAACAAAATGGGTATAGAGGGCAAGTACCTCAACATAATCAAGGCCATATATGACAAATCCACAGCCAACATTATACTTAACAGTGAGAAGTTGAAATCTTTTCTTTTAAGATTGGTAACAAGACAAGGATACTCTCTCTCCCCACTTCTGTTCAACATAGTTCTGGAGGTCCTAGCCACAGCAATCAGACAACACAAAGAAATAAAAGGCATCCAGATTGGTAAGGAAGAAGTTAAACTGTCCCTGTTTGCAGATGAAAGATATCAAACATAAAAAATCCTAAAGAATCCACTCCAAAACTACTAGATCTAATATGTGAATTCAGCAAAGTCACAGGATACAAAATTAATAGGCAGAAATCTGTGGCATTCCTATACACTAACAATGAACTAGCAGAAAGAGAAATCAGGAAAACAATTCCATTCACAGTTGCATCAAAAAGAATAAAATACCTAGGAATAAACCTAACCAAGGAAGTGAAAGACCTATACTCTGAAAACTACAAGACTCTCATGAGAAAAATTAAAGAAGATACCAATAAATGGAAACACATCCCGTGCTCATGGATAAGAAGAATTAATATTGTCAAAATGGTCATCCTGCCTAAAGCAATCTACAGATTTAATGCAATCCCTATCAAAATACCAACAACATTCTTCAATGAACTAGAGCAAATAGTTCTAAAATTCATATGGAACCACAAAAGACCCTGAATAGCCAAAGCAATTCTGAGAAGGAGGAGTAAAGTGCGTGAATTATGCTCCCCAACTTCAAGCTCTACTACAAAGCCACAGTAATCAAGACAATTTGGTAGTGGCACAAGAACAGACCCATAAACCAATGGAACAGACTATAGAGCCCTGACATAAACCCAACTATGTATGGTCAATTAAAATATGATAAAGGAGCCATGGACATACAATGGGGAAATGACAGCCTCTTCAACCACTGGTGTTGGCAAAACTGGACAGCTACATGCAACAGAATGAAACTGGATTATTGTTTAACCCATATGCAAAAGTAAACTCGAAATGGATCAAAGACCTGAATGTAAGTCATGAAACCATAAAACTCTTAGAAGACAGCATAGGCAAAATTCTCCTGAGTATAATCATGAGCAACTTCTTCCTGAACGCATTTCCTCGAGCAAGGGAAACAAAAGCATAAACGAACTCATAGGACTACATCAAACTAAAAAGCTTCTGTATGGCAAAGGACACCATTAACCTAACAAAAAGGCATCCTACAGTATGGGACAATATATTTGTAAATGACATATCTGACAAGGGATTAACATCCAAAATATATAAAGAATTCACATGCCTCAACACCCAAAAAGCAAATAACCCAATTAAAAATTGGGCAGAGGATATGAAGAGACAGTTCTCCAAAGAAGAAATTCAGATGGCCAACAGGCACATGAAAAGATGTTCCACATCACTAATCATTAGGGAAATGCAAATTAAAACCACAATGAGATATCACCTCACACCAGTAAGGATGGCCAGCATCCAAAAGACTAAGAACAACAAATGCTGGCGAGGATGTGGAGAAAGAGGAACACTCCTACACTGCTGGTGGGAATGTAAGCTAGTTTAACTATTGTGGAAAGCAATATGGAAGTTCCTCAAAAAATAAAAATAAAAATACCATTTGACCCGGGAAACCCACTCCCTGGAATTTGCCCAAAGAATACAATTTCTCATATTCAAAAAGATATATGCACCCCTATGTTTATTGCAGCACTTTTTACAACAGCCAAGATATGGAATCAACCTGTCCATAAGTAGATGAATGGATAAAGAAGAAGTGGTACATATACACAATGGAATGCTATTCAGCCATAAGAAAGAAATAAATCCTACCATTTGCAAAAACATGGATGGAGCTGGAGGATATTATGCTCAGTGAATTAAGCTTGGGGGAGAAAGACAAGTGCCAAATGATTTCCCTCATTTGTGGAGTATAACAAAGCAGCAAAATTGAAGGAGCAAAATAGCAGCAGACTCATAGACTCCAAGAAGCGACTAGTGGTTATGAAAGGGGAGGGGTGTGGGAAGGTGTGTGGGGAGTGAGGGAGAAGGGGATTGAGGGGTATTATATTTAGTACACATGGTGTGGGGGGTCATGGGGAAAACAGTGTAGCACAGAGAGGGCAAACTGTATCTGTGACATCTTACTTCACTGATGGACAGTGACTGCATTGGGGTATGGGTGTGGACTTGATAATATAGGTAAATGTAGTAACCACATTGTTTTTTCAATTGAAACTTTCATAAGTGTATATTAATAATATCTTAATAAAAAAATTTAAAAAAAGGAATTGTTTGAATAAGCAGCACTGGAGGGGGTTGCAGCCAGGTTTCAAATTGAACAAGGTGGTTAAGGGAACTCTCAAGAGTTTGGGAATATAAGCATTTCACTGGCGATAGCCCATCTACATTTGAGAGGTCACAGCGGAAGAGTTTGAAAAGTGAGGATTGGAGTCCCACACATATTTAGGTTTAGTGGCTCAAGACAGGAATAAGGGCTTGGATGATGAGGGGCAATTGTTGGTAAAATGAATGTATGTCTGCTTTCTTTTATGCTTGTTTCACTGTAATTCTTAATAGTGCTTCCTTGTACATTCAGAAGTGTCCCGATTTGGAGGTTACTTTATAAGATCATCCTACTTACAAATGAGTGAGGTACACTGGAATAAAAATGTGATGGGATTTGTGCTGATACTCTCTTAGAAATGAGTTGTTCATCAGCTCCAATTATAATTGCTTATTTCAACTGATCCTCTAAGTAGCTGGTCGGCAGTGATCAAGCTAAACTGGCAGTGTCACCACCGGTGAGAAGTCGGTCGCAGCACAAGCACATGGAGTACTGGGGTGTCCCTTTTGTGCCGCTCCAGGTAGTGTGGGCCCATTTGGTGGGGGTAAGAGTGGTAATATTACTAGAATGTAATGAAATAGGATGATTGAGTTAATTTTAGCTGTAAAAATGATACATCCATAAGATTCATTACTTAAAGTGTTTTTTGAATGTACTCTTTTACTTCATAAGTGGAAATTTGAACGGTTTGAGTAGAGTTCCCCAGTGTATATTTCTACCCAGAACTTTAGGACTTGATTCTTATTTGGACATAGTGTTTTCATATGTTTAGCTAAGCAAGGTTGCTATTAGATTAAGGCAGGCCCTAAATCCAGTGACTGGTGACTGTATAAGAGAAAAACAGGGAGATTCAGAGATAGAATGCAGAGAGAAGGTGGCATGGGAAGACGGAGGAAGGGACTGGTACCCTGCAGTGGCAAGCCAAGAGATGCAAAGATTCCTGGGAGCCACAGGAAGGTAGAACGGGGACAAGAAACATCCTTACCTAGAACTTTCAAAGGGAGAGCACACGGTCTTGCAGATACCTTCCATTCGGGCTTCTAGCTTCCAGAACTGTGAGAGAATAAATTTCTGTTGTTTTAAGCCATACTATTTGTGGTAGTTTGTTTTGGCAGCCCAAGGAAACTAGTACACAGACAAGAGCATTTTTTTAAATCAAATTATTCAAATCCATGTCCCTTTTTAGGCATCCTTTCTGGTTCAAGGTCAAAGGCAGCTGTCTTATTTTCATATATTTAAAGAAATTGCCAAACTGTTCTTTTTAATGTAGTTTCCTTATCACTTTACTATCTTCAGGAAAATGATGTGTGGTATGACCATGGCCTATAACTAGATGAATTTAGTATATTAATTAGGTTTCTTTCAGATGTACATTTTAATATAAGACTTACAGTCATTGATTTTTATAGAATTGACACTAAATACTATGGGATTCTAGATAAACTAAAAACTAAATGCCATAGAATAGGAACATTTTGTTATTCCAAACATCAAACTGAATTATAGTATTCATAAACCAGTAAGTTTTAAAGCTCTAATCTTGAACTAAAAGCTGTTCCTTGATAAGGATAACAGAGAGGTTTCTCTTAATTACAAGAATATTTGCTTCTAAAAATCAGAGCATACTCACTTATCAGAGGTGAAGTTCTGGGGCTATAATCAAGAAAATATATTCAAGAGCTAAGGCAATTCAGTACACTATGTCAATCAAAGCAGGAGAAAACACAGAAATGTAAAATATACCAATGCTAGAGGGTGACATAATGTAGTTGTCAAGAAAAATTAGTTCCTGATGTGTTTCAGTCCCTTTAGCATGCAGCCACATGTGTCTGAATTCAATGGCTCTGACAAATTACTGAGGGTGGTAAGATTAAGCAAAATGGAAAAATAATGAATGATGTATGAAATGTCAGAAAGTTCACCTTGCTGAAGGTGCAGCAATTTGAGGATTAGGGCCAGAAGTATAAGAGAGGAAAGTTGCCTCTTTTGGGCATTACAGTGTCTCCTTGGGCAATTACTTATTGATAGAGTATTATTAACAGGATACAGAATGGAAATAATTTTTTTAAAGTTCTTTGAAAATATAACTACATTTTTTTGGTCTCTTAAATCCACACTTTAACTTTTAATGTACAGCCATGAATAGAGAATAGAGGTCTGATGGTTAAGATTGTGATTTGTTTATAGTAAATTTCTATAGTCAAACATTTTTTATGTGAATATGTATTTTATAAATTAACATATTTCTTTAAGAATTAAAAGTAAATTTATAACAATTATAAACAAAAATGAACAGACCTGATTCAACAATTACAAATGACCAAGTACAACTAATTTTGAATTTTAGCAAACCCAAACTATTACCAATAGTCCTATTGAACATGTATTGGACAGTAAGCCGTGGATCACAGTGAGAGAAGTAGTGAAGGGAAGTGAAGAGAAATAGAGAAATTGGGAACTAATAAAAATCATCATATGCTCTATATTCCCCAATTTTTCTCATCTAATACTCAACTAGCAAGTATTTTAGTAAGCTTTCTTATGTTCTTAAAAAAAACACCACCATATTTTTGTACCTAGGCATCTTTTCACATTCAGTTTAAGATGCAAACTAATTGCATTCTAAATTAGAAGGTAGTCTTACAGCAATTCCTTTTAGCATATGTTGATACATTAAACAAACCACATATTATTTTATAAATATTAACTCCCTCAACAGTACTCATAACTCTACAAATTTTCCTATTTTTCTATCTATATTTTCCTTTATTTTCTATTTGCTGTTTAATGAATGCAGCAAATATGTATTGAGCAGTTGCTAAGTACTTGGCACACTCTCCTAGCCTCATGGAATAGTACTAAACAAAATGGATCTGCCCTTTACACCCTAGGTCCCCGAGTCACTGAACAGAGAGGGATGCTTGGGAGTGCAGCCTAATCTGCTTCAGATTTTGATTAGACCAAGAAATAGACTTTATTTGGATATTTCAGGGTATGTTATTATAACAACTTAGTGTAGCCTGCTATGGTTAACATGTGGATGAAAAATAAGTTTTGACCTATAAATTTGTAACCATCCAAATTCTCACATAAATGTTGGAGTGTAATAAAAATATTCTCAGGCATACTAGACATCTGAACATCTTGGCAAGCAGAAATCCATTTAGAAAAACTGTTGAATGAAGTTTTAAAAATGGTAAATTAAATTCAGGAGGTGTGAAAGAGATACAGGATTAAAGGTTGATTAAGTAGTTTATGAAAGTTTATTGTTGTTCAAAAGGCTCTCATTCCAAAACAAGAAGCCATATCCATAACAACCCAAAAAAACAAAATTGGAACAGTATTTCATATAATAGTTATAGGTGAAATGAGAGTATATTCTAGTAACTGTTGCAAATATATATATATTTTTTAGGAATTCATGTGCTGTGAATTTATTTATTTATTTTTTACATTTTTTTTATTGTGAAATGATTATCACAGTAAGTTTAGTTAACATCCTTCAACATACATAGTTACAAATTATTTTTTCTTGCGATGTGAACTTTTGAAGTTTTTTCTCTTAACAACTTTTCAATACACAAGACATACTGCTCACCATGCAACGAACAAGTTCCAACACAGTGAACAAGTTCCCACAAGGTGAACAATGCAAAGGCAGTCATATCAGAGAAACTAATTCAGTTACTATAAACAATCAAGTCAACTATGATTATTCATATGATTTTTATACTTAAATTATAAGTGAATCCCACATTTCACCCTTTTTTGTTTTAATTGACGCAAATGCATATGCATATATTTGTGGAAGGTACCAGAATAATGATTAGCTGGGCTCGGCCTGTGACATAGCTTGTCACAGGCAATGTGTCTCTCGTCTGGAGGGGTGAGGTTCTATGCCTCACCTCAGTTGGCCCCCACGTTGCTCACCTGAGGTCCCTTGCGACTGTGCCTGTCTTAGGTTGTTCCTCCCATGAGGAATCTAGTAACTATATTGATCTCATTTTCGCATGACTGGCAAAAACAAAGCTTTGTGTAAACACAGGTTTCATGATAGTAAAGTGCTATAATAAGTAGGATAAGTAGGACTATTTTTAGGAAAAGAAAAAAATATCATGGAGGAAAGAAAACATAAATGACAGAATTCCTGAAAGAAAGATGTGGGAATTAGCTTTTCCCATGAAAGGATTATGACTTTGACTTTCATAATGTTCTTTTTATTTAACTTTTTTGAAAGTTGAGTCTCTGTTATTGAGCTAAGAATTAAGGAAAAATACGATTTATGTTTTGGTAATACACATATGACATTGAAAAGAGTAATCTAATATTTATTTGATGATTTGAAATTTTCTATAATCTGGTTTCATATTTCCAAAACAGAATACAACTTTCTATGGTAATATCAAAATGCTAACAAAATGCCAATTTAGTAATTTAGATGTCATTAGAAAGCAATCATCCATGTTCATTTGAAAAGCTGTTTCTAGATTTACATAACATTTTATTTTTAATTCATTAAATTATGTAATAAAACTGATGGGTCAATTTGAATACATGACAAGAATTTCTCATTGAAGTGTATAGTATTGGTTTCCCAAGATTCTCAGCCAAGCTTGGAAGTTTCCACTATGAGTAAGCTATGTTGTTAAATTAACATGGAAATAAATACTACATGACTTGTGATTTACGTGAACTTTTCTAGCTAAATAGACCCCATGACATTTACTTTAATTCTTTTCTGTTCCTTTCCAAATATAAGTGCTTGCTTAGGCATTCATCCATTTATATGAATAACTGCTTCTTGAGTGTTTCATGCAAAGTTGTTCTGGCTTAAGGAGAAAGAAAATCTGAAATCTGCTTATCTGAATGCATGCTCATAAACAATTATAATGCAGAGAAGAAACTGAGAGTTTGTCAAGGAATCTGCAGATACTGGCTTTAAGAGGTAAGAGGAAGAGTATCACAGCTGAAGGGAAAAAGAAGCAAGTTTAGAGTTAGCATTTGAAGGATGAATGGGATTCCCAGGCAGGAATGTATTAAGACAGGAATTCCTGGGAGGATCAAAGTATCAAGTGCAAGAAAAGACAGGAAATGTAAGGATGACATCCAGTGCATCCTGTGACTAGAGTATCAGGTCGAAGGAAAAAGTAATGTAGATAAACAGGCATTCTTTCATCCTAAGAGCATTTTTCCATTTATCAATGTAAAAGAATGTTTTTGACTAGGAGTTGATAAAGTATGGCACAGCTGAATCTGTCCTGCTACCTGCTTTTGTAAATAAAATTTTATTGGAACATAGCTTGCCTATTTGTATACATATTGTTCATGCCTGGTTTGGCCCTATAATGGGAGAGTTGAGTGGTTGCAACAGAGACAATTTGGCCTGCAAAGTTTTAAAGACTTACTATCTGGCCTTTACAGAATAAGATTACTGAACTGTCCCAGATTTCTGTGAAGTATTAATGATGGGCTTGGTACCAGGTGCCAAAATAGCTATGAGATATGCTAAAGTTACAGTGTATGCAATGAAATAGTATCATACCTCCCTTGACAAGTTTCTTACTTTTCCAGTGCCAAATGCAAAGAATGATTTAGAAAAATTATATTCAGGTAATTATATTCTAATGCATTATCAAACATATCTGAGGCCTGGGCTGATGGCTTCTGAATGAGAGAATGTTGAATTTTTACTTACTGGACTCTAGAAATAATAGAAATGCTATTCTTTTCAAAATAGTTATTTTTTTACTTTTACATTAATTTAAAGATAATAAATGAACATGTGGGGGGAAAAATAGCCTCCAGAACTACTCTTTGTCTCCTAACTTTCAGTTTAAGTTAGGGTTGTTTTTGAACTCTAGATCCTCTAAGGTATAATTTGCACTGGTCGCTTTTACCTACTTTGGAAGTGTATCCTTTCCCCAGTGCCATCAACTCTCTTTTATCAGCAATTCTCACACTTCTGAAAGCTTCCATTCTCACCATGTGGCGCTGCATCTTATATACATTTCACACAGTTTGGGGGCAGCTAGCAATGATGCCCTGGGGTTATTTTCTTTGTGATGGAGTTAAAACTCTTCAGAGTGCATTTCCAAGGTGAACTTGACTCCTGTGGTTATCTACCTGCCTCCTTTAGAAATGTTTCTAAGTCATACATATGAATACATATGATTGCTTCTGAGTCCTTCAGACCCCTGTGGGTTCTGCAAAGGAGGGCTCAAAAACTAAAAACAACAAAGAAAAGAAAAAGTAAATGTTACAGGCAAATGTTTTTTAGGAAATTTATGAATAGTGTATACTTAACACTGGACAGGAACATTATAAAACAAAACCAAATCACAATCAAGTACAAGAGTGGGGAGTGACTTCGTGCTAAAGAGAAATCACTGTGTGAAGGCCGACATAACCGGATTAAATGATCCCATTGTTTTGCACAAGACTGATTTACACTGTTTTGAGAATTGTTTCTTTGGCAGTTTGTAGAATACTGGCAAAAGCTAGTAGGCAAATATGAGAAGTGTGTACAGGTCTTCCTTGATTTGCAATGAGGTTATGGCCTTGAAAATATTAAGTTGAAAATGCATTTAATGCACCTAACCTATTGAACATCATCGCTTAGCCTCACCTACCTTAAATGTGTTCAGAACGCTTACATTAGTCCACAGCTGGGAAAAATCATCTAACACAAAGCCTGTTTTATATGAAAGTGTTGAGTATCTCATGCAGTTTCTTGACCACTACAGTGAAAGTGAAAAACAGAATGGTTGCCTGGGAACAGGATGTTTGTAAGTGTATTGGTTGTTCACCCTCATGATCATGTGGCTGACCGGGAGCACGTGCCAACACGGATGGATATTGAGGGCATTATGCTAAGTGAAATGCATCAGACAGAGAAAGACATATACTGTATGATTTATCTTACATGTGGAATGTAAAATAAAAAAACCATAGATACAGAGAACACAGACTGATGGTTGCCAGAGATAGAGGTTGAGGGAGGAGGAAGAAATGGGTGCAGATTAATTAAAAGGAAAAATATATATATACAATGGGAAAAAGATTGAGAATAATCTTAATGTGAAATGGAAATATCTTAAGAAAATTGTGACCAGGATATTTTACTTAGAGAAATGAAAAAAGATCTGAATAAATGATGAGTGAACCATATTCATGGATGGAAATGCTCAGTAATATAAAAAGGTTAATAATTCCAAAACTAGCTTATGACTCACTTTTTAGAACTTGATAACATATTTCTCAAGTTCATATGAAAAAAGTAAATGATATGAATAGCCAGAAAAGACTTCTAAAGGATAAAGAAGTTCTTTCAGACAAGTATAAAAACATGGTAATGATAAAAGTAAAAAGCATTTAAAATAAAAAATAACTATAACTTCTATGCTTTCTAAATGTGTCAAAAGCTAAAAATATATTTCATAATTAAAAATATAATAATAAAAGCAATTATTTAGTAACCTAAAGACAGGAGATGAAATCCAGAAATCAGAATATAAAGGATCTTGCATGAATAAAAAATACTAATAGATATAGTAATACTAATGCTATAGTATTGTGGCTAAAAACCCTTAATGAAGAGGGTTATTAAATACTTAATTTTGTTTTCATTGCTATGAAAGAAAAAAAATCACTAAGAGGCCTGAGTAAAATATGCTGCATAGACCCATACAAGCATTCCACAAGAAAAGAATGCTGAGGACTTGAGGAAAAGGCAATGTATTAGCTACGTTTCAGTGCAGGGAATGGAAACCACTTCAAATATTCCTAGTAGAAAGGAATTTAAGAAAGGCTCACAGGTGCTTTCAACATCTTTGGAATGGCTGGGGAAGTGGGAATCAGGGAGCTATGGCATTTTTGCCTTGACAGTCACACTAGTGTGGCCAGGATCCAAACTTTGGTCTGCTGATGTCACAAGAGCCCCACATGTGCGAGGCCGGCAGCTGGGCGGTGGAATGTGGGGTCTGGGTACTGCCGGCATCCACACATGCTAGGGGCCACTAATCTGCCAGCCCCCTGAAGAAGGGTGGCATCAGACCCCACTTCCATCTTCCAAAATTCATACTTGTATTATCTAATTAGTATAACCCAATTCACATTTAGGTACAAGGGAAAAATATAGATTTCAGCTTCCCTCTGACTATGAAGAGAAGAGTGAAATGGAGATTGAAAGAGCCTTTGGAAACATATGAGAGTAGCAAATTGCTAAGAAAGAAATGTGAGTGGTACATTTTTTTGAGAAAAAGTTTTCAATATTACTTCTTATTAAATGAACATAAATTAAAACCAAACCAAAAGAAACATAATTATCTTCTAATAGTTTAATGATAAATTCTGAAATGATTGTAGTGAGATGAAAATTCTCATGCACTACAAGAATACATGGTTACAGTCTATCTGGACAACAATTGGGCAATAGGTATCTAGAGCCTTAAAAATGGCTCCATCCTTTGACACAGTAATCTTCTCCTAGGAGTCTGTTCAAGGAAATAATAGAGTCTTCAATTTATGATCAGGAATATTGGCAATAGGAGAAAATAAGCAGCTTTATTTATAAGTGTGAAAAATTAGAAAATAACTAGTGGCCAACAAAATAATACTTTATGTTATGTTACCTCCAAACAATAGGGTATTATAAAGTTTTGTTAGTAACATTGGAAAATGTTCATGTTAAATAAATGCAAGTAGGACACAGACTATAAAATAAAGAGCTAAGATATCAAACTATTCACAAATGAAGAAAAAATATTGTCTACCTTTATTCTGTAACACTTTCTATTGACATTTTATAAACGTCAGTATCAAAAATAACTTTTTTTAAAACTCATCTATGTGCCAACAATTGTTCTTAGCATGGAGGTGCAATTTTATTTCATTTATTTGATGATTGAAGGTAACAGATTGATGAAAAGGAAAGCTTTGTGTACCAATAAAATCATTAGTTGGATTTTTTTCTTAAAAATTAAATGCTCACCCCAACTAGTGTAGTTACTATCTGTCAACATAGAAAGATGTAATAGAACTATTGATTATATTGTCTATGCTGTACTTTCATTCCCATGACTAATTTATATTATGATTGAGGTTTTATGCCCCTTAATCCCATTCACCTATTTCACCTATTTCATTAATTGGATTTAAAGCAAACCACTTATTTAATAGATAGAAGCGGAGACATGAAAAAAAAACTACTTCATAATCAGCATAGAATATGTTAATTCTTTTTGTTTTTCTCATTAACTGATGTTTGTAAATACCAAAAGTTGCCATAATGATTTTTTGCTTTTCCACTAAGCCACTAGGTTCAATGATGATTTTAGAAAAGCTATGTGATTTTAGTATTTTAATTCTATTTATGGATTTTTCTATAAAGTGTAGAGAGACCTTCCTTTCTCTATGCTTTTTGTTTTCAGCTTGATTGAGGTACAGTTGACAAATAAAATTATAAGATGCATTTAAAATGTGCAATGTAATTTGATATATGTACATATTGTGAAAGGATTCCCCCCAGTGAATTAACACATCCCTCGCCTATTCACCTTTTTTTATATGTGATCTCTGTGCAAACAGAATACCGGTGAAGTTAGAGCTAATAATAAAAAAAGAAAGAAACAAACCACGATGCCAAGTGGTTCTACAAAGTTATAGTTATGGTAGATTGTGTGGCATTTGCGTGTTACTCTTGGTGCCTTAACTATAATCTCTATCTGAAAATAAGGAGACATAAAAATGCACAGATCCAAGAATGCAAGGACAACCCAACTTCCTGAATATCAGAGAGAACTGAGATTTAGTAACAGAATCAGGTATGAGATGGATTCTTTTTGACCAATACGGGATTCTTGTTTGTAGGAGAAGGCACTGCTGTACCTGTATGAGCCAGCATCAGATCATTTAAATTTGTCTGATAGGCTCTTTTCATTTATTTGTGAACATGAGCAGTCCTTTCAAAATATATTTTAGTGATGCTGGAAATGTATTTTGCACCTTTGGATTCTGAATCACTGAAATGGGCTGTTTACCCAAAGTGAAGTCATCACATCTCACAGTGGATAGAAAGACTTCCTCTCATAGTATGTTTTCTGTGATGCATCAAATCTCTCCTCTTCCTTTGGAGAATAAAAGATGGAGAGTAAGATACTCTTACAAGGGAATAAGAGATCCTTTGGGGAGTAGAAACTACCCATGAGAACCAAAGGGCATGCCAATGTTTGCTTAATAGTCAAATGCAGTGTTACAACAGGGAATCAAGACGACAGATTCTTAGCAGGTTGGTAAAGCAAGTCCTAATATTATCCTATGAAGAACTCATAATAGTATGTGTATGTGCAGATACAACAATCATGTGAATGTGAAGCTCATACTGCCTGCATGAGTAATACATTTTTTGCCTCTGACCCAGAATCATGTGTCTTCTAACAGCATCTATGAGGCTATGGCAGGCTAAGAGGTTAGCTTACCAGTTGAATAAAACCTTAGGCTTAATAATTTGTAGTTATTTATTTTTTAAGATTTTTTTTCTAATTATGAAGACAGTATTTTCTTAGTACAGAGTTTGAAAAGTGGAGGAGACATGTAAGAAGAAAAAAATCCATAATTTCCACACCCACTGAAGGGTAATATTTTTATTTTAGTACAAATTTTAATATTGCTGCCTCTGTACATACACATAATATTATATAAGCATGCTAATTACATAAATTGCATCTTGCCTACTGCTTTTGTTCCCTAAAATTGTACTGATGAATATTTCCATGTCATTATGTTTTTAAACATGATTTTGAATATCTGCTTAGTATTCTCTTTTATTATAACTAACCCATTATTTATAACATCATTTACCTATTATTGAACATTTAGGTAACTTAGAACTTTCAGCTATTAAAAATAATTTTACATCTTTTCTACTGTTAGTGCACTTCTCTTATTTACATGTAAAGGAAAAAAAAAAGATGTGAAAATCCACAAGTTAATATTCTAGGTCTCAGCAATTTTTTATTTAATGTTTTTTCATGTATGCTTTGGTTTTCTCATGGCTAGAGCCAGAAATTCTATGTAGTCTTACTTTGCACAGGAGGTGAGGTTTAGGCTGTAATATACAGGATCTAACTTTATAGTTGTATCAAGTTAACCATATGACACTTCGCCTCCTCCTAAAACAATCTGAATGGCCCTAGGGTCCCGTGGCTGACTCATTTTGGCATAGTGCCCTCTTGGTCCATCAGCAACTCACATGTACAACTTAAATTAGACTTCCTTCTCTAAGAAGTGATGAGGAGAAGGACAAAGCACCTATTCAGCTTTGCATATTTGCATACTCGTATCTGAAAGGAATATAAATGAAGCCAATGATTAAATGACTACAAAAAGAAGTGAACAAAAGTTCTCCTCTCCTGGTGCCAAAATCATTGTTAAAAACCCAACCTTCTCCAATTTCTGTTTGAAGCTTTGTTAAAAGGGTTTGGGTCCTTTTCAAGATACCAAAAACAAGCAAGCAAACAAGACAAATTAAGGAACAAAAATAAACAAACAAAAAAACTCCTAGGTAGATCTTGAATCTCTAGATTGTATAAAATATTTCTCTTCCAAGAGAGTCTTACTTCTCACTTGTACTTTACAAATAGAATCTAAAGATTTTTGGTCATTAAAATATAAGAAGCAAGAAAACTTTTTATCCTAATACATTCCAAAGATTCTGGCACATATCAGGTATTAAAAACATTTATGGGATAAATGAATAAATTAGTGTCCTGAATCAAGGATTGATGAATGAATGAGAATTCTATTTTCTTATGAAGATGCAAAATGTGGATTCATGTGTCAAAGCAAACACTGCACTGGACAAAGTTCAATAGGCAAGGAAATCTTTACTCAAGGATTTTGCAATAGCAGAGAGAGTCCAAAACTCATTGTGAGCTCAGCTCTACTAAAACAGAAGATGAGTATTTTTTTTCTTTTTTAATTTCTTTTCTCTCTCTCTTTTTTTAAGCACTGGGATTGACTAGTGGAAAGGTTAGTGGGGAGGCTGAGGAATGGAATGTGTCCAACACACTGAGTTCTTCCTGAGTTTGCAAATGCTTTCCTCACTGATTATGCCTTCTGTGTTTGCTAATTGGTGCCCACTGAAATTAGGCTCCTGATTTCTTAACAGATACTGGAAGATGGATTTTCCTTGATGATTAAGTTTCAAAGAAATTGCTCTTAGGTCCTTGGGAAAGATATTCCTGGGTCAGAAAACTGGCCAGATCATTTTTAAAAGATCTGCGTGTATGTCAAAGGGACAGAGAAAGGATTTACAATTGTAAGTTTTCTAAAGTAAGGAAAGGGAACTTAGGGGCATATAGTGAGCAAAGAGACTGTCTAAAGTTTAGTCAAGCTGAGGAGAATGATAGGGCCTATTGGTCACATGCATCTTCTCAACAGAAGTTAATTACAAAGGAAAATTTCTTCTTTGCCTCATGTTCACAGAACTCATATTTATTTCCAGTGTATTAATATTGTTGAGAGGTCAAATATAAGAATATTGTTACATGCATTCAGCAAGAATTAAAATATAACTATTAAATAACAAATCACTTAAGTGTTATTTAATAGAATAGGAAGCCAAATGCATGTAGTATTTCTCTGTCTTTAATCATCTGGTATTAAGTATCAATCCCTTAATCTTTGGTTTATTTTATTCTTTTCTATCACTTCTGTTGGATGATAGCCATGCTGGATTTGTAACTCCTGCTGATTTCCCATGCTATAGTGACTTTCTTTGGATTTGAAGCCTGAAGCATCACAGGAACTGAGAAATAGACTGTCATTTATGTCAAAACTCTTCATCTTTATCACTGTTACATTTCATGTTTTGTCAGTTCATGTCCTGAGTTTGGGGAGTTGTTTTTTCTTTTCATCTTTTTATTGAAGGATACTTGATATATATTAGTTTCAAGTGTACAACCGAGTGATTCAATATTTATACATTATGAAATGCTTACCATTATTAATGTAGCTACCATTGGTCACCATACCAAGTTATTACAGTATTATTGACTACATTCTCTGTGTTGTACTTATTTATTTTATAATTGGGCATTTGTGCCTTTTGATCCCCTACACCTATTTGGCCTATACTCCCTTCCTCATCCCCTCTGTCAAGCATCAATTTGTTCTCTATATTTATGAGTCTGTTTCTGGGTTTTTGTTTGTTTCTTTCTTCATTTTGTTTTGTTTTTTAGATTCCAAATGTAAGTGAAATCATATGGTATTTGTCTTGTCTGACTTATTTCACTTAGCATAGTACCCTGTAAGTCCATCTATGTTGTTTCAAATGATAAGATTTCATTATTTTTAATGGCTGAGTGATATTCCATCGTGTATATGTACCACATATTCTTTATCCATTTATCTATTGATGGACATTTAGGTTGCTTCCATATCTTGGCTACTGTAAGTAATGCCATAGAAACATAGAAATGTGTATATCTTTCAAATCAGTGTTCTTGGTTTTTTTAGGGGGAGCAGAATAAATACAGAAGTAGAATTGCTGGACCATATGGTATTCTACTTCTAAATTTTTGAAGACACTCCATAATGAGTGGAAGTTCAACATCACTAGTTATCATGGAAATGCAAGTCAAAAAATAATGAGTTATTACTTCACACCAGTTAGAATGGCTAGTCTCCAAAAGACAAGAAATGACAAGTATTGTTGAGAATGTGGAAAGAGGGAACCCTTATGCAATATACATGGGAATGTAAACAGGTGAAGCTACTAAGGAAAAACAGTATGGAGGTTTGTCCTGAGTATTCTTGTCATAGTTCTTGCATTTTTCTTAAGCATTTCTCTTTAATAGGACTTGTTCCTGCATCTTCTTGGCCATGAGCATACATGCTTAAAAGTATGATGGATGAAGGTAAAACTAAAATTTCTGGTAGTCCTAGACTGGTTACACATTCAGTAGAATATAAGAGAAAGTACTTGTAGAACCAATCTACTTTCTAAGATTAGAGCAATTCATTGTATGGATCAGGTTTCAATTTTAGTTTTGTGGACTTTTCTTTGCATATGTGAAATTAGCCTAATTAGAATATGGTTTTGTTTTAAACCTAACATATTTATAATTATCAGTTTGAAATACAATGAGGACACTTTAAAATTTATAGGACAACATATTTTCAATCAATAAAATTTATTTTTAAAAAGGAAGGCTCTAAAGCTCAATTTCATCTTCTATATACTGGGAATAATGTTTTGATTATTAAATATTGCTTTAGAAAGAAGTGGATGCCAGGGAGGAAAGAGCAAGGGCATATTAGAAATAGACTTATAATGACATTTTAAATAAGAATTTTCATTTAAATATAAACTTTTTAAAGCAATATCTTAAAAGTGATAATACTAAGACTATAAAAAGCTATCTAAAAGTAACTTGTTTTCAAATACACTTAAATTATTAGCCAAGCAGCATTGTGTTTACTGCATGATTATAGGTGCCTCATCAGAGGAAAAACAGCTTGCCTCTTTCAGATAAAAATATATACTCTTTTCATTCCATGAAGACAATTGCTTCTGGTTTTATTACAAATAATCCTGTTATCTGTCTGTGTAGTTCTAAAACATAAGAAACTTTTTCTTTAACAAAACTACAAACATATAACCCTGATTAAATTGACTTGCAGCTTTAAAGTTGAACTTGGTTATTTTATAGAAAGCTTTTAGGAATAGTTCTATATGTATAATGAACCTAATTGGATATATGTATTACCAATTTTAACATAAAATGGAAATTATGATGGAGCCATAGGTACCAGAAGGTGGCCATAATTTCTTTGACACATATCTTTATACTGGGTCAGAGAAAGTGCATGCCTCCTAAAACAGCCAGAATCATCTACCTGATAGGAATTTGAGTAATAACTAGCATTGCACTACATCCAATCAAAGTTCCATCAAATTACTTACAAAATGAGTTTAAATTATCTAGTATCTTAAATTTACTCTATAGAAAAATTTGTTCAATTGTAGTCATTCATTCAATCAACAAACATAGAACTGTTCAAATGGCAGAATTATTAAGGCATCATCATATGAAATTAGAGAGTTTTAAGTTTGAATTTTAGTTCTGCTATCTATAAATTGTGCCAGTGTTTTTGTGGCAAGTAGATGACAATTCATTGTCCAGTGATACCTGCAGAGATATTTCATTCCTGTTATGAATACGTCAAGCCTTGCATGTGACTGAGTGACTAGGATGCAGCTCAGTCTTCAGTATTTTTTGTGGTCTCATAGGTAGTTTGAATACCTATGGTCCTCATCACCTGGTATTATAATACTCTTTCATCATTTTCATGCTAATTTGGGATACATAGAAAATACTCTCTCCACATCTTACTAGAACCATAGGGGAAGGAACCTCAGTGAGATGAAACCAGGACCAGGCAGCCATTCCGCCTATGGGGTCTCACCTCCTTCCTGGGCTTTACCTGAGAGAGAGAACAAAAGTCCCTTCTTGGATTTCAAAAACACTGGTTTCTATCATTACCTTCCTCCAAACTTGAGTCAGGATGGAGCTGAGAACGGGAAGAGTAGGTGTAATTTGTAGAACTGAGTCCCTTTTCAGTAACCTGTTAGTGTTTATTCACTCGATATTTCTTTTTACTTCTTCCCCATCTTCTCTATGACTTATCAATTTATTTATTCTGGGTAGTATTTTACAGACTCTTTATGTTTTTCTCTGAAATTTAGTCTACTCCTGGACTCAAACTCAAAGCCTTTCTGCTGCATTTCTGTTAAAACAGCTCTTCCATCAGTCAGTGCTTAGGACTTAAAAACTTCCTCCATGGGAGTGAGGTCAGGACTACCAGCAAAAAGTGAAGGCATGTGCGGGTGAGTGTTTGTATGTATGCGTGTATTTCTGAGGGTATGAGTATGCATGCGTGTGTATAAAGTGGTGGCCACTAGAAAAGAGGGATAACAATATTTCCACACAGTCTTCTAATACATCAAATAAATCCACATACTCTCCCAACCCGAGGTTCCCATTCCTCTTGCCTGCTGTGTCCCACCGTCCTCCAAGACAGCCAAGACAGGGAAAAACTCAGGAGCCAAACCCATTAATAAGATTGTGTTTAGGACGGTGTCACACGTAACACAAAATTAATGGGAGGATCATTCTTACTGCTTAGTTATGAATTGTTCTTAAAATCACCAAAGACCAGAATATGTTGGTTAACTTAATTTCTTCAGTTTGTGATTGATCTGATGATTACAAAGTGATTCTTTAAAAAATTATTTCATTTCTTATTAAAGACAACATTGAACAGAATTAATTGCTACTATGAGGAATTGCTGTAACCTAGAATAATGTTCTTAATTTCGATAAAATACTTATTGTTTGTTTATGACAAAAATATATGCTTTAATAACCATGTATATGTATGCTAGAGAAATGGACAACCACTGTAATTTTGTACAATTTAGGAAGTTTCATTTTGCTGACCATTCTTCTGAATCTTATAAAACTTGGTATCTGGCTAAATGAATTATTTAAAATAGCAAGCAGTCTTTCCTGATGCTAGGCAGAAACGTAGGAAGTATATTAGAATAGTCGGAAAAATCAGGCAAGGTAAAAATTTCTTGAAGGGTGTATGAAGAACTCTGGAGTTGAAGTTATCTATGGCATTGTAACATCCTGTAGGAGCTTCCTTTAAGTTATTTATGCACTGATTAAATAACCAAATGCCAGTAAGACAACCACCACCCCACCCCACAACTACTCCATCTAGCCATATGCTTCACCATCCATTCTCTACTTATTCACTGAGTCACCTTTGCATCTTTGAACAGAAAGCACATGTAACAAAATCTAGGGCTTTAGAGCTAGTGTTAATATGGTTAGGAGTTTTAGGTGAAAGTTTTGAATGTATATTCTCTCTGCTCATCCTCAAACCCAAAAGGAGATAACCAACTAGACATAAATTCTTAGCAATTCCTGGACACAATTATTTTTTAAATACCGAATAGTTTGACATTTCTAATTTTAGCATTGTAAGATAATTTTTTTCCTGAAATACTATAGCTGTGGGTCAGAGGGGGTTCCCACATCCTGTCAAGTTCACCCTAGACCAATAAATGACAATGGAACGTTTGAGAGTAAAAGGTCTTACAACCAGGCTTTATTCTTGTGGTAGCAGGTCGAGTGCTAGAATCATATCTACCTCTGACAAGTCTACAATTCGTCTCTGTCTCTGCCTCTGGGCCTCTCAGCCTCCCCAGACTCTGCCTTCACTCGAGGCTCAGGCAATAATAGCTTATTGCCCACACATGTGCAAGCATGCACCTGAGCAGTAGGCTAAGTATTATATCATTGCACGTGCACAGCGGGTGAGTAGATTAAGATTAGGTGAGGATCCTGGCCATGGAACTTCCATTTTCCCTACAAAAACCAACATGCCTTTTTCTTTTTCTATGCATTGTGACTTGCAGAATTTGAAGATGTTATCTAACGTTGATTTTGAATCCCCAGTCTTCTTTCTTTTCTTCTTCAGCTCATATTATCATTTTTATACTATTTATTTCCTAAGGCTACATACACATTTTCATAAACAAAATTAGAAAAACAATAATCAACTCCAAAATCTTTTGACTCTTAAAACATGACTCAGCAGGTTTTCCAAAACCTTAAGGGTTTTATCATATTAGATTTTGAAAGACAATTGTGATACAGGAAAGTAATTATAGGTGTACCTGTGTATTTCTTCTTCCATTTATATAAGATCCTCAAGGCTATCTTTAAGATGTTAAGTTGTTTGAAGTATGATGAAAGACAGGGAACAGCATATTTTTTATCTGTCAAGGATATCCTTGCCATAAAGTTGCACAGACTTTAGAAAGTCAAGGTTAAAGCTAATTTAGTTAACATCAGGAAATGAAGCTTTCATTAAGTGTTGAATTTTCATTTATATAATTTTACAAGGGGGACAGATACCTATATGACAATTATACAAGCAAAATGGATATGTTTATGAGTGAGTTACTTATCAGAAGACACTAAACATTTGTTTTATGAGATAAACATTGCTATCAAACTAACATTTAAAAAGAATAGGTTTATAAGTGTGTCTTTTTTCAGCAATGATGTAAACAATATCTAATTTCTTTCAACCCAAGGGTCTGATTTATCAACATTGCCTTCGTTAGGTTTTTTTTTTCTTTAATAGTTTATTTGGTGCAGCTTTCTAACAGTATTTAGGAAACTCTAACAAAGGAAATACTTCCAAAATAAAGTCATTTACATACATTTCGACAGTCACAAAATTAAACAAAGCTTTCATGTATTTACTGCTAAAAAAAATTGGTAATTATTCTAGTAAGACCATATAAGCAATTTGCTAATGTGCTGTGTACTACTAAGTTTTGATTCTAGTGGGGAAATCAGACTGTGTTGTTCACATTCCTTGGTTCCTTCCTTACCCTCTCCACAGAATGCTCCCAACTAAATTTCATAATTCTCAAGGAAACTCAAGAAAAGAGGGTTTTATTTTTTGTTTTTTTGTTTTTGTATTTTATTAGCCTCATGATATCCTCTATTTTTTTAATACTCATAGAGATCATACTTCTTTCATGTTAAAGAAAATGAGCTGAAAACAAGAAAAACATCAAGTATTTGTTAGCTCTGCTTTCCTGAATTATGTAAACTGGGAGTTTTAATTTTTATTTGTTCTTAAATCACAAATGGGAAATTATTCAAGGCCTGTAATTCTCTTCTAGAACACTTATCTTTACAGACATTGTACTTATTTCATTTTAGATTTGTGGAGGTACAGTGTAAGTCAAAATGAAGAATGATATTAAGCAATTTTTAAAGAAAGCAGTGTTTAAAAATAATTCTCTAATATAAAAGAATTACATATGATCAAAATTTCTTATGATAATATAAATTAATTTTCCTTTATAACATATCCAAGGTAGAGGTTTGCATTTTAAAAATTCTGAATTACATCTGTCAGATATAAAGATTAAAGTTTGAGCAATAAAACTTTTAGATATCACTAACTATTGACATATTAAAAATAGTATAAAAATTTGTTAACTATTTTGACAAGGAATTAAAATACATCCTCTCCAAATATATCTAATATTGAAAAGTTTTTCATATAGAATGCAAAACACTCAATATTTATTATAGGTTTGATTATAGTTACAGTTTATATGTCATAAAATATATTCTTTTTGGCAAGCTTTTCTCCTTCCACACCTCAGATACTATAGGAGCTGGGATAGGTTGTATGTCCTGCTTGATCCTCATTTTCATTTCCAAACTATTGCTAGCTTCACACCCTCATTCCTCAAATAAATACATAATAATTTCTTTGAATCCCATGATATAAAATTATCCAGTCAACTGACTTCCCAGTCACTCTTCTTCATTCATTGAACATTTTATGCATGTTTCACTGTGTCTACCTCCATCACTACTTTTGTCCTTATTCATGCAGAGTTCATTATCCATATAATCTGCCTACTTTCTATTTTATTAATGTTTTCACCTTCAATAATGTGGTTTTCAGTTTTTCTCTAGTAAGTACTGCCACAATAGTATTCTTCAAGTTTTGCCATTACCAACAACCGTGCCATGTCCACACTTCCAATTATTTATTATCTTATTCTTTGACTACTACCTTTCAAATTTACTTCCTCAGATACACCAATCTTGCATTTTCACTCCTCTCCTTTTCTTCTCTCACGTGATAGGCCTTTCCTTATGGCCTCACTTCTCTCCTCACCTTATTTAGACTCCAATGTTCATCCCTGTACTTCTTCTTCCTCAAATCTCTTGCCCTACTCTTGCTCCACTGCCTAACCAGATACCTATTAAAGCCACGTATATCTCTATATGTACATCCAAGCTGCTGAATAGAGCTGCAGAAAAAAATGGGAAGCCCAGTTCTTGGCATCTCTTCATTCAGCATCACAGATCTCAGGTGTTCTCAGTCCTCTCTGAGGCCCAACTACCATGTGCTAGTTTACTCACTTTCCCATTCTCCCAAAGAAGTTTCCCAAACCTTCTCTCTACACAAAACTATAATGTCCCTAATCCATTCTAAATCACTTTTTTGCACATTTGTATCTTATGCTCCTTATAAATAATTCAAAGATACCTCCTCATCTCCCATTACCTAAACCTAACAACTCACAAGAATTTATGCCCGTATGATTTTTCTACATTACTTCTTATCTTGTTATGCTGCACTGACAGGGTCTTCAGTACAGTGGTGATACAGATGATGACAGTGGTTATCCTTGTCTTGCTCTCCATTTTAAAAACATAAAAAAGATGGCATCTAATGTGTCTCCTTTGAGATTTTATTGTCTACAGTCCTTGTGTAAAACTAATACTTCAATTAAGGAAATCATCTGAACTTGACTTATAATCCTAGCTAGCTGATTTAATTTTTTTCTCTTCTGAATCTCAGTTAGGTCTCCATTGAGTAATCGTCATCATTGGTTCACATACTCATTTTGTTGGCTCACATATGATCTGCTCTCTTTATTCAGCTAGCTAATTATCTGTTTGTATTCAGTAAAAATATAAGAGCAACTGCAAATATTTTGGAAATAAGGATTGCATATAGGGACTGAGGTTACACAAGTGTGTTGAGAGTTAGATGAGAGAATGAGAGAATGTCTGGTGGCCGTCGCTCAAAGATCAGAAACAGCTTAACTATGATATTAATCTTATGCACAGAAGAAGAAAAAGAAACAGACAGTCATGGGGCAAATTCGAGAATCCACTACAAGAAGCACAAAGGGAGGTACTGGCTTGGTCTGAATAGTTGACATGTCTATCACCATGTCTGAGCATGACATCTGACAGCAACAGTTTAGAATAATAATAAGCTCAACTTCATGACTGCCTTCAAACTTCAGGCAAGTACCTCTCCTAAGCAAACTCTAAGATCCATAGTGGGAAAGGAATTCTCTGGAAAATAATTGGCAAAAGTGATGCTAATTTAGACAAATAATTTATCAGAGTCAATCCTTTTGTCAGTATAGTATTCATACATGTCCCTTATTAAACATATGTAATTTCTGAATAAAGACCCTAATAAAATAATTCTTCAGTTTAACTAAATGCAATTCTCTCACATAAAGCTAGACATACCAGTACTTTCCCCAAAAGGGGAGATGCAGAGACTCTTAGAATCTCTATGTGGTATTTTTTCTTTTTGCAGTTAAGTCACACTGTCCTTTTGATATCTTATAATTTAAACACTAAGCTTGAGGTTTAACTTCTAATAATACATATTAGAGTTAGAGGAAGAGAAAAAGAATTGATTAATATTTACAAATAATTAATATAAAAGTGAAGAAAATGCATAAATAGCATAGTAATTAATAAAGGGGTAGCAAATACTAATTACAAGTTTATTCTTTCAATATCCACTCTGTAGCTACAATCTAGTCAAGGTATCTCACTGATGAGGACAACTCAAATGTATTTCTCAAAGTGTCTACACTATTAGCTGTTCCTCTTATATTTGATTTTTGTAGTTTTCAATTAACTATAGCCATAGACATGGGGTACTTAGAGAATTCACAGAAAATCTTACAGTTCAAGTTATATTCCAGGTTTATTCCTTCTCCTTGTGTAGTAATGACCTAATTTTTCCATTAGGGATAGGATCCATCATCACAGTCAACACACTGATCCCTTTCTCTGGTTGTGTTTGCTTCCAGGTAAATGGATCATTAGTTTTAGTTATGTAAAGTATTTCTTCCTTAGATTATAAGAGGTAATAAGTAAAGCCTAAAATTTCCTTGTTTTGTTTTCTGTGCCTATGTATCATAGCTATGGCATAAAATATCCTGAACATCAGTCGCTGATTCAGAGCATATACCATATCTGACAATTCCACAACTGTCCCTCAGCAGTGCCATAACACTTTTCTAAAAGGCCATTGCATCTTTCTATCAAGACAGCTGCCTCAGAGTTATGGGCAAAATTGTTAGATCTGTGAATATTTTGAGCATGTGAATTTTTTTTAAATTTCTGTACAGTGAATTTCTTGGAGATAAGCAAGCATTGATGTTTGGAATGTCATGATGAAAAATCAGGCATTCTGTAACTCTCCAAATGAGTTTGGGCAGAAGCATTAGTGATACTGAAGATAAGTCTGTATCTAGAGTGTCTTCCTATTCCAGAAAGTACAAATGGTTTCCTTTCAACCAGCTGGTTACATGGTCTACTGAGAAATGATGCTATCTCAGGATCTCAGTGTTACTCTTTGTTGTTGATAAATTGTCACTGAAGACTGTGGTCAGATCAACTATAAAAAGTAATATGCCATGTAGCTTTATCCATGGTAACTTCCATACTTGCCAAAATTAGTCCATTGATTAAAGGCAAGGGTGGTTGAGGAAAGAGGCTCACTGACATCAACAGAATCTGTTATTTTGTCCACATAATTTTGGACAGTTTCCTATACTGAGGATTTACAGTAGATACAAATATCCTCACACTTTACACCCATTCATGGAGATTCACCCAACACACGTCTTCCCCACATCTCTTTGATACTTTTCAACTTTGTTCTTTTCAATTTCTGATCTCCAGAGCAGCCCCCGGGCGCTGCTTGTTAGGCAGTGTGAATCAGTGTCTCCAGCCACCTCCTTTTCAGGTGACATGAACAGCCATGTCCTCTCCTCAGAGTTCTGCCCACTGAAAGGTTATTCCCTTCACCTCTGTCTTTCACGGCTACTCCCGAGTAGGGCCAGAGTGCTATACCCATCCACTTTTGAAAGGCTTAAATGTTTTACTAGGCCCTATTGGGGCCTGTCAAACTCTGCATTTCAACATCTCCACTGTCACAGATACTTATGCACCTACAATTGACTGAGTTGAATATATGGCTAAAGTGGTCAAGCACGTTTCACAGCAGCCAGAATCCACTGAAAAGCCTTCTTTTGCTCTTGGCCTCTTTTGGGTAATTCAATAAATAGGCTTAAGGAGTGTGCAGCAATGAAATACATGTTGCTCCCCAAATCCAAAGATTCCCAGTATTACCTCTCCTGCTTTTGTTAGTGGTAGGATGCCATATTACCAGATAGAGATAGATGTTTGTTCTCTAATTTGAAAAGGTCACTTGTTCCAGACGACTAGACCCTTGGCATTTCACTGAAATGGCAGGTCCCTTAACTGTATAGGATTTTCTTCCCATGCTTTGACACATGGGTTTCACCAGTGTCAAATCATACGGTATCATCAACATAAAAGACCAGTGCTTTTTCTTATGGAATGAAAGATGGGCAGTGTCCCTATGGACTAGATTATGACAAAAGGCTGGAAATTGAGACAGCCCTATGATAAGGCAGTAAAGAAGTATTGTCATGCATAGGGAAAAGAAAACTGAATCTTGCATTCTTTACTATGAGGTAGAAAATGAGCCACTCATAAGATCAGTAGTGGAATATTAGATGAGGTTGGTAAAGGAACCACTTCTGGAATGGCAGGCGCAGTGGGATCACTACCTGATTAAGTTCATGAAATCCACCATCAGTCTCCAAAATTCATCTGTTCTTCATTCACACAAACCATTTAGTGGAGTTAAAGAGGAACATAATAAAGATCACTATTTTGCAACCTTTGTTTGAAAGGCATTAAACTCTAAAATTCCTTCAGAATGTCCTATTGCTTTCAGGATGCCATAGTACCAGGTAGAGATAGTTTAAATGACTTCGACTAGGCCTTTTCTACCATGATAACTCTCATTTTATTGGTCAGTAAACCAACATGGGACTGTCCGGTTGCTAAATATGTTGATTCTCACAGCACATTCTGGAACTTGGAAACTAACCACAGAATGGGCAATGGTGTAATAAGGTTCTTCATCAAGACACTCTATTCTCTCTTGGATTCACAGGACCCTGGATCTTTGAACTTGTTAACTCTGGGAATTTTGTGAGGGACCATGATCCTCTGCTGTAGTGATTCAAGTTCCCCAAGCCTGAAGATTTTCTCTTTTCACTTATATAAATAAAGACTTTAGTATACTGCCCATTTATTTCAGACTTAGAAATGACCCAATACTCATAATAAAAAATTTCTAATGATCCAACAATTTTGATAACTGCCCATCATGTTACTTAGGCGCATCTTTTTTCTGATAGTTAGATGCTAATGTTTGGCCCTTGCCATTCTGGGTTCTCATCATCCTTATTAATGTCAGGGACACTATATTGATGACAGCATTTCCCACTGTCTTTCCTGGGCTAAAGATTACAGGCACAGCAAGAGCCTTTCTAGGATGTGGTAACTTCCTCAGCAAGGCATTTCTAGAAACCTCTGTGAAAGCTATTCTCTGGGCTTTCTTGTGGTATATAATGAGGAGGCAGGTTGGCAGCAAATCCACCATAAATCCACTCTGGGATTTCTATCTCCCAAAGCCTTTTAATAATTTTATTTTCTACAAAATACAAAAGCAGTCTTGACATTTCAACTTCATTCGATGTATTCTTTCATTGGGGTCCAGTCAGTGAATCAAAGGAATAAACTGTTGGAGTCACTTCTGGCTGCTCAAAGTAACACACTAAGTCCAGACTGTCTTGTTATAATCTTAGTAATAAATTCAACTCCATCCAAAATTATATTCCTTTCAAAATGGTACACTTTTAGGTCTATTCCAGTATATGTTTTCTCACATTTCTGCTTTTATTATTTGGCAAATTTTTCCAGATCTTTTAGTGTTTTTGATCTCTTTTCCTGGATCATACTTGAATCTAGTTATAGACCTAGAGGGTGCTAAAGACGAGGAGGAGCTCTCCTTAGAAAAGGGAGAAACTTCTACCCTGCTTCTGCGTGTAAGAGGGACTTACTGGAACTGTGGATTCAAGGTCCACAACTTCATCAGAATCTGCCAATATTTCTCTATCCCAATTTTCAGACTATTACTGTTTTTTTTATTAAAGTGTCATTGATATATGCAACTTATGTTGGTTTCAAATATACGACACAGAGGATCAACAGTTACCCATATTGTTAAATCCTCACCCCCTCTAGTGTGGTTAGTAACTACCAACATAGTAGGATGTTACAGAATCACTGACTGTATTCTCCATGCTGTACAACTGTCCCTGTGACCAACTTCTATTGTGATTGTGAATTACTGTGCCCCTCTGTCTCCTTCACCTTCCTCTGGACCACCTCATCCCCTTCCCTAGTCCTTTGGTAACCACAAGGGACCTTCTCAGTGTCTATGAGTCTACTGCTATTTTGTTCCTTCTGTTTTGCTTTGTTCTTATACTCCACAAATAAGTGAAGTCATTTGGTAGTTGTCTTTCTCTGCCTGGCTTATTTCACTGAGCATAATATCCTCTAGACCCATCCATGTTGTTGCAAATGGCAGGATTTCTTTTCTTCTTATGGCTGAATAATATTCCATTGTGTATATGTACCACATCTTTTTCCATTCATCTACTGGACTCTTAAGTTCCTTCCATATCTTGGCTAGTGTAAATAGTGCTGCCATAAACATAGGGGTGTATATGTCTTTTTGAATCAGGGATTTTGTTTTCTTTGGGTAAATTCTTAGGAGTGGAATTACTGGGTCAAATGGAATTTTTAGTTTTAGTTTTTTGAGGAAACTTCATATTGCTTTCCACAGTGACTGTATCAATTTACATTCCCTCCAACAGTGTAGGAGGGTTCCCCTTTCCCCACATCCTCACGAGCATTTGTTATTTCTTGTCTTTTGGATAGTGACCATACTAATTGGTCAGAGGTAATATGTCACTGTGGTTTTAATTTGCATTTCCTTGATGATTAGCAATGGGGAACATCTTTTCATGTCCCTGTTGGCCATTTGTATTTCTTTGGGGAAGTGCCTGCTCAGGCCATCTGCCCATTTTTTAATTGGGTTATTTGTTTTTTGGGTGTTGAGGCATATGAGTTCAGACTATTACTCTTGCAAGCGATGACTACAATTTAATATATTATACCTATAAGTCTGTGATTTCAGTTTTCTATATAATTCAGCCACCTGAAAGACAGTTTGAGGTTTGTTTTTCAGAAATCTCAACCTTGTGGCTGTAGGAGATCATTGTTCATTTCAAGAAAGTGATAGATTTTTCTGGTTCATAATTCAGATCCTGAGATCATCATTTTTGTTTTCCAATTCCTCAGCATAGTTGGAACCAGTCAACTTCATCCTCTACAGATACTTTCCCCCACTATTAGTCTATTGCAGCAGCTACATTTATACCTCACTTATCTTCAAGGCATTTGACTCTGGGGGATTCCAAGTGAAAATTTAAGTAACTGTTTTGCACAAGAAAAAGAGTCATTATTATCTTTAATATCTGTATCCCTTGTACCATTTCTCTTACCAAAAGCTATGTCAGTTGGTATTTAGGCAGAAAGCAGAGCTCCTACAAACATTATGGGAATAAATGCTTTGATATGTGATTAGGATAACCTAAATCTGGAGGGCTAGGGAGTAAAGGTCTGGACATAGATTTCTATATAACTGGAAGCAGTTACCTGTATGGACACTGCCATGTCAATGGAAGATGTCATGCTGGTAGAAGTTCCCACACTTTGGGAAGTCGCCATGTCAGTGGATGCTGCCATGTCTGTAGAAGCCACGAAGTCCACTGCCACCATGACTTCCATGACTTTCCAAAAAGATCAGTGGCCTCTGTTTCTCAACTGCCTTTTGAAACCCATCTGAGTTCCTCTCATTGGCAAACAGGAAACTGGAGCCATGTAACAGAGGGAGTACTGGGAAATCATACATCAAATTATTTTAAAGGCCTTTTTTTTCCCACCTATATATGGATACTCTATAGTCCACTTTTTCTTAGTGATTGTAATATGCTCTGTCTCTTGGTATGCCTCATACTTACTTATTTTTTTAAGGAAAACTAGAATGTTCCAGATGGTATGTCAACCCTCCCACACAAGAGCTTACCCTTTGCTGTAGAGATGGGTGGGGAACCGATCACTCTAAATCTAGAAAGGACGGAACCCAGTTGAGAATGGGTAACAGATTTGGTAAGGCTCAGTCTGATTCTGTTTCTGCCCTGTTCTTAAAGCATAAGTCTGCAGGGCTTCCACACCAAGCATCTGGTTTATTCTTCATGGCCTCTCTCTCTGGCAAGGCCTGAACATTCATCTCTTCACTTCCTATGATGGTGAGACTATCAAAAGCTCTACTCCAATTTCTCCTGTGTTTTCGCCTTAGCGTTTTATCTTCTTTCCTAAACAGCTACAGACTTTGGTCAGTGCTTGAAGGCAGAATCAGCCAGGTGTTAGACTCAGTTATCCATTCTTCCCTTTTCTCATGGATGTTGACCACTGATGTGATTATTTTTCTCCATTTTGAATAGATCACCACAGTTTCAGCCAGTTATTCCTAGACCCCTGAAGTAGCTCTCTTCTGGAACCAGACCCAGATTCTCAACCTCTTGTGTGATATCCAGAATCAGAAAACGTCTCAAGGCACGATCCCGAAAGTTAGCTCATTTCCCCAAGGTCATCCCTTTCTGGAATTTTGATCTGTGTAACATTGCTTCAGCAGCTCTGTGATGACTTTGTATAGATTTTTGTTGTGGCTTGTTTTGATAAAGCTTTTCAGATTTTCTTTTTTGGTGGAAGTGTTTGCCTACTTCAAGCTACTCCAGCAAAAAGCTAAGCTTTGTATCTATCTTCAAAATCTTCAATTTTTTATTAATACTTTACATATATTCCCCAGGTAGAGCGTATATTCATATTATATCAGGATTACATGAAGGTATCCATTTTATTTCAACATAGTTAGCACTAAATACTATTAAAATATTTTCTATTTGCCAAACAAAAGAACAGAAAATTGTCTTGAAATAGTTTTATCTTTTTATGCCTGCAAGTGAAGTTCAATATCTTTTAACACTTATCTTTTAATTTTCATATTTTAATTCCTTCTTTACCCTTTTCCTCTCTTCCTCTCTTACTTCTTTTCTTCCTTCCCTCATTATCCTCCTCTTTTCTTGCTTTCTTTCTCTGCCTTTTTATTTCCATTTCTTTGAAAGCTTGTGCTGTTTGCCCTAAAGTCCGCTACATTTGTTCGTTGATTTCTTTCTTTTGTTTGGGGTTTGTTCTAATTAATTAGGTGAGTAATTTTTGCTGTTTAATATCAGTACAGGAGTTTTCTTTGCATTACATATGTTAACAGTTTTCTATTGTTTACTTATTTTTATTTAAGGTTTCCTCCTGCTCTATATTTAGATTTTGTATTTGTCAGTGGTATCCTTTCATTCAGAAAATTTAATTTTTATGTTTTTAAATCTGCCAATTTTTCCAAGTTATAGCTTGAAATTTTTATGTCATTTACTCCATCAGTAATATTTTGTTACTGTGATTTACATTACATATTTCCACCTACTATATAATGACCTCTAAAATAGTTAAATTATTTTGTGTAGCTGTGATAAATATTTCAGCATGTATCATGCACAAAAGCAGTGTCAATTGAGAAAAAGAAATGGCTTGTTATTTAAAAATTTTTTTTGGCTTACAGAACTGAAACTTTCCAATTCTACTTAATAGGATCAAGTGAAATCTATGCACATCGTTGAGAAGTGTAAGGTCAAACTATGTCATAGATGTCACATTTTCCTACATCAGTTGAACGCATGATATTCTCACAAAATGAAGTTAATCAAGATATAGCATCTATAGATTCTGATCTTTCTGAAACCGTCTTTACCTATACTACTTAGAAATGAAAACTGGGAGTTTCTGATCATGTTTCCCTATAAATATTCAATAAATGGGTACATTGAAAATGATGTCAGAGATAAATTTCAGGGAAGTTCTTTTATATACTAAGTTAGTGTTTTACGTCTAGTTTTCTATTTTTTTTTTTTAACTCAGATATGTATGTGCTCAATTTAAGCCAACACCAGTGTATAGTACGGTAGACTCTTCACAGTGTAAGTGGTTTACACATAATTCAGGGTAAAATATCTACTTTTACATGATTTTCTTTAAACCTCCCTTGAACCTTGAATCTGAGTTGGCATAGGCCTTTAGCAGACATGACGCAGGCAGAGGCACAAACAGTCCTTGCACACTGGGGCCTGCTCTCTGGCTACTGTAAAGAAGCTACACAAACAAGCCAAAATTATCTAAAGGATAGTAGGACACATGTGGTCAATTCATCTCAAATTAGTTGACTTTGAGCTAATCATCAGACATTGCAGGAGGCTAATTTGAAACATCCGGGCCCAGCCTAGCTGGTTTAGAGAAAAAGAATTCTCAGCCTACTGAATAACTATAAATGTTTGTTGTCTTAAGTCACTAAATTATGGGTACCTGACTTGCATCAAAAGCTTATACAATGTTCTTACTAGGCAATTGCCTATGATGTTTCAGACACCATGCAATATGCACATGACACTGGAAAATAGTTCATAGATGTTAGGTTTTGCCTTATTCAAGGCTTCCTTCCTTTGAAAGCTAAGAGTCATTTGATTCTTTATAAGTTTCCTCTTAATCTCCAAAGCTAAGACTTTTCTTCTTATACCCATAAAATGGACTGACTTCATAAATTTCACTGATAAAATAGGAAGTATCTCACTGGAACTTATTTTAGTATACTTAATTAAGAAGGCCTTTGTACTTTTTATCTTTTCCACATATCATTAGGGGAGAACCTCAGGTTAGATAGTTTATATTGCCTGATCACATTTATTGGCAGAGATAGGACCTTTAGAAAAAGTTAACAGTAATTCTATTCATGTATTATTACTTATGTGTTTTTCAATGTTTTATTTTTTAAATAAGATTTTTTAATTACACAAATAGCAAAACTCTTGGAATTCTGAAGGGGAAATGATAGTCATGGATTATAAGTGAAAATTTATAATTATATAAAGTCCTATATAAAGTTACTGTTATACTTAGAATAGGAATAATAATTTATATGTGACCCCTACAATGAAATGACCCTTTGTTTTAAACTCTAGTTAGGTGCTTGAAGCAATGGCAAGATTCTATTGTCACAAAATTCGTATATACCTCAGCTTTCACTTGTTCATGAATAGTAAAATTCTTCTCTTTCAGCCACTTAGAAAAAATAAAGTACATTTACAATAGACATACAAAGTGGCTTTATGCTAAAAATCAAACAGTGCCTTCCCCATTCCATCTTCATGATCTTTTTCACCTTTACATTTCCTGTGATTATCCATTTCAACAACCATTCCTTTTCATCACCGTCATTGATAACCTGATGGCATGCTGCTTATGGATTAATTGGCAAGCCATCTGTCTGATTTCGATAGTCTAAGTATTTCTACATCATATACCCTGGCAGTAAACTGCATTCATTCAGTCAGGGGCGTTAGTTTAATCTGTGAAAGTTGCAGCAATTTATCTGGAAATTCCAGCTGGCCTAATGCAAACATCAGCACCAGGCAGATGATTTTTGATCCTCATAGATGAATGTAAACCTCCTTTTATTATACTTATTTATGCTGTTCCCCTATATTTTATTGCTTTATGTTCACTGTGCTTTGTTCTGTTTTTTTTTTTTTAATAATGCCATAATATGGCAAAACCTCTTATCTAGTGAAATTATTAGCTATTCCCTCTGGATAGTAACTCACTATTTTGATGGACTAATAAAGATGTGTGTGATGTGCGGGGGAGTTGGGGTGGGGGAACCAACTCTGACTTAAATTCTTTTTTCCAGTTTTTGGATTCTGAGATTTTCATGATAAACTCAATAATTCAGTTGATTTGGAGCTTACAAACATTACTACTAAACACTGTTGTCAAGTACCAACTATTCTCTTTCCTTCTCAAATTATTTTCAATGTATGGCCATTTATTCTGTACGTGAGATTTTAAGGTATATGTTTGTATATGCATTCAAGATCGCTTTTGAGGGCTAGTTTCTTTTTCTCCTATTTCATTGCATAGTTCTTGTGTCCATGTTCACTCAGTTAAATAGCTTCTTCCTAGTTCATGAGTCCCCGGCCCTACATGTATCCTGGTGCCGCTAACTGCAATTTCTCCTTTATCATCTCTGAATGGCTTTGTCCTTATAATCAGCTTCCTACTTTAGTTCATCTATGGCTAAAGAATCTGCTGTTGTGTCCCACGTGGTTGGAATCCTGGAACCTGCTGTCCAAAATTTTCTAAATGCCTGTTAAAAATTCCAGTAGTACTTGCTAATCAGCTAATGTTTTCTCCATGTAAATTTTTATGTAAAAAATGTTTGCAAAGGCCACAACACTCTTCATTACAATCAACTGATGCATCTAAGTAAAAGAATAATTACCTAGTTATTTTTACCAGCTATGTAGCTGTTCATTGGAAAACGCAAAGGTGACTATGCCTCCCATGAGATTGCCACATTTCTCTAGCCAGGTCCAATGCCAGATGACCAATCCATCAGATCTCATTGATGCCCAGGTCCTGAAATGCAACATATACAAAATTAAGTGGTTTTGGAAATGCTGTTCTATTTAAGTTATGAAATCAACTTTCTGCTGCAATGATCTGTATTTCCTCCCTCATTTATGTAAGCATTTCTTCAGTCTCTCACTCATTCCAAACTTGTTATTTAGAGCCTACTACATTTCAGAAACTTCATTTAATACTGTAGTTAAGTGTTAAACAAAACAGACATACTCCTTGCTGTCATAAACTTTAGTGGGATATTCAAGTAAATATGAATTACAGTAACAGGACATGTTAGCTAGAGATGGGAATATAAATTGTCAGAAAAGTACCAATGAAGGCAAAATAAACAAAACTTGGAGAGGGAAGAACATTTCTTTTTCTTCCTTTTCTTTTATACCTTATTTGTTTCAAAACAAAACTGATGTCTAAGCAGGAAAGGAAGAATAGATAAGGTTTAGCCCAATAAAGAAATCACAAAGTATCATTCTACCCCCAAGCGATTACATACCCAAAGGCTTTGTAAATTATAAAGGGTGTGACACATTTTAAAAATTGAAAGAGCTTTAATGTGGCTAGATCTAAAAGTGCATAGAAACAAGTCTAAGAAGGAGTGAATAGCAATGACAGAACCACCAAATTATGGAGGCTTATATTTTTTGTAGGAGAATTTGGACTTTATCTTGATGAAAATGATGAGCTATTTAAGTGAAATGGGGACAGGATATTATAGAACTATAACTCTCACTGTTATTGGTGATGGGTTATGGAACTTATAAAACTGGAAATGGCAAAACCAATAAAAATAGTGTTTCAGTATTCAATATAGAACAATCCCAAAAATCTTCTTGCATGGAGTTCCCATTTGTGCAAATTATGTTAACATTCCAACCAAGGTAAACACCATTTATTTGCTACCAACTTAGTCATATTTTGAGCTCCTTTCAAAAGTCCTAATTTTAGTGGCATAATGTTTGCAAGGGTCTTTTCCCCCACACCTGCTGGTTCCTGCCATCTGTGGGAAACAGACTCATGTATGGCTTCTGGCCCATTTCCTGCCTTACAGGTTTGTTTTGCTCCCTGCTATGAATGTAAAGGGCCAGTTATGTAAGCAAGAGGTCATATTCTGTACTTTTGTGCTAGAAAGCACATTTTTCCCAGATTTAATGCAAATTCTCAAATACTAGTTTCAGCAGAAGTGACGATGGCGTTTTCAGCTCCCTTTTGCATTATTTCTCTAGGCTTTTAATCCTGTCCAATCATATTATATTGTACATATTTCAAAACTCAGATGCTATACTTTCATCACCACCCCACAAAGAATACTTTCCAATAAAACCAAGTGCACAGTCCTTTTTTACTTTCCTTCACAAGCACACACAAAAAACATCAAATAGTTCCTTTAATCACATGACTGAAAATCTTTACTTGTATCACCCACTCTCCCCAATCCCACAATGCTCAACAGAAGAAAAAGTCACAGACTTACTTCTTTTTGTTTTGTAAATGTATGTCATATTTAGCATATTTGAAAATATAAAATGTTCATGATTGATTCAAATTTGCAGGTTCGCAATCTATATTTTCCTGTCATTTTCATGGAAACTTTTGAGTTTAAAGTTCATTATGAAGAATCCACTCTTTCTCCAGATGGGACAATCACTTTTACTATCCAAGGAAAATGGCAACACCCTCACATAAATGCACTTAATCCTGAAAATGTAATTATGAGAACTTAATGAGAAGAAAGTCAAATTAATTGCTTTACTGTTTCCTTTCTTTCCCCCTGGTGTCCTTGAGAGGCTTTATTTTGATATCGATGACATTCAGGAGAAAACTCATTACTACAATTTTAAGCTGTTATTCACTATCTTTTTTTAAAGCAAAAGCTTTGCAATTTAAATTCATTTTTTTTCTGTTTGGAATAGAAGATGAAATTCTAAACTTCTTAGTATATATGCTTTAAAACTCATTCCATATTTATTTATACATTATATCTTTAGAGATTTGTCTTCTAACATGCTCTTTCTGGTGTAGAAAGTATATAGGAAATAGCATTTGAGAAGATTGTGTTTCCTTTTTAGCCTTAAAACTGTTCTTCTAGCTGTGATTACTTGCTGTACCTAAAAATCAGGGTCCTATCATATGCCTCTAAAACATATTTTGCTGTAGCAATTAAAAGTATATAACATATATGTCAAAGTCACATTGCAAAACCTTCAAGTGTTATGATTATCCTTAAGACTCAATAAAGAATTCACTGTTGTCCTGTATTTGCTCCTGGGGTCTCTTTTCTTTGTTGTCATGCAAGGTGTCTACTTTTAGGTGCTCAGTGATCTACATTCCCATCAAATTTGTCATTAACTATGAACTCAGCAGAACTTCCAGTTTGACCATTCATCATTTCCTTCCAAGATCACAGAAACAGAACATACCTAGAACATTTGTATCTTTCTATTCTGGGAATACCCTTCTGCAAATCTCATGTTTCAGGCTTGTTTCTAATCACTTTTTCATGTCCCAACACGAAGGTTGACTCTTCTGTGAATTAGTACTGGAGTTTCAGCTCTACACGCATGACTTCTCCACTGCAGTTTTTACATTGGTCTACTAATAACACTTTCACAGTATAATGCAATAATGTCCTTGTAAATCTGCCTTTTCTAGACAGTTACCTTGGTAGAATATGTATAGTTCCCTATTCAGTGTGAACTCAAATGGCTTGGTATATAACATATATAGACATTGTTGAAATAAAAAAGTTCCTAACCTTCAGCTTCTTTCTACCAAATACCTGGTATCAGACATTACGTGCCAAAGGATGAATATGCTACCACTTTCAGAGATATTTACATTTGAAACTATAGCTCTAAACATATTTAATGTTATAATCTAATCTAGAAAGACCACTCTTAATGGTTGTCTTGTAACCTTTAATGATAATTTTAAATGTCAATATTCGAATAACTTTATAACCGGTCCTAGTGAGCAGGTCTCCCTGACAGTAAATTCTTCTTATGCTTAATCCTCTATATTAAAACTTTTAAAAATGTTATTTTATCATCTAACACTGAGTATCAAATGTTCCTGAAATGGAATGTTATCGTTAAAGGCAATACTTTCAAGGTCTGTTTTTTTGTTTGTTTTTCCTGCAGCCCTGTCACTGAAATAACTAATTCTTTTATCCGTTAAGATTAGTACGGACCAGCAGTTCTCAATCCCTGGGCTTTGTACACCATGTGCAATGCAATGTGGAGAGGCATCGTTCTCAAGACTGCTGACACACCCGAATTCTGTTGTGAAGAGATCCCAGGGGCCGTCTGAGAAGCTACTCAAATCCCAATATGAGTTCTGCCACTTACAGGGGTCTGAACAAGGACACTGCTTAATTTCTTGTGCAGTCTTAATTTTCTGAATGAACAAATGAGACAGAAATAGTACTTCTCTCCTATAAATGTAAGAATTAAGATAATGGAAGCGATGTGCTTAAGTACATTTTTAGTACAATTTTAAGGCTGAAAAGGAAACACAATCTTCTCAATCATAAATAGTTAACAGCAAGCCCTTAATTTCTGCCATGACCACTATTTTTGTACTAGCATATTATTTTGTCATTATTGTTATTAAATAAACATTTTATTTCAAGAGGGTGAAACCAAAAATTAGGTTGAAAACCAATGGACAAAATAGTTATTTAACCTATCCTTTTCCAGAGTAAAGAGTCCTCCTTGCATATGTACAGTGAGAGGTACATTTCACATAATTAAACTACATATGCTTTTCAGAATTTTTATATGTTTTAATTATAAAAATGAATATATATATATTTTTTTAATACAGAAAATTAATATTGTAAATGAAATTGACAATGCATACCCAGCACTTTTTAGAATATTTCACCTCAGTCTATTTTCCATTCATATATATATATATATTTTTTTTTTAATTGGGATATATAGTAACTTGCTATATATAAGTTTTGAGAGTATTTATTTTCTAATTTTTCAAAAGTATTTGCTTATATTTTCATCAAATGGTTTAAATATAATCTGTTCACCAGTGTCAGGGTTCTTAAGTTCTTTTTAAGCAATTTATGATTATGAGGATTATAAAAGTGAGCATATCTTTGTATGAGTATTTGTGTATTTCTAGTTTTTACTTATGTTAAAGTAGAAAATTACATTTAAATGGATTTTTTTGCAGGGGGTGATTTATATTGCTAGATTTCTCTTCAATATATTGTGCATTTTACTCTACTATTTCCACTATTATAAGATAGGCATGCCTTTATGTTCATGTACTATCTAACATCTAATACTACTAAAAAAAAACTGGGGAAGCTCTTTGGATCCTAAAAATGGGAGGAACAGTGTTAAATAATAGCAAACTAATTAAAATGTGTAAATCCACAAAGGTAGAGAAAATAGGATGTCAACAAGAATGATCCTATAGGGGTTAAGGACAGGCTGCCCCAAGGTGTGCCACTGTGGCATGCAAATTATGTTGAGCTGAAAGCAGTCAAGGCTCAAAAGGTTTGAAAGGAAATTTGACCATCCTTCTAACTGCAAAGAAAGAATTTAGATAGAAGACCTATTCCAGGAAAAGAGTTATCACCAATTTCATTATAATATGACTTAGTGTGGTAGAAAGGGAGGAACCTAGCAAATACTTTGTTAAAATTCCATGTTCCATTGTTTCTGTGTTGCTCAGCAAATACTGGTTCACCAAACATTTAGGTTTTCCTATTCCTGTGAATTGATTTCATTCCCTTTGAAGTCCAAGGCTCCTAACTCCCTTCTTTTTAGTTTAGGATGACACATATACCTCATTTTCCTGACTGTCTTTGGGATCTGTGTCTTTGTGAATTCCCATATGTGCATAATTAAACTTTGTTTTTGTTCTATTCACCTGTCTCAGGTCAGTTTGATTCTCAGAACAGCTAGAAAAACCTTGAAGGGTAGTGTTCTTGTCTGAGGGTTTCAGCCTCAGGAAGTTCACTATGGATTCGGTGAGACTGAGACTTGACAGTGGAACAGTCATTACCTTAGTGGAGAAACCTATAGTCAAAAGCTCAATTTGAGTGGATAAATTGAGCAAAGGGTCCAGTCATCTTCTCAATGTCAGGAGGTATGGGACTTAAAAGCTTCAGATACTGAAAGGGTAAGGATGAGATAAAGATCAGGAAATGGTGTTAATTGGGATTTTATTGTGTATAAAAAGTGGCTCCATTATTTTCTTTTTCAGTTTTGCCCATCTTATAGCTGGGTGGTTATCCATCAAGCAGAGGACGAGCAGGGTCATGTCAGAAAGTCCAACTGGACTAGAGAAAATACCTCCTTTTGATGATAGCGGGCACCTCAGGAAACTGGTTGGCTCCCTAACAGGCTCTAAAATAATGGAGTCCATCAGTTGACATAGCTCCAAGTAGGTAATGTAATCCTAATCCCTAATTTTAAAAAAGTTAATGGCTAACCAAAATAAAGACCCACAAAGAAAAGTCCAGCATCAGTTAGGTTCATGTCAGGAAACAGGAAACTAAGAATTTTGCAAGACAGACTCTGGAAATTTGAAGAGTGGCTGTCCCCATCAGGTGTTAACTCAAGAGCTACATGGAACTGGGACTCAGATCTCTAAGGAGGAAGTGCTTTCTGCCTGCTGATGGTTTCTAGGAAGGAGCAAATGAGGATGGCTCCAGAGCGTGGAAGAAACCAAACAAAAAGGGAAATCTAGACCAACTGCTGCTGCTAGGATGAGGAGACTTTGCCAGGCCATGCTGCAAGAAACAGCACACGACCAACAATGTCTTCTTTCCTCCTCGGGTCCGGTCTCCCTCTAGTGCCCCGTAGTGGTAGGTCAGAGGAGAAATGAGAGTCTAATCAGAGCAGAGTCTAAAAAGGAAGATTCTGGGTCTGGGAAAAAATAACCTAGTAACTGGTATAAGATGAAATATGACAGAAAGCAAAGTAATCTGCCAAGAGGGGGAAAAAAAGGAAGATATTAGAAATTAAAACAAAGCAAGGAAAAGAAAAAAGTCTTTAAAATGGTACTCACATTCACAGAGCAAAAAGAGAAGACATTAAATGTATATAAATGAGATGTTATTAAAGTCAGTGAAGGAGAAAATCTGCCACCCCAAAATATGTGTCTTTGGCAGAAGAATTATTTTAAAGGAATTGCAGACATAGGAAAAGCTCTGAAAACTGAGTAGAAGTTACCCTTTTGTAAGAGAAATTTGCATTTATAAGGGAAATCTCCGTTTGTAAGGGTGTCTCATCTCTACTGGGAAGAAAAGGATGACTAAATCTCTAGAAACTCTATCACTGGAGAAGGCAATGACCCAAATCTACATAACCTTATCATTGTTTCCTGTGCTCTTCTGGACAGCCTCCCATAAATATGCCCCAACATCTTTTTTTGTCTTTAACTTGAGATGATATTTAAAATGGTGGCTTGGACCATTTCAGGGAGTTACTAAATTTTTCTGGTCTCTCCCATTTTTACAGGAATATACATGTTCTTAAACTCCTGTTAATTTATCTTTTATTATAGGATGGGATGAGGGAGTTTCAGTCAAGGACTTAGAAGGATAAAGGGAAAATTATTTTTTATCCCCTGTATTAGTAGGTATAAAAATTGAAATATTTAACCAAAAAACAAAATAAATTTCTTAACAATTGTATATCTTATTCCCAACTTCAAAACTGCATTGAATACTTTTAAGATCAAGTTGAAGAAGTTCCCCAGAAGGAGTAATAAAGCAAGAATAAGGAAAAGAAGAAATAGCAATCAAGCAAACAGAATCATATGACTCAGAATTCAATCTAAGAGATTCAAAATTAAATTGAGGCAATAAAGCAATTTGGTGTTGAAATTATCTGAGAAATAAGTGAAAATACCACAAAATAATCATCTGTTCTTAGTAGGTTTCTGAAAGATGACTATTTTCTTCCATTTTTCTATGTATACTCTTGACCTCTAGTGTTATGTGATGTGTTGCTTCTATACTTCTTATTAAACTTGTCTCATGGATTTCTCTATGTTCTTACAAACTGACATTATCTTATTTTATCACTTAATTTATACATTGTTATTCCCACCTTTTTATATGCTATAATGCAAATCATATCTGCTTTACTCTCTTTTTCCAGCTTTATTGAAATATAATTGATAAAAAAGTATATATTTAAGATGTATGATTTGATAATTCAATATATGTGTACATTGTGAAATCACTATCACACTCCACTTTATTCTTAAGTATTTCTTCAAAACTTCCTTTTGCAATATAGATTATCTTGATTGTCTTGTATTCTGACTGTTACAGGTTGAGTTTGTTCTCAGTTCTTGTCTCCACCAAAACAAAGAATTGAAAAGCAGAGACACAATAGAGAAGCAGAGTGAAAGTTTTATTAGAATTCACTCCAGGGAAGGAGTGGGCCAAAGTCAAGGTAGACAAAGGCCCTGATCTTTCAGGGGAGGGTCTATCATGTCCTAGCTGGGTGGTGCCTCTATGATTGACAGTGTGAGGTTATTTGATTGACAGTTCTAGTTATACATCCATTCCTCTTGATGTGCATGTCTTTTCCCAAAATGCACACAAAAAAGCCCACAGCAGGAAGATGCAAAGACCACATGTTTATTTTAATGAGATTATGATGAGATGCAGTTTGGTGGTTCTTAGCTTTGTTCAATTGTGTCTGCATTGTGATCTGTTTGGGACTGGTTTGGCCTGGTCCCTATAGGCAAGAAAGGTATCTCCCTGCAAAGCCTTTGTTGCCCTCACGTGGGACCCCCTAACTGGGTGGTTTTTCCTTGAACCTTATCTCCCCATTCCCAGTTGCTCATGTCTGTCTTTCTACCTAACAAGACTATAGCCAGCATTAAAATGATTTTGAAACATTGTTTAGGTTTTGGAGCACCCTTTCCCAACATTCCTGTTTTTTTTCCCTAAATTTCATCCTTACTTGACTCTTTTCTTTTGTCATGACCTTGGGGGAAAACATTAACTCTGTAAGATTCATTTTTGTCTGCAAAATTTGAAATTGAAACTGGATCTCTACTGTTCCTTTAACCTCTAAGAGTCAGATTTCTTTTGTGAGTGGGTCATTTGTAGGTCACAGTCTCTATGAAGTGCAAAAAGTATCCAGAAAAGTTAATGAAATATGGAATCAGAAATAACTAATGAAAAGGCAAAGTGAATTATTCATAAAGTTTAACTCTGCAGTGTACAGAGATATGTCACTCCCAAATGAATGATCCCTTGTGACAGATTATTAGTTTTAGCTCCTGTGGAGAGAGAGTGCTATATTCATGGTTGAAAGACATTCAATCAAACTGGAAATAAAATTGTATAAAAATTAACATAAAATTAACTTAAGGAAACCTATTTTAATAGATAAATAGCACATATTTAAGTAGATGTTATTCTAGCTCACTAAAATTAACATGTTAATTCCATTGTACATTTATCTCTCATTTGAATTTAGGGTCAAAAATAGTTGTTTAGGGTGGAGAATTGTTTTAGTCTTTTACATGGATGTGCATTTTCTACATAACTATTATCATAAATGAATTGCTTTTCCCTTTTACATATGACAATAAATTGTTTTCTCCACCATTAAATATTATTTTACTTTTGAACAAAATTCCATTGAAAGTTTATTGCTAATATTTTCTTTCTCATTTGGAAGAGAAAGATAAGAAGGGAGGAAGGGGAGAGGAATCAAGGGAAGGAGGAGAGGAAAGAGAAAGGAGGGAAGGAGGGAGTCAGAGAAAGGGAGAGTAAGATACAGGAGAGAGGCCTGCTGTGATGAAGAGATGTGGACATAAACGTTTAGCTCAGGAGCTTCAATATTTTGGAACAAAAAAAGCACATACATCATTTCTAATGATAAAGAATTTCACTAAGCTTTAAAAATGGAAATGATTTTTGGTGTTTGGGTGGTTTTCCTTGAAAGGAAATATAAAGGGTGACAGGTATAAGAAGCTGGTTATCAAAGAAGAAAGCATTTTGCTCATTACATTTAGGATATAAATTAGGAAGGGGGCTATGAAGTTGAAGGAGAAGATTCAGGTCAAACTAAAGATATCAGTCAGGAGAATGTTCTTGCTAATTAGAAAATGAGCTCTCTCCATCCTTCATCTGTACTTGGCTTTTACAGAGATCAAGTCTTTGCACTTTGTCGAATCCAGAATAAGTATCTCATTAGTGAAGAAGCAGATAACTCACTTCCACATATGTTCTCCTCCAACTGAAAGGTGATTGCTTACAATTTAAATATTAAATTGTTAAAATATTAAACAAATAGAAGAGAACATGTTTTGGCTAATTGGTTAAAAATAAATATGCTTAATTTGCAGCTAACGATTTTTCTCTTGAATCTGACATTTTGATGGTGCAAAGCCACGTTTGAAGTTGACTTAATTATATGTCTTATTAAACTAGAAAGCTCTATTTCAAGGTCATCAGTATTCAGCAAAAACAGTGACTACTGAAGTAAGGAAAAAATTTCATTTGGTGTTTCTATGTGAGTAAAACTTTTTAGTCTCTCTAAATTTAACACCTCCCTTTCTATAATGTAAATGAGAAATAATTGATACTATTTAAAAAAGATTATTTTTACAGTTTGTTGTATTCCTAACAGGTCAACTAACATTTGTTTATTTGTACTCCACTGAGAACTGTGAATATTAGAAAATTAATATAAAAATAATTTTTACAGAGTATAATTCTAGATGGGAAGGCAGCACACCCTATAGGTATATAAAAAACAAAATTACCTTTGAATTGAAGTCAGTCAGGAACATCCTCATAGAAGCAGCAGCATTTGTTCTGCATTGCAAAAGAAACTCAAGGTTTAGTTTAGAGGAATGATTGGAAAACAAAAAAGGAATAAATCCAGTGTATGTGGCAGACAGGAGCGCTCTGGAGGAACTAGGAAGTGAAGGTCTCAATGTACAAAGTAGGGTGCCCTCTTGAAATTTAGGGGAAAAATGATTTGAAAATTTCCCAACAGCTAATAAGGTTCCTATCATACAAATGCACACACACATAGCAGTATACATAGTAAGTGTAGTAAAGTATCTAAAAGTATTTTCTAACTGCATGGACGTTAAAGCAGTTGGATAGTAAAACACCAGAAGGCTGCATCTGATGACAAAGGTACATTGTTAACTACAGTTGCTGCACTGCCGAGCACTTGCATTGATGCGATTAAAGTAGTATAATAGAAAAGGTGAATCTCCATAGATGAGGAAATGTATAGACCCTTGGTTACAAAATTTATTGCAGTATAGCACAGAATAACACCACAATGATGTATACAAGATATAGCCTTACAAAAGATGTCAGAATCCCATATTTCCATGATATTATTCGTCTACAGAAATATCACCTGTGTTTGTATTCAAGGAATCATTTAGAAATGTATAATTAATTCTACCTTAAGTTTATTCCTTTTTTGGTTGTTAAGAAAGGAAGTGTGGGCAAGTTAGAACAAACCTCAGTACTAATAGAAAGGAGACCTAAAGCAGCTAATGTAATGTCTCTGATATGTTTGCCAAAATAGTGTCCATACACTTTAAGCAGCATTCCTTACAGAATAGAATCAGGGGAACAAGACAGGGATGCCCACTCTCTCCACTGTTATTCAACATAGTACTGGAGGTCCTAGCCACAGCAATCAGACAAAACAAAGACATACAAGGCATCCAGATTGGTAAAGAAGAAGTCAAATTGTCACTATTTGCAGATGACATGATACTGTACATAAAAAACCCTAAAGATTCCATTCCAAAACTACTAGAACTAATATCTGAATTCAGCAAAGTTGCAGGATACAAAATTAACACACAGAAATCTGTTGCTTTCCTATACACTAATGATGAACTAACAGAAAGAGATATCAGAAAAACAATTCCATTCACAATTGCATCAAAAAGAATAAAATACTAGGAATAAACCTAACAAAGGAAGTGAAAGACCTGTACTCTGAAAACTACAAGACACACCTAAGAGAAATTAAAGAGGACACTAACAAATGGAAATGCATCCCATGCTCTTGGCTAGGAAGAATAAATATTGTCAAAATGGCTATACTACCTAAAGCAGTCTACAGATTCAATGCAATCCCTATCAAACTACCAACAGTTTTCTTCAGTGAACTGGAACAAATAATTCTAAAATTCATGTGAAACCACAAAAGACCCCGAATAGCCAAATCAATCCTGAGAATGAGGAATAAAACAGGGGGAATTACACTCCCTGACTTCAAGCTCTACTACAGAGCCACAGTAATCAAGACAATTTGGTATTGGCACAAAAACAGACCCACAGACCAGTGGAACAGAATAGAAAATCCAAACATTAACCCAAACATATACAGTCAATTAATATTTGATAAAAGTGCCTTGGATATACAATGGGGAGATGACAGCCTCTTCAGCAGCTGGTGTTGGAAAAACTGGACAGCTACATGTAAGAGAATGAAACTGGACTACTGTCTAGCCCCATACACAAAGGTAAACTCAAGGTGGATCAAAGACCTGAATGTAAGTCATGAAACCATAAAACTCTTAGAAAAAAACATAGGCAAAAATCTCTTGGACATAAACATGAGCAGCTTCTTCATGAACATATCTCCCCAGGCAAGGGAAACAAAAGCAAAAATGAACAAGTGGGACTATATCAAGCTGAAAAGCTTCTGTACAGCAAAGGACACCATCAGTAGAACAAAAAGACATCCTACAATATGGGAGAATATATTCATAAAAAACGTATCTGATAAAGGGTTGACATCTAAAATATATAAAGAACTCATGAACCTTCACAAACAGAAAGCAAATAATCCAATTAAGAAATGGGCAGAGGACATGAATAGACACTTCTCCAAAGAAGAAATTCAGATGGCCAACAGGCACATGAAAAGATGCTCCACATCGCTAATCATCAGAGAAATGCAGATTAAAAACACAATGAGATATCACCTCACACCAGTGAGGATGGCCAACATCCAAAACACAAACAACAACAAATGTTGGCGAGGATGTGGAGAAAAGGGAACCCTCCTACACTGCTGGTGGGACTGCAAATTAGTTCAACCATTGTGGAAAGCAGTATGGAGGTTCCTCAAAAAACTCAAAATAGAAATACCATTTGACCCAGGAATTCCACTCCTAGGAATTTACCCTAAGAATGCAGCAGCCCAATTTGAAAAGGACAGATGCACCCCTATGTTTATTGCAGCACTATTTACAATAGCCAAGAAATGGAAGCAACCTAAGTGTCCATCAGTAGATGAATGGATAAAGAAGATGTGGTACATATACACAATGGAATATTATTCAGCCATAAGAAGAAAACAAATCCTACCATTTGCAACAACATGGATGGAGCTAGAGGGTATTATGCTCAGTGAAATAAGCCAAGCCGAAAAAGACAAGTATCAAATGATTTCACTCATATGTGGAGTGTAAGAACAAAGAAAAAATACTGAAGGAACAAAACAGCAGCAGACTCACAGAACCCAAGAACAGACTAATAGTTACCATAGGGAAAGGGACTCGGAAAATGGGCGGGAAGGGAGGGATAAGAGGGAAAAGGGGCATTACGATTAGCAGATATAATGTTTGGGGGGCACGGGGATGGCCGTACAACTCAGAGAAGACAAGTAGTGATTCTATAGCATCTCACTATGCTGATGGACAGTGACTGTAATGGGGTTGGTGGGGGGGACCTGATGAAGGGGGTAGTTTAATAACTGTAATATTGCACATGTAATTGTTGATTAATGATAATAAAATAAATTATATTAAAAAAAAAGAATAGAATCAGAAGACACCCCAGTTTAAATGATGTTCAAATACAATCATTTACCATACATTCCTCAGCATATACTGTGAACTGAGATAGAAGTTTGTGTTTTATATGCTCTTATTTTACTAAATAGGGTAATCTAATTTCAAATGTACATACCTAAGTAATAGAAAAAAGAGTTACATTCATTCATAACGTATGCTTTAAAGTATTATTGTTATATGGGATTTAAATGCAGAGCTCCTAACTTCCATTTTTGCAATGTGAGAGTGCCTGTTGGGAGGAAAAATTTCCCTTTACCTTTCAAGGTTCTTTTGGTTGGTTTTGGCAATTAAATTGACATGAGACAGATTAACAGGAGAGATTAAAATTTAATTACCTAAATCTGGGATGGGGAGGGTGTTCCCTAATAATATGAGGCCTAAAGGCAGTCAGGCTGTATGCCTGTATTATTGAAGCTTATATGCTATCCAGAGATAAGGAGAAGGGGGTAGGGTTGTAAGACTTTAGAGGGAAGAAGAAAATTCACAGGAAGGTGAAAAAGAGGAAATGTTTGGTAAACAGGTGTTTTTTGGGCTATACAGAAACAATAGGACATAGAGAGGAATCTTAACAAACAGACTTTGCTAGATTTCTCTCCTTCTATCATTCCTTGTTCATATGATGCTATAGGTTTTTATGGACATGACTCCCTTCCTGGAACAGGTCCTGTATTTAAATTCTTTTAGGCATTTGGGGGTGGTGGAGGGGGACAAACAGGAAAGCTTCTTGAGTCTTCTGTTTCTTAAAAATGATCAGCCTCAAATAATCGACATTCCAAAGAGACACACTCTGGGGTGTTAAATGTTGCTCTCCTATATACCAAAATGCTGAATTTGGTAAACACACTAATTTTCTTAGAGTGATGCCACTAGTCAAAACCTGCTTCTCCCCAAATATTTCTTTTGAATGTAATATGTCTTTTATTTGTCACAAACATATTTCAGAACCAGAAATTAAGCAGAATTCATGAAATTGTAGACAAGAGAGTCCATAGGTACCTTCTCTGGGATTTCATCCACTGAGGAAATCAAGGAAAAATTATTCAAATTACTTAGACTTTTACCTCTATGCTTACTAAAGACCCCAAAGAAAGATCAAAAGCATAACCCATGATTTCACTTATTAAATTTTAGATGACATAGATGATAATTAGAGGATTGGGACATTAAAGACAAATTGAATTAAAAGGAACAGATGGAGCAATAGAGTACAGATATGCTTACAGTTAGTACTTTTCACAAACATTAACAGAACTGCAGTTTCTTTCATAAATGTCACCTGAGGAAACAAGATTTCCATGAGGTGCAAAAATGGTAGGGAGAACACTTTCCCTTTCTGCTAACCTTCTATGTTGCAACAAATGATATTCCAAGGAGCGGCTGATTTATAACTATGACGAATTGCTGTGCTATATAGCGCATTCACAACCAAAGCATGCATATTCATAGATTTGACAGTGACAGATGCCTTTGCAATGCTTTGAAAAGACACAAAGAGTAGGTGATCTTCTCTACACCCATAAGCCATGGTCTCATTAACATTATTCTATATCAGAAACCTTGATTTAGCAACCTAGCAGGGACAGGGCATGGGTGGGAGGAGAGAGCGTTATGTCTGTATATACAGATTTTTCCTGAGGAATGCCATGTGATTCAATTTAATTTTTCTGACATTTTCTTCACCAAATTATAATCAGTAGAAAATCTGGCTGTGTATAAAGTTCATAATCATCAAGGTGAAATGAGGAAATGAGTCCTATTTCATTCACAGAGAAAATAAACATATCTCAGGTTGATAGTGAATGCAAAGTAGGTTACATTATTCTCTTTTTTTTCTTAATATCTCAGTACAGGTTATCTAAATCATCCAGTGTTTTAATCTTCAATGGTAAATGATGGAAAGGCAGGTTGTCTTTTTTGTCCAAATATGCTGTTGAAATAAAGTAGTACTAGGTGGCTGTGCTATGGTGGTATGTCAATAGACAGCTATTTTGATTTTCTAAGAGAACTTTAGAAAAAAAGAGCATACTAAAAGTCAGAGGAAAATCCACTTGCAGTAGAGTAGGTAATGGTATGATTTTCCTGTTGAAAAATGAAAGAAAATCATTCTGATATAGAAAATACATAGTTTTAAAATGTTGCTCTGCTCCCAGTTAATTTTGTAAGTACTTGAAAGAAAATGTGATAGGCAGAAAAGAAATGGTGATTTTCTCCAATCTGTTTAACCCTGAAATATCATCAGTGGGTGACAAATGGTCTTTGCTTGTTGGTAAAGGTAATCCATAGCACACAGTGTTTCCAGGTCTCATAATATAACCTTTTTAGCTGCTGTACTTAGGTTATAAGAGTATGAATTTGGTATAGTCAGAATTAAGGCTTCACATGAAGTAGCAATACACAGGCATTGAAAGGAAGATAATTTTGGGAATGTATACATATTTGAATATTAACATTATGTAAATGCCTCATAATTTTCAGGTTCCTATTATGGAAGGTAAGATTGATCTACTATCTGAAAAACAACTAGAGGTTTTAGTAGTTTCCATCTTAAGGCGAGAATATTACTTCAAATTACTTTCCTAAACACATTTGGTATATTGTAAATTCCACAGAGAAGGAAAAGAGAAAAGTTTTATAAAAACTGTGAACTCAACTGTCATTTATAATGAAATTATGTCCCTTGAAGTTCCTACTTATAAAGTTGTCCTGGGGAGAGAAAGAAAAATAGGAGGGAGAAAGTCTCACTCCTATATGATTATTATTCAAATATTTACTGAGCTTCCCAGATGTACCAGAATGTGTAGGAAACAGAGCATACTGTACAAGCCTCAAAAGAGAGGGAGAGAGAATGTACAGGGCTTGAAAATAAATGTTCAGAAGTCAAGAGTATAGATTAATGAAAAAGGGAATTAAACTTTAATCATCAAAATTATTCAGCATACAGTTTTGTCCTAGTCATGTGTAGAATTGTATATATCATTTGATTAATTCAGAGAAATTTTAGCCTTTCTGCTGCATTGAATATCTTCTACACTGAAAACCTCAGATGTTCTAGCTCCTTATGTAGTTTATGGGAATATAGAAATGAGTTTGCCAGTTTCAGTTCTCAAAAGCTTGTGATATTCTAGTCAAACCAATAGGAAGACATAATAAAATGTACTTACTAACAAAAACCTCTAAAGAATATGGAAGTGAGTATGGCTAACATTATCTGAGGCAACCAAAGAAGTCATCCTGTAGAAGATGAGATCACTCAGAACTAATTTTCGAAAAAGTGTTTACTGGTAGGAAAGGGCTATGGAGACAGAGGGTATGTCGCAAAAGCATGGGACAGCAAAGTGGGTTTCAAGTATTCATTTTTCAATATTCTGCAGGGAAACATAGAGAGGAAAGGAATATTTGTAAGATTTCAGGATATTATAGAATAAGAAAGTATCTACCCTTCATTAGACTATGCTAGCCTCAATAGTTGCACTAAAAAAATCTAATATACTTGGTTAGACAGAACAAAGAGCCAGTTGTATTTTGGATGGATGGATATATATGGATGGATGACTGGAAGGATAAATAGATGGATACATGGATATTTATAAATAAATAGAGTAGAAACTGTATTTTATCAATTAGGTGATGATTAGTCTTTGAAACTCTTTAAGGAGTGCAGAATAGACATGCAGTTTTGGGAATGGACACTCTTGTTTATCTGCGAGAAAAACAACGTGGAAGGAGACCTGATCCAGGAACACCAAAATTAAATCCACAGAAATAATTTCAGGTTAGAGATTATAGAAGCCTAAACACAGAGTGGTATCAAGGAAATAGAAAAAAAAAAAACATTTGTAGAACATTTAGGAGGTAACATGCACTGGAATTGAGGATTAGATTGAAGAATGAGGCAAAATGAAGGAAAGACCAAAGTATATTTCCCAGATCTTTCATCCACAATTCCTGAAAACACTTCAGAGTCATGCAGGTCAAACGGGCGACTTGTAGTTTATCAGGGTGACTTTTAAAGCCCACTGTGGATGGGGGAGCTGGTTGCCAGGAGGACTTACCTTATGATTAGCTCTTTGGAACTTTTAATCCCACCCCCTGACCTCTGGGGAGGAATCAGCCAATGGCCAACGACTTAGCCAATTATGACTATGTAATGAAGCCTCCATAAAATCCCAAGAGGAAAGTTTTTTGCACGTTTTCCTCTTCAGAGAGCTTCCATGTTTGGGGAACCAGAGTGCTTCCACATATCACCAAGCTGGGTGCCAAGCTCCATGATGACAGAAGCTCCTTTGTTCAGGACCTTGCCTTGAGTATCTCTGTTGATTTGCAGCCTTTATAATATCTTTTGATAAGCTGGTAAACATGAGTAAGTATTTCCTTGAATTTTGTGAGCTGCTATGGTAAATTAATTGAACCTCAAGAGGAGGTTGTCAGAACCTTCCGTCTGTAGAGGGTTGGTCAGAAGCACAGGTAAAAGCCTGGGGTTTGCAGCTGGTGTCTGGAGTGGGCTTGGAGGCAGTCTTACAGGACTGAGCCTTAACCTGTGGAATCTAATGTTGTCTCTGGGTAGGCAGTGTCAGAACTGAGTTATATCCTTGGACACCCTGCTAGTGTCTGAGAATTGCTTGGTGTTGTCTGTGAGGAAAATAACCCCAACATTGGAATTGGGTCCGGGAACTCCTAAAGAGTGCCAATAACAAGTATTAAGAATAAAAATAGATATGTTTGGAAAGATAACAATACATAAACATTTTAGGTTATCTCACTTAATCCTGACCATGGTGCCATGGTTCTTTTATGGATGAGGAGTCTAATGCCCCCGCAATCCAAACCTAGGCAGTACAAGAAGAATGATTGGAAGCCCATTTGATCTAATTCTATGTCTGTATTTTTTTCCTAATCTCTCTTGTACTGCACATAGAATAGATAATGATCTTTCTGTAGATTTTGTAACTTAATGTTTATTGTAAAAATGTATCACAAATATTTAAAAGTGTATAAAAACCCAAGGGTACAGTTGATGAAACTATTACATACTTAAAAACTCAGATAAAAATTACCTGGTTTGTAGTAGAACACCGCCAATGCCTTAGAAGCCCTCCATCTGCCTTTTCCACATTACATGTTCATGTTCCAAAGTAAGGTAACTACCATCCTGACTTTTGTCAAAATATTATTTCTAAAATTACCTTATTTACTACTGCCTGTTTTTGAATTTTCTACATATAAAATAATGCCTGCTTATTTCTTTATTATTATACTTGTAGAATTAATCCATGTTTTATGCAATTCTATGTTAACAATGTAACCAACATTCTACCACTGATTGACATTTAAATTATTATGGATGCTTTGTACATTTCTTGTGACACAAATATGCAAGATCTTGCTAAGCGTGCACATTTAGGAATGAAATTACTGGGTGATGGGATACATGCATATTTAAATTCATTAGATGTTGTCTTAGTATTTTCCACGCTGGTATACAAATTTACACCCCTAATGTCTGTCAAGGAAGTTTCTTGTTGATCTGTTATCTTACTGGCACATGTTATTTTATGTTTTTCAAATTTATGTTGGCTAAATGGTACAATAGTATCTTGATTTATATTGTGTTTAACTGGTTTCTGATATATTGGCACCTCTAATATCTTGACCGACCACTTAGTTTTCCTTTTTGGTGAAGAGCTTATTTGAGCATTTTACTATTTTTTTCCTATTATTTGTTTTTTCTCAATGATTTATAGGAGCTTGGATATTTTAAATACCGATTACCTATGTGTTTTTTGTTTTGTTTTTTTTTTAGATAGAGGCCTGGGATTACCTATGTGTTTTACAAATATTCTCCCCCCTTCATGACTTATCATTTCCAAAATGTTTGTGTAGTATTTAGATGATCAAAATTTTCTTAATTTTAATGTTATATTTATCAATCATTTCCTTTTTAGTAGTGTTTTTTTGTAAAGTATTCGGTTGAAGAATTCATTTGTTACCAGAGAACATGAAGATATCATTGTGTTATATTTTCAAATATTTTAAGGCTTTTCCATGTACATTTAGGTCTTGAGTCCAACTGAAATTGTAAGGTGTAAAGAAGAAATCCAGTTTTCCATGTAGACTGTCATTTTTTTTCCCACATGAATAAGCAATTTCCAGAAGTAGTGATTGAAAACTTCAGCTTCCCCCGCTGATCTGCAGTTTTCCCCCATTAATATATTATTCCCATATTTGGATGGTAATTTTCTGACTTCTCTCTTCTGAATATTTGAACATTTGGCTCATTTGCCAAATGTCTTCATGACAGAGATTATAATAATATAACAGCTGGAAAGCAAGTTTTCCCACTTTGCATTTTTTCTTGCAGATTGTCTTACTATTCTTTTCTTTCATTTAACATATAAAATTTAGAAGCAATTGATGAAGTAGGAGTTTGATGACACCTGGAATTATTTTCAGGTTTATCGCCAATGTTGTATGAGTCCTATAAATTAATTTGGAGAGTGTGTTTTCTCCTTTTTCTATTCTCTGGGATAATTGTGAAGTATTACAATTACTTATTCTTGAATTGTTTAGTAGAACTCACTGGTGAAGATCTCTGGGCATGCACGTAAGATTTTTCCCACTGACTCAATATTTTTCATACTTTTATGACCATGAAGATTTTTATTTCTCCTGAAGTTCTATTGTTATAATTTTTTAGGAAATTGTCCATATCTTTTTATTTTTTCATTAGTTGGCAGGGATTTTCTCCAGACTCTTGCTATGGACTGAATGTTTGTTTTCCCCCAGAATTCATATGAATTTCTGTGAGGGTTTTCTACTTACACTTCATTATTTTCTTCTAGTTTTTTGCATTGGGTTCAGATTATGAACTGTAGTATTTCACCCTTTGAAGTCTGTTAAGAGTTATCATGGGTTCTAAATTTTTGTGGGTCCATTTGTATGAATTTTGTGTGTGCGAATAGCATATATTCTGAAATTGTTGTTCCTAATGTTCTGTAATATTTGTTATAGTTCGTTAACCAATGTGTTCAGATTTTCTGTATTTATTGCTTATTTCATAGGCATTTTCTATCAATTACTGAGAAAGTTATATAAAAATCTCTCGCTATCATTTTGTTTTCTCTATTTCTCGAGTAGTTCTGCTAATTTTTTACTGTACATATTCTGGAGCTAATTATTAAGTGCATACAAACCTAACATTATTATAATATATTCTGGTTTAATTAACCATGTTTAAGTGACCCTTATCGTACTTTTAAGTATAAATTTTATAGGAATGCCTATTTTATCTGTTAGTACTACAGTTGCATTTATTATTTTTAGTTAGAATGTGCCTAGTATTATTTTGTTTTTATTCTTTTTACTTTACCTTTTGCATGTCCTTATGCTTTTGAGTCACTTGTAAACAGTGTAAAATCATATTTTGTTTACTCTCTTTTCCTTTCTTTTAAACCTATCTTGATAATACCTTTACAAGATCACTTGTCCAAGTATATCCAGTGTAATTAGTTATCGCATTTGGATTATAAATCTGTCATCTTACTTTATGCCCTTTGGCTCACCTGTTATATTTCTTTTATCTCCTTTCTGTCCTTCACTTAAAAATATTATGTATTTTTATTGCATTTTTCTTCTATTTAAAATCAATAGTTCTTACAAAATTAAATTCTTAATAGTAGAAATAATAATTTTGCATTTATTGAGAAATATAATGTTTATTAAAATATAGTCACTGACAATAAATTTTCACATACTACTAAACATAGGTCTCTTGAATTTATCCTTTCCACACAAAATCTAGACATGGTTATGGGACAGGTATGAGAGACCATGAGGAGACAGAAATACAGACAAAGTCATATTTTAAGAAAAGCTTACTAAAGCCTGTATCTTTGCTGGCTGGCATCATAGAGCTACTGTGTCAGACATTGGACTATCCACCAGAAATTCTTGCTGTGTAGGAAAATAAAACTCCCATTTACCCAGTGAAAAAATATGTAGCTTATACTACTTCCAATTGATATACCAATGAAGGCATCTAAATACTGAATTAATGATATTAAAATTACAATTATTTAATTTTATGTTCTAAGGTTCTTTTGTTTTATTTTCTAAACAATAAATTATAACAATAACAACAATTAGATTTAGAATCAGAGCTTATAATCAAATAGTGTCACCATGCAATCTTGAATAAGCCCTAATATCTGTGGTGGATTATATCATGTCTAAATAATTGCTGCCCCTGACTCTTGGTTCTTCCCTATTGAATCCTGCCCTGTGGGTGGATTAAAAGCCCTTAACACTGGCCATAGCTTTGGTCATATGATTTGCTTTTGCCAATGCAAAGTGAGAGGAATTGGCATATACTACTTCTAAAGTGTCTTAGGAAACATCACATACTTCTGTTGTTGTTTTTTTCCCCCTCTGCCAGGACAAAAACAACATCTCAGGTGTTTTTGCAGCCAGTTTCTTAGTCTAAGGAGTCAAAGCCACACACACCTGATTAACATGGAACCTAAGTGAAAAATAAACCTGTGCTGATGTATTCCACCTAGGTTAGGATGCTGTTTGTTATCACAGCATAATTTGCTCTATGCAAACTAAAACAGCTTCCAATAATAATGCCTAATGTTGTACTTCCCAGATCTGTGGCTGGGGCTTAAGGAAATAAAATAACCAACAACTTATTGTAAGCTCAAAAATAGTATTAAAGTTTTAGGCAACATCATTTTCTGCACATCTCCTTCCATCCTAAGGCATCATTATGCAAACTTTCACAACCAATAAAGAGATAAAATGTTACATAAGCAAGATATTAGACTTCACTAACCTTTTGAGTTTTCCCATTTCTGCTTACATTATTCAGTGTTGCTTCATGTTGTCTACTATTTCTACTGGGCCCTGCTAACATATCAATAACAGTCATTTTTAATTCCCTTTCAAAGAATTGCAACATCTGCGTCATATCTCTGAGTTTGGCTCTAAGTCTTTCTTTGTCTCTTCAGTGTTTTCTCTTACAATTTGCTATGTCTGTTTTTTTGTTGATAGTTGGACATACTGTATCAGATAATAAGTATGAGGTAAATAGGCTTTTAGTGTGAGAATGTATGTTCATCTGACTTCAGACTGAGCGGTGTTCAAATGTTTCTTGTAGCTGTAGATTCCAGAGGCTTGGAACTCCTCTAGTGTCCTTGTTTTTGTTTCTAATCTTGACTGGGATTTTCCTGTATATTTCTCCAGGGAGAGTCTGTGTCTTGCAGCTCTTTTATTCGTAACCTTCTTTCATTAGATTGAAGCTCTATTGAGTGGTGTTCAGATATTGAGGGGAGAAAGCATTCTATATATAATACTATGACTGTATTGTCACTTTTAGTTGGGCCTTATCTCAGTCTTGTGACAGCAAGTATCTCTCCAGGAGTGTGGCTTTTCTTTCTCCACTCTGGAGAGACAGAAAGGCTACCATTTTACTCACCTGATTAAAACTGAGAAACTGCAAATGGAATCCAAGATCACCATTAGACTTTTCTTTAATATTATGAAATGAAAATTTAGAATTAAGTTTTAAGTAGAACAATATTTCCACCAAGAATCAATTAATGGGAAATTTAGCCAAATGTATTAGTTCAAACAGAACATGGAATAGAGTAAAATCAACTTGAAGATATGAATAAAGAGAAGCATATTTATACAAACCCTGTAATAAATCAAATTTATGGCTAAAATAACAGTAGATGAATTTAGTAAAGATGATTCATTTAAACCACTGTTAAATATTGGTGAAGTCATAAGTAAAACCCTAAAAATATTGTTCTGTCAAAACAATGATAAGTAAATGCCAAAAGGCATAAAATGAGGTGAAGCAATTTTCTCTAGAAGAAATTGTGTGTGTGTGTGTGTGTGTGTCCATGTTTATAACTGAAATGAACATGCATAAATTAAAATCAAGTATATGAAATCAGGAAAACACTATATTGTAAAGTAATATTAGCAGAACCAGAGCCTTAGAAAATCAAATTGAAAATAATATAAATAGATGAGAAATGAATAACAAGGGTAATCAAATTCAAGATAACGGGAAATAAAACAATTATAATTGGACACACAATGACAAGTGCCTGCTTCAAAGTAATATGAATTGTGTTTGAGATGATGGAATGTAACCCATAATTACCAAAATAAAGTGAAAGATAATATAAAATGATGTTGTAGTATTGTAAGTGAACCAAAATAATATGAACTAAGATCAAGACCAGAAATGAAGTAAATTGGTCAATGAACCAATGCAGGAAGCTTCACAGAAAAAAGGGAGATGGGTTTGAACATAATATACAAGAATGAATCCATATTGAAATAACAGAAATGGATGATGTATTTTGAGAATTACACATATAGTGTTATATCTAAATAAAGAAAAAGAAATATGCTGAAACTGAGAGCAGTAAAGCTTGAATAAAATATTATTTACCCTAGAATAAACTATCCTCACAATTAATTGTTAAATATAAAGTGTGATTAACCAAACACAGGAAACTAGAGCATTCAACCTGAAATTATTTGTGTTGACATTGTTAAAGCCTTACTTGGATTGAATATAGTAAATTGCTTTGGGAAAAATGTGAATTATTGGATGAAAATATCTACATAGAGCAACTTTGTAAAACAATAAAATTGTAAATTACAGAGAGTAATGTTTTAGTATTATATGGAGATACGGTACTGCTGCTAATATACATTTTTTTCTATTATTCAGGCAAGTGTATGTATTTTTGGTTGTCGATCTGGAATAGCTTTGAATTCACAATATCTTCAGTTTCCCTTTACAGTGTAAACCAAAATACAGAAAAAGGAATAAAGAGAAGAGAAGGAGTAAAAGAGAGGGAGAAAGATAAAAAAAAGAAAAGGAATGAAGGAAAAAAGGAGGGAAGAAAAGCAGGAAGGAAGGAAGGGAGAGACAGGAGGGAAGACAGGAGGCTGGAAGTTTGCATAAGGAGTATTGGAATACTTGTCACTTAAAATTCTTCTTCACTTTAGAAACTGCCCTTATTCTCAGGCTCTCTGGATTGGAAGGACACTTAGAAATTTCATGGTAATATTCTTCCAGTTAAAAAAAAAACATACTTGCAAGAGAAGAAAAGGATTACTTCTGTAAACTACTCTACCATTTCTTGAAGTTTCTTGAAGCTAAATAGGGTGCAAGTATAATGTTGATAATATTATGGGTTTCCACTGGCTAAATGATGTGATGTGATTGGCACTGCCCACGTTGTTTTCTCCATATCACTGCTTCTCTGTTACTCTGCCCCTCTATTAAATAACTACACTAAATAATTCCAAGAAACTTCTCAGGGTGACAGAAGGAACCTTAAATTTGGCCAAGATGGAGAGAGGAGTTGTGGCAGGGAGCAGCAGGTTTGGTTAACGTCAGTGTACAACTAGTAATATAAATACTGATACAGGAGGGTGAATAATTTGGCATTATCAGTCCAATGGTTATCAGAGACTCTTAGGATAGTCACAAGAACATGGCTTCAACCCTAAAATAAAAAGCAAAATGAAGATTTTACATGCAATTTCCCTTAACAAAAAAATAGGCTTTACAGATTTTTTCTGGGGAGATAAATTAGTGAGTACCAGTTTTGGACATTTGAGTTGTGAGTCACAGAAGGAATGACTTAACCTTTCAAAGGCCCAAATCTAATTTTCCCAGCTGAAAAACGTAGGTCCTATATATTTGTTTCAAGTACCGTGTAAATGCCCAGTACATGTTACTTAGCCACTTGATTGAACTTTTTTTATACCTTGATTTCTTTCAATTAGATGCTATAATTGTGACTTCAAAATGTGATTCACATTTCATTGCCTTTAAGTTGAGAGTACCAAGTTCATACTCTCCAAAATAATGTATTTCATTGAAAAAAAGGAATCTCAGCAATTATAATTTTATAGCGATCTAAAGCTTACTTAATACTGTAGAACTTAGAAATAATTTCTTAAATAACCTTTATCACTTAGATTGTTTTATGAATTAAGCATGAAAATGTAAATAATGGATTAATCTATAAAAAAATCTCATTCTTCTGTTATATAGTGAATATGTATATATATTTATGTATATGAATGCCCACACAAATAAATATATAAATGAGTTTTTTACTCAAAAAATTAAATCAATAGTCGAAATGAGGACTAATTTTTGTTTATTATTTATGAATAAAACAATTCGTAACTAACTTGTATAAGTCTAATAATGAAGGAATTATCCATTTGCAAAGAAAATATGCTGTTTTAATTATTTGCAAGTATTAAGAAAAAAAGAAATTATTGAAGAAGAATAAATTATCTATTCAGATAACAGTTTGCAAAGTCCCCTAGTAATCAGGCCCTTATCTTGCTTGGAATCTTTATATTATAAGCAATGAGATATATCTGCACTTCATGTTCTATATTAAAGTGTTTAACTAATATAGATTTTTATTCTTCTGGGAAAAAGTGATAATATTAATGAATGCTAACAAATTTACCATATCTAGAAGCCATTCAAAACTTGTGCACTTTAGAGGTACAAAGTGGGTCAAAACCAATAAGAGCCACATGTTCTTAAGATATTTGTTTGATGTCAGTACCTGGGAAGAGTGGTTAAGTCACAGCTACCTGCCACCTTATTTTCACATACTTTGTACCATTATAGTATATCATGATTCTGCTGTCCAGCCGCTTCAGTAATCTTGGGTGATGATGGGAGGGTCAGCCAATGAAGGAGCCTCTTGTCCCAAATCAGAGACATATATTTCAGAAGATCGCAGTTATCTTTGTACTTTAATCCTGCTGTTTTAACATTTTGCCACCTAGAAGGGTTCTATATGACATTTTTCTACTTTGATATTCTCCAATGACCATTATCAAAAGGTCAGACAAATATTCATAATTTTTACAGATTAACAACACAATTAGGAGAAACAGAAACATAGATGAAGGCAATAAAATGAATACGTGTTCATCATTTGACACTGTTTATCGTGGTTTAAAACATTTCTTCATCCTTTGCCATCCTTCCCTTTGAGAACTAGAATCTAATTCCCATCCTCTTACCACCTTAACACCTACTGGCCAATGACCAGAGCACTTCTGAAGTGAGGCTCTGTGATTGCCAGGGTAAAATAATTCATGGTCATACCACTTCCACCTGACTCTTTTGGGCTGCTTGTCCTCAGGACCCAGCTGCTGTGCTTTGACAAAGTTTATTTTAGCTGTAAAGTCTGCAGATAGATGTTTTGGCCAACAGCCCCAGCAGAAGCCCCACCTGACAGCCAGTATCAGAAACCTTATGTAAGTGAGGAAATCTTTGAGATTGCCCAGCCCCAGATACAGTCTGGCTGTAAGGACATCAAAGAGCCCCAAGCAGAAAATGACTAACTGGGTCTAGTCACCCTCAAACCATGAAAAAATAATAAAAAGCCATTGTTGTTGCATTTTTACCAAGTTCAGGGGGTTGTTTTGGTTTTAACTTGTGAAAACCTGGCCACTGTATAATAGATATAAAACTCAGAGTGATTATCAAATGCTAAGTGAAATAAAACAGTACCCAAAAGACAAGTGATTTCACTTATATATCTGGAGTTGTTCTTAAAAAAAGAAAGCATGCCATATGGGACAAAATGGGTGAACCTTGGGGACAGTGAAATAAGCCAGTTGCAAAGGACAGATACTGCATGATTCCCCTTATCTGAGGTATCTAAAATAGTTTCAGAGAACAGGGAGTAGAATAGTGGTTTCCAGGGGCTGAGGGAGAGGGAAATGGGGAGTTTGTTCTAGGGATATAAATTTTCAGTTATACAGGATAAATGAAATCTACAGATTTGCTGTAAAACACTGTGCCTATAGTTAAAAATACTGTGTTGTGTACTTAAAAATTTGTTAGGAGAGTAAATCTCAGATTAAGTGTTCTTACAATAATAATAATGGTAATAGTAAGAATGAAAGTAGACAGTAGTTGTCAGGGACTGGGGGAGAGGGATATGGGGAGTGCTGTTTAATGGATATAGTTTGTTTTGTGGTATGAGATTGGTTGCACAATAATCTGAATATGCGTAACATTTCTGAATTATACACTTAAAAATGGTCAAGATGGAAAATTTGATGTTATGTGTATTTTACCACAATTTAAAGATTAATAATAATTTTAAAAATGTGTTTTGATATTACTTAAGAGAATAATGATATAGGAATAAGAATAACTTTAATTTTGATGTATTCAACCATTATGATTTGGTATTTAAGTAAAAGAAAAACTGTATAGAGCCTTAACATATTAGAACTGGAAGGAATTTAGGAATTGCGCTCCCATTTTATATATAAAAGGAAAATAAAGTCCAGATTGAGTTAAGAAACTTGTTGGAGACTAAATCGGTCTTATTTTATTCAATTTTTTATTCACTAAATACTAACAGGGTACACATATATGATGTTATATTTAACATATACTTTGCAGATAGGTTTACCTGCAAGTGTGAGCTACTAATTGCTATTCAAAACAGCAAACCCCAAAGATAATTTTTTTCTGCTCTTTACCTCAATGAGACTGAAACTGTTGGCTTTGAATCACATTCTGCTGTTGCTTTCCCCTATGACACAGCAAAGCAGTCAGACCATATTTCAGCAGCACAACTGTGGAAGGAATGAAAAATAAACCTTGATGAAGTCATTGACATGGATGTCTCTTTTCCCTCTCTGTTTCAATCATTCCACCAGCTGCTGACTCCAGTAAAATGAAACTTTCAGTTCCAGGCTTTACTGATACTCTTAACAAAATAGTGTTGTTACGAGAAAAAATGAAAACAGTAACAAGAATCTCAGACTATGTTGTTACAGCCTTGATTTATCTTGGGAGGGTGGCTACTTAAACCATTAGCTAATCTTTCTTGCACTTACGAGCAGAAGATTAAGGATGTGGATCTACTCTGAAAAACAATGAAATAAAATGATTACCCTAGCAATTATCGATATGTTAGTAATCTCAAAGAACTTCTTGACTCTTATAAGGTGCTTCCTTTCTCAGTTAGGTAAATTTAATTTATCTTTTCCCATTGCAGGGTATTAAGTTAATCCTCTAAATAAAGGTACTTGGGAGTTCATTTCAATTTAGAGATAACTGCTGTATTCAGTATGTAATTAAATGTGGCCAACTAGGAAGTAATTTATTTTAAAATATATTACATGTTTACACACACACACAAACACACACACACACACAAACTAAACTTTGTCCGAATGTTATTGGAAGTCCCCTTGGATTAACAACTCTTGGAACTGAAGTGTGCTTTTAGCTACATGTTGCCTACAATTAGAGTATCTGCCAGCAGATAGATTTCCAGATTTGGTGGAAGGATAGGTCTCTTGGTGTGGGCACTGATGGATCAGGGGAGCAGGACAAACACTCCAAAATAGCAATTTGTTGTTTTCAAATATGTATTTTATATACATGTTATATAATAAAATGCAAATATTAATACATATACCATGTAGAAAATCACAATAGAATAAGTCATTTCAAGTATGTATTTACTGTGGAATATTTCCTAGTTATTTTTAAAAGATTCTGACTAAATCCCACTATTTGTCTAATGTTAGCTACCATTTATTTTATTTTAGGGTTGCCTCAGTGTCCTTGATGTTTACTAGGAGCATCTGGGGTATGCATTCAAGGACAGACTTTACTTGTATAACCCAAACGATCATAAATTCATGACACTGGCATCAGTTACTTGCAAACTAGGAGAGGAGGTTCACAGAAATATAAGAACTGACATACAGTTAGAAAACTTGAGTGTAAAATCCACCACTCATACTTATTTGGCACATTTTCTTGGTCTCAATAATTTCAACTTTGAAGTATCAGAGACTATTCTACTTGACATGATTTTGATAAAGACAATGTCTGTATAAATGTTTTAATTCATAAAAGGAATTCCACAAAGATGTAAGTACTATTATTATGGAGCAAGTACCAGGAATATTCTCCCTTATTTCATGGGTTTATGGAGAATATAGTAGACCTATCTCTAAGTGCTTTCCTTTTTTAGAGCAAGTGACCATTCTCCTGCAAGCTGTCATGATAGTTTTTCTTAATTACATGGAAAAATACCATCTGAAATGTGTCTGAAGTTACCTCTATTAACTGGTGTAAAATCAGAGAAACCATATGATGTTGTTAGGTATGAGATTGCTTTAATCACCTTGTATGTGTAAGATCCCCTTCATGTGTCTGCTTCTTACTTTTGAAATACTCTTAATATTTATGTAAGTCCTATGGTAACTTTGTTTTCAGCAGTTGTCTATAAACAGGAACCATTTCTAATGCAACAGTTGCTTAAAATTTCATCGTTTTCTTAACCATGAACCATTTAAACTTTAAACAAAACCTACAGGGCTTTTGTCATTTAATATTTTAATGAAATAACCAATTCTCTATTCCTTTAGTTATTCTCAACATTTTGGGAAATGCCTCTGATATGGTTCCCAATCCTGAGATTATTGTATACATTCATTCATTCATTCAACAAATAATTATGGGACTCCTAATATGTTCAAATATTGTTATGGGCCTTAGAAACTGAGCAGTGAACCAGATGAGTCCCTGCTCTCTTGAAAGTTTTATTCTAAGTGAGATGCAAACAGTGTATGGAGATCAATGAAAGAAATTTTTGAAAATACAAGAATGTACATCTTATAGCACTCATTAACAGATTTTAAATATATAAATATATAAACAAAGCAAAAACCAAACCAGACTACACAAAAAACTGCTCATACAACAAGGCAAAAGTGTATGAATGACAAAGAACTCAGTAATAAAGTCATCAAAGTAAAACACAGCTGTTGGGTATTTTATACATATAAATGTAAAACTGAAAGTAAACAACTGGGGAATTAAATTATGGTTTTAAAAATACTTTCAAACAGAACAGAGTAATGTCACTGAACTGAAATGGGTGGTTTGTGAAGAAGAGGAAGATAGATTTGTAATATCTGAAGTTTAAAATCCTTGATGGCCGGTAAATTTCTGAAAATCTCAAATATCATTAAATTCATTAAATTTTCATCTTTGGTTAACTCATGTATATTTATGTAAGTTTACTAGTATCTTCTAATGTCAAGTGTTTATTTTAGTATGACTGTACGTTTTAAAAATTATTTCCATGGTATAAGTTTATGTAGGCATTCACCTATTTATCATCTACATACTTATTTATGTATATTATGTACCTATGGAGTGGTGACTACCAGAAAATATTAGTAATGTTCATTTCCATGACTGTTTTTTTCTGTAGAATGAAGTAGTATTTGAAATAATCTGAGGGCATATTTGAGGTAGATCATTATGATGAATTCAGAGAAACACTAAATTTGTGACTTTTTCAGTAGTTCCTGCTATTGAAGCACATACATAATGAAAGTATAGAACAGCTGAAACTTGGTTTTGTGCTTTACGAGAAAGGACTAAAAATAAGAAAAATATCAATATTATTTCTAAGTATTGGCAAAACTCTTAATTAAATAATAGGCCATGGGATCTTAGCTGATAAAATAAGGAAGTAAAGAATGGTGAGGAATCACAGAATACAAGGAAGAATAGACTTCAAAAGACTATGAGTCATGTAGACATGGATAAATAGTCAAAATAGTGTGGTACAAACATAGTTATGCTCTGAATGTTAAATGACTAATCACTGATTATGGAGATTAGAAGTTGATGACAAGGTCCAGGATAAAGACAAAATAGAATGTGTCTTATTTGTAGTGACAAAGTGAGAAATTGCTGTTGATGTGGGAATGAGGAGCAAGAATACTTTGAGGTCTATTATTAGAAGATGAAGTCACTGAGGAGGATGGGAGTACTTAGAGTGGAGAGAAAATTGAACAAGCACTGCTACATTCAGAGAAGGGAACTGTAAGATGTTACAGAAGGTATTAGCACCTCTAATTTGCAGATAAGCAAGATGAGATTCAAAGGAGATATTTAATAACTTACTCTGAGTAACTTAGTTTGTAACTAGGTAACCCCGGCTGAAAGCCTTCTTTTTCTAATTTCTCCTATCTCATATATGTATATACCCAGGAATTTAGATTTTCAGCCTTTTTTTATACTTAGGCCTATTTTTTTGTGTGTGAAAAGCTATTTCTATATTTAAAAAGTTAATTATACATGTAAATTATAAGGGACTATTGACCTGTACATAGAATGGCCCAAGGTGTGGGGTGAATTTTGAGAGTAAATACAGCATATTCTCCTCCCTGACTCTTTGTGCTGCTCCCCATATGGTGATGAATTCAAACTTAACTTTATAAGGACAGGCATTTTAATTGTATTGGCTGATTAGTCAGGGCTTCCTCTATTAAAATGGAATCTCTCAAAAAAAAAAAAAAGATGGTGGCATGAGAAGTGAGGCAGAAACCTCCTCCCCAAACCAAATAAAACACAGAAATCCAGCAACTACACCTAATCCTGAAAGAGCAACCCAAAGACTACAGAACAGACTGCCTGTATCTGGGAAAAAGAGACAACGTCACAGAAAAGGGTAAAAGAGCATAAGCACAATCCAGTGGGATCCAAGCACTCCCCTTACCCGAGCTCACAAGCAGGAGGAAGAGAAACAGAGCAGGGAAGGAGTAGAAGCCCAGGACTGCTAAACATCCAGCCCTGGAGATCTGGTCCAGGAGCACAAACGCACACTACATGGTGCTCTGGAGATTAGTGGGGCTGGGAAGCAAAGATGGGCAGAATCCTGGGAGAGACTGAGATTCCAGCCTCTTGTGGAGAACCAGCCCCCTGGGAAAAAATAAAGGTAGGTTCTTTGAAAGACTTACCAACGGTGAAACAGGCCCTAAAGAGGCAAAGATTACACAAGTGAACAATATTCATATTATACAGTTACCAGAAGAAGAAGAGAGAGAAAGAGAATAAAAAGTCTCTTTGAGGAAATAATTGATGAAACTTCCCCAATCTGGAAAAGGAAATAGTCTCTCAGGTCATGGAAGTGTAGAGATCTCCCAACACAAGTAACCTCAAGAAGACAGCACCAAGACATATAATAATTAAAATGGCAAAGATCAAGGACAAGGAGAGAGTATTCAAAGCAGCCAGAGAGATTAAAAAGATCACTTACAAAGGAAAGCCCATCAGGCTATCAGCAGACACTTTGCAGGCCAAAGGGAGTGACAGGATATATTTAATGCAATGAACAGAAGTGCTACAACCAAGAATACTCTACCCAGCAAGATTATCATTTAAATTTGAAGCAGGGATTAAACAATTTCCAGATAAGCAAAGGATGAAGGAATTTATTACCCACAAACTATCCCTACAGTATATTTTAAAGGGAAGGCTACAGATGGAAGTGCTCCTAAGGTTAATAGCTGTCACCAGAGAAAATAAAGCCATAGTAAAGAAAGTAGACCAACTAATTACTAAGCAAATGCAGAATTAAATCAACTACTCACAAAATTACTTAAGGGATACAGAAAGTATAGAATATGATACCTAAAATATAAAGAGTGGAGGAGGAAGAAGAAAAAAAATGGGTGGGAAAAAAAACTTTTAGATTGTCTTTAAAATAGCATAATAAGTGAGTTAAGTTATACTGTTAAATAGTAAAGAAGCTGCCCTTGAACCTTTGGGAACCACAAATCTAAAGCCTGAAATGGCAATAAGTACATATCTATTGATAATAATGCTAAAGGTAAATGGACTGAATGCACCAATCAAAAGACATAGACTTAAAGAATGGATAAAAAAACAAGACCCATCTATATGCTGCCTACAAGAGACTCACTTCAAACAAAAAGACATACACAGGCTAAAAGTGAAGGGATGGAAAAAGGCATTTTATGCAAATAATAGAAAAAAACAGGAGTTGCAGTACTTGTATCAGACAAAGTAGACTTCAAAACAAAATATGTAACAAGAGACAAAGAAGGACATTACATAATGATAAAGGGGTCAGTCCAACAAGAGGATATAACCATTATAAATAATTATGCATCCAATAAAGGAGAACCCAATTATGTGAAACAAACACTAGCAGAATTAAAGAGAGAAATAGAATGCAGTGCACTGATTTTAGGAGATTTCAACACAGAACTCACTCTAAAGGACAGATCAACCAGATAGAAATTAAGTAAAGAGACAGAGGCACTGAACAACATATTAGAACAGATGGACCTAATGGACATCTACAGACACTCCATCCAAAAGTAGAAGCATACACATTTGTCTCAAGTGCATAAGGAATATTTTCCAGAATAGATCACTTACTAGGCCACAAAAAGAACCTCAGTAAATTCAAAAAGATTGAAACTGCTAATCAGGTTCTCAAACCACAAATGTATGAAATTATAAATAAATCTGCAAAGAAAACAGAAAAGCCCACAAACACATGGAGGCTTAACAACATGCTATTAATAATCAATGGATCAATGACCAAATAAAAACAGTGATCAAGCAATATATGGAAACAAATGAAAATAAAACTCAACACCCCGAAATCTGTGGAACACAGCAAAGGCCATTCTAAGAGGAAAATATATTGCAATATAGATTAGCTCAAGAAAGAAGAACAATCCCAGATGAACAGTGTAAACTCACAATTAGTGAAACTAGAAAAAGAAAAAATGAGGCCCAAAGGCAGTACAAGGAGGGACATATTAAAGATCAGAGCATAAATAAATAAAATCAAGAAGAATAAAACAATAGAAAGAATCAATGAAACCAGGAGCTGGTTCTTTGAGAAAATAAACAAAATAGATAAACCCATAGCCAGACTTATCAAAACAACAACAAAAAAGAGTCTACACACATAAACAGAAACAAAAATGAGAAAGGGAAAATCACTATGGCCACTGCAGAAATACAGAGAATTATTAGAGAATACTATGGAAAATTATATGCTAACAAATTGGATAACCTAGAAGAAATGGACAACTTTCTAGAAAAATACAACCTTCTAAGACTGACCCAGGAAGAAACAGAAAATATGAACAGACCAATTACCAGCAACAAATTTAATTGATAATCAAAATCTACCTAAGAACAAAATCCCTGGACCAGATGGTTTCACTGCTGAATTTTATCCAACATTTCTTGGAGACCTAATGCCCATCCTCCTTAAAGTTTTCCAAAAAGTAGAAGAGGAGAGAATACTCCCAAACTCATTCTATGAAGCCAGCATCACTCTAATACCAAAATCAGACAAAGACACGACAAAAAAAGAAAATTTCAGACCAATATCCCTGATAAACATAAATGCAAAATCTTCAACAAAATATTAGCAAACCAAAATAAAAAGTACATCAAAAAGATCATCCATCATGATCAAGTGGGATTTATTCCAGAGATACAAGGATGGTACAATATTTGAAAATCCATCAACATCACATACCACATCAACTAAAAGAAGATTGAAAATCACATGAGCATCTCAACAGATGCTGAAAAAAGAATTTGATAATACTCAACATCCATTCATGATAAAAACTCTCAACAAAATGGGTATAGAGGGCAAATACCTCAACATAATAAAGGCCATAATGACAAACACATAGCCAGCATCACACTTAACAGTGAAAAACTGGAAGTTTTTCCTCTAAGATCAGGAACAAGACAAGGATGCCCACTCTCACCACTTTTATTCAAGTTTGTACTGGAGATTCTAGCTATGGCAATCAGACAACACAAAGAAATAAAAAGCATCAGATTGAAAAAAGTTAAACTGTCCCTGTTTGAAGATGATATGATATTGTACATAAAAACCCTAAAGAATCCACCCAAAACTGCTAGAACTAACAGCTGAATTCACCAAAGTTGCAGGATACAAAATTAATACACAAAAATCTGTTGCATTCCTACATACTAATGATGAACTAGCAGAAAGAGAAATCAGGAAAACAATTCCATTCACAATTGCATCAAAAAGAATAAAATACCTAGGAATAAACCTAACCAGGAGGTGAAAGACCTATACCCTGAAAACTACAAGACACTCATGAGAGAAATCAAAGACACCAAAAAAATGGAAATACATCCCATGCTCATGGATAACAAGAGTTAATTTTGTCAAAATGACTATCCTGCCAAAAGGAATTTACAGATTAAATGTAGTCCCTGTAAATTCCTTTTGGCAAAATACCAACAGCATTCTTTAACAAAACTATAACAAATAGTTCTAAAATTCATGTGGAACCCCAAAAGACCTGAAATAGCCAAAGCAGTCCTGAGAAGGAAGAACAAAACTGGGGGGATTACACTCCCTAACTTCAAGCTCTACTACAAAGCAACAGTAATACAAACTATTTGGTACTGGCACAAGAACTGACCCATAGCTCAATGGAACAGGATATAGAGCCCAGATATAAATCCACACATATGTGTCCAATTAACATATGATAAAGGAGCCATGGACATACAATGGGGAAATGACAGCATCTTTAACAACTAATGTTGGCAAAACTGGACAGTTACATGCAAGAGAATGAAACTGGATTATTGTCTAACTCCATACATAAAGGTAAACTCGAAATAGATCAAAGATCTGAATGTATGTACTGAAACCATAAAACATAGGCAAAAATCTTTGAATATAAACATGAGCAACTTTTTCCTGGACACATCTCCTCAGGCAAGGGAAATAAAAGCAAAAATGGACAAGTTCTACAGCAAACTTAATAGCTTTGTACAGCAAAGGAAACCATCAGCAGAACAAAAAGTCATCCTACAGTATGAGAAAATATATTCTTAATTAATTTATCCAATAAGGGGTTAACATCCAAAATACATAAAGAGCTCATATACCTTCACACCCAAAAAGAAAATAATGTGATTAAAAATAGGCAGAGTACTTGAACAGATACTCCTCTAAAGAAGAAATTCAGATGGCCAACAGGCACATGGAAAAATGCTCCACATCACTAATCATCAGAAAAATGCAAATTAAAACCACAATGAGATATCACTTCACACCAGTTAGGATGGCCAACATCCAAAACACAAAAAACAACAAATGTTGGCAAGGATGTGGAGAAAGGGGACCCTACACTGTTGGTGTAAATGTAAATTAGTTCATCCATTGTGGGAAGCAATATGGAAGTTCCTCAAAAAAATAAAAATAGAAATCCCATTTGACCCAGTAATTCCACCCCTAGAAATTTACCTAAAGAAAACAAGATCCCTGATTCAAAAAGACATATACACCCCTATGTTTATCACAGCACTACTTACAATAGCCAAGATGTGGAAACAACCTAAGTGTCCATCAGTAGATGAATGGATAAAGAAGATGTGGTACATATACACAATGGAATATTATTCAGCCATAAGAAGAAAACAAATCCTACTGTTTGCAACAACCTGGATGGAACTAGAGCATATTATGCTCAGTGAAATAAACTAGGCAGAGAAATACAAGTACCAAATGATTTCCCTCATTGTGGAGTGTAACAACAAAGCAAAACTGAAGTAACAAAACAGCAGCAGACTCACTGACTCCAAGAAGGGACTAGCAGTTACCAAAGTGAAGGGGTTGAGGTGGGTGGGTGGTGACAGAGGGAGAAGTGGATTTAGGGCATTATAATTAGATGTCACAATATAGGTAGGTCACGGGAAGGCCATACGTACAGCATGGAGAATACAAGTAATGACACTATAGCATTTACTACGCTGATGGACAGTGACTGCAATGGGAGTCATGAGGACTTGATAATATGGGTGAATGTTGAAGCCACAATGTTGTTCTTGTGAAACCTTCATAAGACTGTATATCAATGATATCTTAATTTAAAAAAATGAAATCTCTCTTTAGTTCAGAACAAACAGGGCTCTGAAGGGCCAGAACCTCAGGCAAGGACTTTGAACGCATGTGCCTGCCTTGTGGAGGAGTGGAGTTGAACAGAAAGAGTTGATGAAACATGGTGTCAGTGTGTTAGAATAAAATTCATAGATGCAACATTCAGGGGCAGCCCCCATGTTTAGCAATCTAGAAATAGATGGCAGATCTCAGAGTATCATGGGCCAATTACATGTGCATTGTCACTCCCTGTAAATTCTGCAAGAGGCTAATAGAGATGAAAGAGATGAGAAAGAAAGAATTAAGATTAACAGCTAATATTTATTGAGACTTTGCAATTAAAGAGAGAGTTAAGATTAACAATTAATATTTATAAGTCTTTAACAATGTGGTAAGAATGTGCTAAGCCCAGTTATAACCCCTTTATTGACTATTATCTTATTTAATTTCCAGCCATTATAAAATGTAGTTATTATCCCATGGATGAAGAAACTGAAGCTAAGCTGATTAAGAAGCTTCTCTAATCACACAATTAGTAAGGGTCAGAATCAGGCCATTGGACTCCATGTATGCAGTACTGTGCACCCAGCAGTTCTGAGGATTAGATGCTTAACACAAATATAGTGTGATTCTTCAACTCCTGACAAGTTAGATACTACAATCTTCATCTACGTTTGGAAAAACAGACTCACAAACTAATAACAGGAAATCAGAATTTAAGATAGAGAATGTCATTGTTGCTACCTTTTATGGACTAAAGGATATCATGATTCATTTAAATTTTAGCATCATTCATAGAAATTAAACATAGTCATGTATCAGGAGACTGTTCTACCACATCCTTTTTGCATGCCAATGTCACTTGCATTAGAAAATACTACTGTCATTTCCAGTCAGATCTCTAGACAGCATCTAGTTTCTGCATACTCTGAGTGTGACAGTGTACATCCAAGGTAATAGCAAGAAAAAAGGCTGGAAGGGAATCCTTTATTATGGGGCATATGAAAGTAAAATGGAATGCCGGGAGAATTTGTATTATCAAACAGCAGGAATCTCACTCATCACACCCATCATCATCATCATCATCATAATAATTAATAATAATAATAAACTGGCTGAGTATGGAAAATGAAGCTTCAAGTGTTAATTATTGTTTAGGTTTATATGGTATATGCTTTAGTGAAAAGGCAAAGAGGTGAGAAATAATTCAGTGCAATGCTATTCACTGCATTACTTGCTTGCTTAACACATCACTCGGGAAATAAATCGGTGGAGTGAGAGTGAATATCATACCTGAGTTTCAGAACTGATACCATTTTTTCCTTGATTCTGTGATTTGAGGTAAGAGATTACTCCAAATGCAGGGAAGATAGATCCTCCCTTTTCTCCTCCTTAAAAGGATGCAATCAGACAAGAGCAGAGGCACAGCTGATCAGCAGCTTACTTCAGTGTTTGGAAGGAAGGGTCAGATGTTTGATAACCGAACATACTGGGCTTTTCCAAGGAAACAAATAGAACCTTCAGAAATGGCCTGCCAAGTCTTGTGGTAGGTTTTGCTTGCTTGTTTTTTTTTTTTTTCAATGTTCCTTATCTCCTAACTCCATCAGAACAACTGTTGAATCCCTAATTGGTTTCCATGCCAGTTCTACTGAACTTGTTTCTTTTTTCTTATTTGTTTTCTTTTTACAAAAAACACTCCCACAGAGTACATTTCATTATAATCAGTGTAAGAAGCAACACATGCCTTTTAAATCATTTTTAAAAATTAATTTTGCTTACATTAACATTCCCAGATATGAGCTCAGAGAGGGTTTCAGTGTGTCCCTATGCTTTTTCCAACCCCAAGAGGGTAAGAAACATCAGCTTGGCACATATGAGACTGAGCAGATTCTGCAGTCAAAGCATTTCCGTTATGATGGCTATACCCACATTTGTCTATGTAAAAGCAAACTATCTAGCTGGTCACATCTGCTCCCTATTTATCTTCAAGTCATATCTGCTGATTTTACTAACAAAAACGAGCTGTGCTTTTCCCCCTGCGGTTGGCACAGCAGAGTTGGTACTGATGGAGCAGGCTCCCTCCCTCCTTCATCAACAGCGACCTCATCACATAAATCCAATTACATCTCCTCATAAGTACTGAGGGGTCGGGAAGGAAGAATGGAAGTTACATTTTAAATTGTATTCTGTTTTTGAGAATTATTACTATGTTTGAAAGAAGCAACCATCATTTCTGAAATGTCTGATAAAATTCACAATTACACATTTAGTTAAATAACTCTGAGACATGCCTTACCTTTAATCTTGTCCAACATGTAAAATGTCAAATTAAAAAGAATGTTAATCTGAGGAGTATTCCTTGATAATTACTTTGAGACTTGAAAAAAATCTCCCTAAGGAAGTTGCTTTGTACATATTTTTCTCTAAAACAGAGTTACTAAAAAATAGGAGCTCTGCTCCTCCTTGAAATAGGAAAAAAATATTTTTATTTATAGCATTTTGTTTTTGAAAAGTATTTAGAATTTTTTTACCATTATTTATTAGGATATGTATAATATTTCATTTTTATAATGTTTGCCCTGTATAAATTACACACACAGAATTTTGACTGAACATGAAAAAAATACTGAAAGGTAATTATTATTTTCTCTGTGTATGGTGGGAAAATGTCAGGCTTAGAAAGGGGACGTATGCAGACCACATTTTATAGTTAGTGATAAAGTGCTTTCTGCTTCAGCTTTGTGAAACAAAGCCAGTATTCTTTTCTTTGTATAATTTTTCAGATTTAATCTTATAAGTTACATGTTTTTGCCTGGTGTTATGAACTAGTGATCACAAGTGAAACTGTAGTTGTGCTTTGGTTCTCATGAAAGAAAATTTCAGGTCCTAAATTTAATTTAAGAAAATAAAGTTTAAAATATCTTAGTACAGAGGAGAGAGATTCAAGATAGTGGTGTGAGGTGAGGCAGAGAACTCCTCCTAAAACCACATATAATATGAAAATATAGTTAATACAACTAATCTTAAAAAAACAACAGGAAATAAGGCTGCGCCAGACTACATACACCTGGAGAACAGAGGAAACCTCACGAAACAGGGTAACGTACAAAGCTTTCATCTGGCGGGACCCAAGCGCTTCCTCCACCCCGGCTCACTGGCGGGAGGAAGAAAACTGGAGCAGGGAGGGGGTAGAAGCCTAGTACTGCTGAACACCCAGGCCTGGAGATCTGCTTTGGGAGCACAAACCTACATTGTATGATGCTCTGGAGATTAATTGGGTTGGAAAGCTAAGACAGGCAGAATACTTGGAGAGACTGAGATTCCAGCCATTTGTGGAGGACAGAGATCCACATCCGGCTGCTCTGGGACAAAGGAAAGGCAGGCAATCTGAGAGGCTTCCTAGCAGTGAGAGGGCTGCAGAAGGCACTAGGATTAAACAGAGATTGCTGCTCAGGAGAAAGGACAGGGGGAAAAAATTGTGCAGATACACATTGCCCAGCAGGTTGGGAACTTTCAGGAGCTTCAGCCATTCCATCGACTGGCTGGCTATGCAGCTCCAAGGCCACCCACTGTGATAGGCAGCCTGCTGCGCCTTCCTCCTGGCCAGCAAACTGGCAGCCCCTGCCCTTGTATCAGGCCATCCAGAGGGACTCCCCACCTATGGCAGCTCCAAACTCAAAGCCCAGAGGCTTACGCCTGTGTGCTTGGCCCTCTGGCTCTGACAGTGGAGACGGCACTGCAGCCAGGAATGAGGAAACAGCTCTTTCCTCCCTCTTGGCACCAGCACTGCTTCCCTGCAAAGCCCGACATCACTCCAGGGGCTGAGCAGCTCCAGAGACGAGAGCTTTTGGGAACTAGGCGGTGCCACATACAAATATGAGACGTCAAAAGAACCTGGTTCGGACCAAAATCTCAAAAATACCAGAAAAAAGGCCAAATGAAACTGGACTCACCAATCTCCTGAAAGAGTTCAAAAGAAAAAACATGAACAATCTCATGGAGGTACAGAAAAATATTCAAGACCTCAGGGACAAATTTAGGACTGAGATTCAATCATTAAGAGATTCCATATCTGAAATGAAACATACAATGGAGGCATTTGAAACAGATTAGATGTAGTAGAAAAGATGGTAAATAGATTAGAAATTAGAGAAAAGGAATACAAAGAAGCTGAGGCACAGAGAGAAAAAAGGATCTCTACGAATTAAAGAATATTGAGAGAACACTGAGACCAATCCAGAAGGAAAAATATTCGCACTATAGGGGTACCAGAAGAAGAAGAGAGAGAAAAAGGGATAGAAAGTATCTTTGAGGAGATAATTGCTGAAAATGTCCCCAGTCTGGGGAAGAAGTCTCTCAGTGCATGGAAGGGCACATATCTCCCAACATAAGGGACCCAAGGAAGACAACACCAAGACATATAATAACTAAAATGGCAAAGATAAAGGATAAGGACAGACTATTAAAAGCAGCCAGAGAGAGAAAATAGATCACATACAAAGGAAAACCCATCAGGCTATCATTGGACTTCTCAAAAGAAACCTTACAGGCCAGAAGGGAGTGGCATGATATATTTAATGCAATGAAGCAGAAGTGCCTTGAACCAAGAATACTCTACCCAGCAAGGTTATCATTTAAATTTGAAGGAGGGATTACACAACTTTCAAATAAGCAAAAGCTGAGACAATTTACCTCCCACAAATCATCTCTACAGTGAATTTTGGAGGGACTGCTATAGATGGAAGTATTCCTAAGGCTATATAGCTGTTACCAGAGGAAATAAAACCACAGAAAAGTAAAATAATTAATTACTAAGCAGATGCAAAATCAAATCAACTACCCCCAAATAGACAAAGAGTACAGGATATGACACCTAATATATAAAGAATAGAGGAGGAAGAAAAAGGAGGAAAAAAAAGAACCTTTAGGTTGTGTTTGTAATAGCATACTGAGTTAAATTAGACTATCAGATAATAAGGTAATCACCCAAGAACCTTTGGTACCAACGAATCTAAAGCCTACAATGGCAATAAGTACATACCTACTGATAATCACCCTAAATATAAATGGTCTTAATTCACCAATCAAAAGACACAGAGTAACTGAATGGATAAAAAAACAAGACCCAGCTGTATGCGGCCTACAAGAGACTCACTTGAAACCCAAAGATATACACAGACTGAAAATAAAGGGATAGAAAAAGATATTTCATGGAACTACTAGGGAGAAAAAAGCAGGAGTTGCAGTATTTGTATCAGAAAGAATAGACTTCAAAACAAAGAAAGTAACAAGAGAGAGAGAAGGACATTACTTAATGATAAAGGGGTCAGTCCAACATGAGGATATAACCATTAAAAATATCCATGCACCCAACACAGGATCACCTACATATGTGAAACAAATACTAACAGAATTAAAGGGTAATAGAATGCTGTGCATTCATTTTAGGAGACTTAAACACACCACTCACTTCAAGGACAGATCAACCAGATAGAAGATAAGTAAATAGATAGAGGCACTGAACAAAGTATTAGAACAGATGAACCTAACAGACATCTACAGAATATGACATCCAAAAGCAACAGGATGCACATTCTTCTCAGAGGAAAATAGAACATTTCAAAATTAGATGATATACTAGGCCACAAAAAGAGCCTCAGTAAATTCAAAAAGTTTTAAATTGGACAAACCAGCTTCTCAGACCACAAAAGTATGAAACTAGAAATAAATTATACAAAGAAAATGAAAAAGCCCACACAAACACATTAAGGCTTAATAATATGCTCCTTAATAATCAATGGATCAATTACTAAATAAAAACAGAGATCAAGCACTATATGGAGACAAATGACAACAATGATTCAGCACCACAAAATCTGTGGAATTCAGTGAAGGCCATGCTAAGAGGAAAGTATATTGCAATACAGGCCTACCTCAGGAAAGAAGAACCAACCCACATGAACAGTCTAAATTCACAATTAACAAAACTAGAAAAAGAACAACAAATGAGGCCCAAAGTCAGTAGAATAAGTGACATAATAAATATTAGAGCATAAATAAATAAAATCAAGAAAAATAAAGCAATAGAATCAATGAAAGGAGAAGTTGGTTTTTCGAGAAAATAAACAAAATAGATAAAACCCTAGCCAGACTTATCAAGAAAAAAAGAAAGTCTACACACATAAACAATCAGAAATGAGAAAGGAAAAATCACTATGGACACCACAGAAATACCAAGAATTATGAGAGAATGCTATGAAAAATTATACGGTAACAAACTGGATAACCTAGAAGAAATGGACAACTTTCTAGAAAAATACAACCTTCCAAGGCTAAACCAGGATGAAACAGAAAATCTGAATAGAACAATTACCAGAAAGGAAATTTACTTGTTAATCAAAACACTACCTAAGCACAAAACACTGGACCAGATGGTTTTACTGCTGAATTTTATCAAACACTTACTGAAGATCTAATACCCACCCTACTTAAAGTTTTCCAAAAAGTAGAAGAGGAGGGAATACTCCCAAACTCATTCTACAAGGCCAGAATCACTCTAATATCAAAACCAGGCAAAAACACCACAAAAAAAGAAAATTACAAACCAATATCCCTGATGAATATAGATGCAAAAATACTCAACAAAATATTGGCAAACTGAATTAAAAAATACATCAAAAGGATCATCCATCATGATCAAGTGGGATTCATCTCAGGGATGCAAGGATGGTACAACATTTGAAAATCCATCAACATCATCCACCACATCAACAAAAAGAAGGAAAAAAACCACATGATCATCTCCATAGATGGTGAAAAAGCATTTGACAAAATTCAGCATACATTCATGATAAAAACTCTCAACAATATGGGTATAGAGGACAAGTACCTCAACATAATAAAGGCCATGTATGACAAACCCACAGCCCACATTATACTTACCAGTGAGAAGCTGAAAACTTTTCCTTTAAAATCAGAAACAGGAACAAGACAAGGATGCCCACTCGCCCCACTTTTATCCGGCATAGTTCTGGAGGTCCTAGCCACGGCAATCAGACAACACAAAGAAAAAAACGGCATCCAGATTGGCAAGGAAGAAGTTAAACTGTCCCTGTTTGCAGATGGCACGATATTATACATAAAACCCCTAAAGAATCCATTCCAAAACTACTAGATCTAATATCTGAATTCAACAAAGTTGCAGGATACAAAATTAATAAACAGAAATCTGTTGCATTCCTATACACTAATGATGAACTAGCTGAAAGGGAAATCAAGAAAACAATTCCATTTACAATTGCATCAAAAAGAATAAAATACCAAGGAATAAACCTAACCAAGGAAGTGAAAGACCTATACTCTGAAAACTACAAGACACTCACGAGAGAAATTAAAGGAGATACCAATAAATGGAAACACATCTCATACTCATGGATAGGAAGAATTAATATTATCAAAATGGCCATCCTGCCTAAAACAGTCTACAGATTCAATGCAATTCCTATCAAAATATCAACAGCATTCTTCAATGAACTAGGGAAAATTGTTCTAAAATTCATATGGAACCACAAAAGACCCCGAATAGCCAAAGCAATCCTGAGAAGGAAGAATAAAGCATGGTGGGATTACACTCCCTGCCCTCAAGCTCTACTACAAAGCCACAGTAATCAAGAAAATTGGTACTGGCACAAGAACCAACCCATAGACCAAGGGAACAGACTGGAGAGCCCAGATATAAACCCAAGCATATATGGTCAATTAATATAAGATAAAGGAGCCATGGATATACAATGGGGAAATGACAGCCTGTTCCAACAACTGGTGTTGGCAAAACTGGACAGCTACATGCAAGAGAATGAAACTGGAGTATTGTCTAACCTCATACACAAAAGTAAACTGAAAGTGGATCAAAGACCTGAATGTACTTCATGAAAACATAAAACTCTTAGAATAAAACATAGGCAAAAATTTCTTGAATAATAAACATGAGCAACTTTTTCCTGACAATATCTCCTTGGGCAATGGAAAAAAAAATGAAGTGAGACTACAGCATGCTAAAAAGCTTATGTACAGCAAAGGACACCCTAAGTAAAATATAAAGGCATCCTTCATTATGGGAGAATATATTTGTAAATGACATATCTGACAAGGGGTTGACATCCAAAATATGTAAGGCGCTCATGTGCCTCAACACCCAAAAAGCAAATAACCCTATTAAAAAATGGGTGGAGGATATGAACAGACACTTCTCCAAAGAAGAAATTCAGATGACCAACAGGCACATGAAAAGATGCTCCAAATCGCTAATTATCAGAGAAATTCAAATTAAAAACACATATCACCTCCCACTGGTTAGGATGGCCAACATAGACAAGACAAGGAACAACAAATGCTGGGCAAGGATGCGGAGAAAGGGGAACCCTCCTACACTACTGGTGGGGATGTAAACTAGTTCAACCATTGTGGACAGCAGTATGGAGATTCCTCAAAAAACAGCAAATAGAAATACCATTTGACCCAGGAATTCCGCTCCTAGGAATTTACCTTAAGAATGTAAGATCCCAGTTTCAAAAAGACATATACACTACTATGTTTATCACAGCACTATTTGCAGGAGCCAAGAAATGGAAGCAACCTAAGTGTCCATCAGTAGATGAATGGATAAAGAAGATGTGGTACATATACACAATGGAATACCATTCAGCCATAAGAAGAAAACAAATCCTACCATTTTCAACAACATGGATGGATCTAGAGGGTATTATGCTCAGTGAAATAAGCCAGGTGGAGAAAGACAAGTACCAAATGATTGCACTCATCTGTGGAGAATAAGAATAAAGAAAAAACTGAAGGAACAAAACAGCAGCAGACTCACAGAACCCAAGAATGGACTAATAGTTACCAAAGGGAAAGGGACGGGGGAGGGTGGGTGGGAGGGGAGGGATAAGGGGAATAAGGGGCATTACGATTAGCATACATAACATTGGAGGGGTATGAGGAAGGCAGTATAGCACAGGGAAGACAAGTAGTGACTCTATAGCATCTCACTACACTGATGGACAGTGACTGTAATGGGGTATGTGGTGGGGACTTGATAATAGGGGGAATCTAGTAACCGCAACGTTGCTCATGTGATTTTACATTAATAATAACAAAATAAAAAATTAAAAAAATGTCTTATACAATTAGCTTTAAGCTAATGTATTTTTATTTGGAGAATTTCAAACCTAGTCATCAACTTGCTCTAGATAGGTATTCTTTACCTGAAAATGGTGTTGATAAGAGGTTGCCGACCTGTCACTGGGTGATACAACATCACAGTGTTGGTGAAATGTGATGATGCAGACTTTTATTTTGGAAAGTAAGAACTACTATAAATTATCTTTCTAGCTATGATCTATAGAATTTTTAGAAGTTACGCAAATGTTAACTTATGATGAGAGCCATTTCTGGGAGTCATTACATTCCTACCTCTTGCTACGTTCATGCATGTTGCCCATGTGATTGATGTCCAGATTGTCCTTTCCTTGAAGAAAATCATTAATTCTATGCTATTTAATTTTCAAGGTTTTAGCTGTTTCGGAATAATGTGGTACTAGCTCATAATATGTGCTTATCTTTGGTTTCCTTTGGATAGTAATTATTGTATATATGCTAATACATTTTGGTCATTCTATAATTTGCAATGATTCCAGCTATCTTTGGTGTCTGTAAAATTTCTTTGAGGTAGTGACCCAGAATATCGAGTTCCTTTTTCCATAAATGTTTAAAACCCAACATTGAATCAAAAGCCTCTAAAATGATCATAATGGTGTACCACACTTTGCCTTTCAAAAAATTCTTTCCTGCCAATGAAGTGATTAGCTAATAAAAAATATGGTTTGCTAGTCCGTAATTTGGTTTGCGAATCTAGGTTTGCATGCCTAGCTCATATCCCCACCTATCAGAATGTACATGGAAGTAGTGTATTCATAAATGTTAAATCTAAATTTTACACATTACTCATTGTAAATCACATAAAAATGCCACAGAATGAAATAGCCCAGCTTGACACTATGAAGAAAATTGAGCAAGAAATGAATCTCCATATCCTGACTTTATTATGATCTATACACATCTGGGGAATATAGTGAAGCCACCTGAAATCTCAATAAGTCAAAACTGCCGCCACACAAAGGGTATAGTTTAAATGTTCTTAATGAACTGTGGCTCTGAAGAGCTAAGCCCATGTGTCAAAAATATAATGGGCATTCTTCAGGTGCCCTTCATTTTCCAGTTCCTGTAGATTTTTTGCACAGGAACAATCAGGGCATTGGAATGTTATATAGACTTTGAAATAAGACCAATTTTCTGTAGAAAAATATGAATCACCTGACTCTAAAAATCTCCAAAATAAATAAATAAATAAGTTTGAAGAACTCATCATTAATATTTATTTTGATAGCTATGTAGATCAATATTATAGACTACTGCCAAATTCTCTTTCCTGTGGATTTTAAGAATATACTTTCATCACCAACATATTACAATTACAGATTTACTAAATAGTTTCTGGCACTAGAAAATATACTAAATAGAAGATGGAAAATGTTACTGAAACAAAAAATCACCCCAGAATTAGAATCTATTAGTTCAATTTTTATATTTGCTCATAACTAGTTGTGTAACTTTGCACAAGTCAATTAACTTATCTATTGCTTCATGTCTCAAATGTGGAAGTTGGATGAGATGATATTTGGGATATCTCCAAGTGTCAATACATGCCATAACTTGGGTAAAAACTATGTCCATTTGATTACACTTATGGCATAAGTAATAAATATCTCACCTTTAATGTACCAACCTCCCAAACTAAGTGATATGTCTGTGATGACAACAGTAAAGAAAACAACACCAAGGGAATATTAGTTGCAAAATTAGGTGCCTTAAAGATTATTCTATAAACCTCATGCTCTTGTATATAAACAGCACATATACAAATATTTAAATTCATAATCCATATAATATAGGCAATGTTTTCAAGATTGATAATTTTCTTTGTATATGGAGAGCTTATTAGAAAAAACAATCATGAAGAGAAAAGACTGAAACATGCAGATATCTCAGTACAATAGAGAGAAGTAAAGGCATATAGCTAGAGAAAAGACGGTATAAAACAAAAAGCAGGCAAAAAGAATCAAAAGTCCAGTGATTATGGAGATATCCATCATGTTAAGAAAAATACAGACTTTCACAAAAGGCTGGAAAAATTGTGATGGGGATTCATTAGGTTCAATATACTTTATATTAAAAAATAGGGAAATACTTAATATATTTTAGCAACTTTGGTTAAAATTTTAAAATGTATGGTATTTAATTCAAAAGCAAACTACTATAAAAGTTGCTCCTGTCCTTAAGTATTTCCTAGACCAGATGAGGAGAAAAATAAGTAAACAATTACAGTGCAATGTGATAAGCTCTTTAATAGAAGTGATGTGATATTAGTTACATATTTTGCACTAATGATGTGCTAGTCTCCATGTTCTTTGTTTTATGCATTATATCATCTTATGAATAGCCTTATAAAATGGATGCAGATTTTTCCATTTAAATGTAAGGATGGTTAGGCTAAAAAGTGATTAAATATCCTGCAAAGATCCCACAAGTAGTCAAAGTTAAAGTGGGCTTTGTACTTGTTTCTCTTTACTTCAACAGTCAATGTATTTAAGAAAGTTAGCATTCATGACTCCAGAAGCAGAGAATATGCAGACTGATGAAAAAATCTTTTCCAGAAAACACCCTCCCAATTTGGACAACTGCATTTATGTGAATATATAACTATTTGCAACAGTGAGCAGTGTTATACTTTGGAATTGACAACTCACTAATGTTTCAGCCAAACATGCAAATCACAAGGATTAACAGTATACATGGGTGTGTAGGAAGTTTGTAATTCATGACTTGTGTGTTATAAAATAATTTTTCAAATTATCTAGATTATAAAACCCACATTTATTCATGACATTATACAATATGATTCCCTTTAATAATGAATGTTCCATGTTTTCTTCAAGATACTTTGTCTAATCACATTCTTGAATACATGGTACCTTGGTTCCAGACCCCGTTCGCCCGCTGATTGTCCCTACTCTACCAGCTAAATACAACTTCCAAGGTAATTCCCCTTCATAGCACTTAGGTCTTACTCACCAGCTGTCACAATTCGTGAATTTGAACTTATAATTGCACAGTTCTCTTTAGTGTTCTATAAACCCAGGGGCCTGGTGTATTCCCCTGTGTATTCATATATTCTCTGTATTCTTATATTGTTGGTCACAGTGTTGCTGCTTAACAGTACTGTTGAATGAAAGAGGCCATATACCTAAGTGAATGAATGATGGAATTAAATGCTTAGGAAATTAAAATTTCTAGTTATTTTTTTTTTAGGGAAAGAACAAATTCAAATTTTAAAAAGCTCTTTGTAACAACAGAGAATCCTGAACAAGGTGTGAGGTGGAGATGATTGATTTTGGTGCTTTCTAAAACCCCTCATATTCTTGACCTCAGTGTTGGAATGTCAAAGAGGCAGTTGCTCAAAACCTGGAAGGAATAGCAACTAGTGAAGTGGAAGAAAATAAAAATGTTTTTAGATCTGCCCCTTCCCCAAAGATGATCCTATATTCTTAAACTCTGAAGAGACCTCTTTTAGGTCCTAAGAGATATTTTGTGTATAGCAAAAATTGTAACTCCACTTAAGCAACTGTGTCACCACAAGTCAGGCAGGCTCAGTAGCAGCTCATTGATGAAATGGTAGTCTCATCGGACACATGTGCACGCTGGCTCCTAGCAGGTTGTACACTGTAGGGGCTCCAGTCTAGACTTAATTTCAAGTTCCATACCTGCCTCTGTAGCTGAATGACCTTGAGAAAACTGCTTAGCCTTTAGGAACTTCAGTTTCTTCTTCTGTAAAATTGATATTAGATGGACTGTAAAGTTCATTTTATCTTTAAAAAAACACCAGATGCTATTTTTTCCCCAAACACAGCTATCATATTCAGTAAAAAATCTGCTATAACACATTGATCTCCTAACAAGGGTGACTTATGCTATTTATCTGGCTAGAACATCCTTACCAAACACTAGCATTACAAAGGGATTTATATACAGTATAAATCCTGAGAAATGTGCCGTTGGCAGAGGCAAATAGAAACTGCAAAACAAAATTAGGTATGTGCATATTTTTCTGGAAAAAGAGCACCTCTCTTCCCTTGTATCCTAGCTTTTAAATTTTAAATTTTGAAAATTTAGCCAAAGGAAACTAAACATTGTGCAATTATTCAGCAGCAATGCAAGTGTCGAATAGGAAAATCTGGATGGTGCTATGATTTCATAATGAGTTTCTTTGTTGTGTTTTTTTCCTTAAAGAAATAAGGGTTTAAACTTAGGAAGGTATCTATCTATCACATTTCAACAGCAATAAAAGACAAATATAAGCTGAATTAAAGCATGCTTTATCAAAAACACAAATACAAAAGCATTCCCTTATCATATGTAACTGGATGAATCAAGAAGGCATGGAATTTAAACTATTTTCAAACACTGAACATTGATTTGCTTAGAGTGTCATCATGTTCTCTCTTTTTCTGCACTCTCTTGAAGGCATCTCATCCACTCCTGAATAAATGATTTATTTAGTTTACGTTACTGAACTTATATCTGAGTCACAAAGATATGCAACTCTGCTGGTTATTCTCGCTGATGTCCCTGAGACACTTCGAACTTAAATTGATTATAAGGCAACTTTGATTCCTATTGCCTCTGCTTTAATCATTCCTGCCTTAGGAAAGTCACCACCATATCCTGACTACTCATGCCAGAGATCTAGACATTTTTATAGTTAAATGCAAAATGGAGAGTGGACTTGAGAACCCCCTGAGCAGACAAAACCACTTAAGATATATATCAAAACTAAATCTAGCTTATTTCATGAGCAAAAGTGAAATTTAACTTAGGTTATTTCTTGTAAATGCCTCTAGTAATCGTAAAAGAAACTTAAGACGGCCTTATAAGATGATCATTTTTAAACAATGTCCTGCCATCGGGAAACCCCCATTGCAACAATCAGTCACAGTAAAGATTAAACATCTTCCTCGTTTCCATTTCATAAGCTATCCTGTAATGTCATGCCCCTGAGCTGCGTGTCAGTTTTAAATTGGTAAATTCCTGTGTCACAGACTGGTCTTATTTGCACAATAAACTCACACTAAATACAGTTTATTGATTTGGTGTTTAAATTGTGCCATATTGGGATTTTTTTTCAAATTTATCAATTTTAGTTACTTTTCTCATTTTTACATCCAGTCCATCAGCAAATCTTGTCAATTCAACTTCGAAAGTAGGTCTTCAGCAGGTCCTCCTCTCTGCACCTCCACTATCTACTATGATCCAAAGCAACATCTCACAACTGAACTATTCTTATCCAAATCTTACTCTAATCCTTTTAGCACTTGGTAGTAATAACTACTTTTTAAAAATCTAAATGTAAGCCTGTTATTTCCTGTTTAAATATTTCCATGGTCGAACAGTGCAATAGAAATAAGCATGAAACTTCATTCACAAATCTTCAAGTTGGCTGGCTCTTCCTGACATCATCTCCTCTTTTCTAACCCTCATGCTATGTGATTTCCATCCTAACCCATGGACTACAGCCTCACTGATCTTTTTTTAGTTTTTGAAGCACACTGAGTTCTTTCTTGGCTCAGGGATTGTTTATCTGGTATTACCTCTGCTTGGAAGGTTATTTTGTCCCCCATTTGTCTGTTTCACTCTTTCTTCTGTTCCAGCTTAAATGTCACCTTTAACAGACTGTAAGTGAGCCCGTACTGGAATGAAATCTTGCCCAATCCATGCCATTATTGTCTACTCTGGCACTTTGTTTTCTTCTTTAGGACATTTATAAAATATATAATCACTGCATAAGTAACCTGCTCGTTTATCATCTATTTTTGCCTCTGGAACTTCATATGGTGAGATTATAACTATCTTATTTATTGTTGTAGCTCCTATGATAAACCCACTGCCTATTTGGTAGTAGTTGCAAAAAAAATTATTTTTTGAATGTTGAATAAATTAATGGATCTCACAGAGGATATAGAGTAATCATCCTGAAGTGAAGTTCCTGCGATATTTTTGCCTGAATATGTGGGGCTTGGGGACAGTGAGAAAGTGATCTGCAGCAGGTGAAGTGTGACATAAAATAATTGCATTTATAAGTGAGAGGGCTGCTATTTAACATCCTAGAAGACAGAAGGGTAGATGGTGCCTTGCAATATCTGCAAACCTAGTGTCCATGCGTAATATGAAAGACTGACCTCTTATAAAACACAACAGCAGCTACTATCATTTTTCACAGACTGTGCTTTCAAAATTAGATGCCAGTAATAGCGGCAGGGAGAGGGAAATGACAAAGACATATCAGTTTCCTCATCAGTGTAAATAGGCTAAAGTTGTTTACTGTTTGTAGTGTCAGAACAAATTTCCTCATAAGTTTCCATTTACACATTTTTACTGACAGCCAAACAATATCAGCATTATTTGCACTAAGAGGAGAAAATGAAAGTGGATATTAGACACACAAGGCACTGGGATTTAGAAAATAAACTGGCTCGAGGAGTCGATGGCTATCAACAGTTCACATGCCCTTTGGAGAGGATTCAATCTATGAAAAGAGGCTTATCTAGATTGTAAAATCAACTGTACTGTTCCCGGGAAATGAACGTGTTTGACCACACTGTGCATAGACCCCCGCCTCCTGTTTTCAGTCGTCTTCAGCACTCACCCTCCAGTTCTCTAAAGCCTTGGTGAACAGAAGAATGTCAGTAGCCAATTTCACCTTCCTCATACCTCCTATGGAACTGTGAGGGGTTTTACATTTCAGGAATATCTGGTTTACAACCTTCTGCTACAGGTGATTGTTCAAGAACTGAGGGCTTTCAGTCTAACTACCACTACATTCATATTTAATTAATCCCTACTTCAGAAAAGGGCTGTGCTTTCTTCCCTAAAACCATGGTTCTGAAACTGTAAGAGAGGCAGGCTTGTATTTGGGGGGGGGGTGTCTTTATGTGTGTTAAATATACGTAGGAGCAGTGAAAGGAATCAAGACTTACCAAGTACTGTTCAGGTACGTTGTTTCTCATTCACTCATTAAGGTCACTCTAGGAAGTATGTGTTATTGTCTCCTCAAGAAATTGAAGTATATAAAGGACATATATTTACTTAATGAAAAATCTTTATTCTTATCTGACAAATTACATTGATTTTATGTTTTAAACAAATTGGTGTTCTCTATAACAATTTAATTTCAGGTTTGGATTTTGCTCTTGCAGGAAATCATTTGAATATTAATTACTTTCTTTACACTGCTCCGCTTTCAAAATCCAAATGATGTTTTTTTCTCTTTGTTCTTTAGGGAAAGAATAAATGGCAATTTTCCATTTTCAGTTACCTATTGAAGAAAATCTTGCTTGCTTCCAATATTAGATAATTATGAATAAACCTGCTATCAACATTCATGGACAGGTTTCAACTCATTTGAGTGAATAACAAGAAAAGTGATTACTGGATCATATAAAAGTATGTTTAGTTTTGTAAGGAACTGCCAGTCTTCCAAAGTGGCTGTTGAACTTTGCATTCCCACTAGCAATTGGATAAATGTTGCCAGTATTTTGGATTTTAGCCATTGTAGTAAGCGTGTAAAGCTGTCTCATTATTGTTTTTATTTGCAATTCCCTAATGACATATGATGTCGAACATCTTTTCATATGCTCATTTGCTATCTGTATATCTTCATTGGTGAGGTGTCTGTTCAGATATTTTGTTTAATTTTGGGCTATTTGTCTTATTTTTGAATTTTAAGAGTATTGTATACATTTTAAATAGCATTTTAATCAGATATATGTCTACAAAGATTTTCTCCCAGTCTGTAACTTGCTTTTCATTCTCTTAACAGTGATTTTCACAGAATAGAAGTTTCAAATTATAGTAAAGTCCAAGTTATCATTTTTTTTCTTTCATGGGTCAAGCTTTTGATATTTTACCTAAAAATTAATTGCTAAACCCAAGGTCACCCTAATTTCTCCTGTTATAGTTAGAAATTTTATGGTTTTGCATTTTACCTTTGATCTATGATCCTTTGGAGTTAATTTTGGGAGGAGCATGAGGTCAGTGTCTAGATTCATTATCAGATGTGGGAGTGTCCAGCTGCTTCAGCATCGTTTATTGAGAAGACTGTCCTTGCTGCGTTGGATCGCTTTTTCTCCTTCGTCAGAGATCAGCGGACTGTATTTGTATGGATCTCTTTACGGACTCTCTGTCCCATGCCACTGACTGGTCTATTCTTCCAACAAATGTGCTGTCTTGCAGCTTTCTAGGAGGTCTTGAAATCAAGTCATGTCAGTCCTCTAACTCTGTTCTCATCCTTCATGATTGTGTTGGCTAGCGTGAGTCTTTTGCTTTTACATACAAATTTTAGAATCAGTTTGTTATCTTCAACCTCAAAGGAACTTGCTGTGTTTTTTTAGGAATGCATTCAATCTACAGATAAAATTGTGAAAGACTGACATTTTAACAATAATGATGTAATACAGTTTTAAGATGTGAACATAAACAAAAAAGGCATGATTCATGAATTTTTAAGGAAGAACTACATCCTCCTACTGAAACACAAATGTTCTTTACAAAAAGCAAATACTTTAGACACGCACAAATATACATCCATGCATATAAAGCATCTCAGCTGGACCCTCTGATTCCAACCTTCTGATATCTTCTCATTGCTTATAGGATAAACACAGCATCTTACCATGGGCTACAAGTTCCTACATGATTGGCTTCATGCCACCTTCTCAAATTACATTATGGGCAGTCTTCCTCTTTCTCGAGCCTCACTCTAGCCATCTCTAAAAAATTCTCTCCAATCTATAATACCTTTCTACAGAGCATTTAAAAATACAAATCTACAGGACTTCATGCATGGAGTTACTCTTCCTGTCCCTCTGACTGGCATTCACTTCTATCCTTTGATATCATTTCTTTTCCTTTGGTAAACTTTCTCAGGCCCTAAGCATTTGTTAAATGCTCCTATGAAACTGACCATCGTTTCATAGCATTTTCCATGCATATGGCTGTGATTATTAATTTAATATTTGTGTAACTTACACAAGAATAAAACCCCAGGAGAATAAGAATATTTCCATACTCCTTATTACCTTTGTCCAGGATCATGTAGAGCACCTAGCACAAGGTAGACATTTTAAAAATGTTAAATGAACAAGTAAGTGAAACAGTGAAGAGATATGTCATGGTAAAATTTAGGAAAATGCAATGATAATATAACCCACCAGTAACGTTCATATTGTGTCCTAGTAATATTGCATTCTTAATATCATAATTTGCATAAACAGTGAAGATTCTAAATCCACAAATGTATCTGTAGAAAATTCAATACCTAATGATGTTGAAGAGTAGGGCTTGTTAATAGAAAAAAAAATGTAAGTTTTTTTTGTGTGTGTATATGTACATGCCTCACCTCAGTTATTATGACCATCTCCCTGAATTTTTCATTTCTTTCTCTCAAAGTTTCAGTTCTTTTGAGGAATATTTTGAATCACTTGCTAGAAGAGTAAAGGTAAAAATGCATCTGCCTCTGCAGGGGAAAAGAATCGAAACCCCTTTTTGTTAAAGGCCAACAATGAAATAAAACTTATGAGGCATGCATCAGTGGAAAAGTATATCATAATACACACAAAGAATCCAATATTGCTTCATTCAGTATTAAGCTGTCATGTCTTTCTTGCTGTGTTGTGGTTGAAGATAATACTGTAGTGTATTAAACCTTCACTGGAGGTATTCTTGGCTGAGACTGATATAAAACAGTAAAAGCATTTTCAGAATTGCAGTTCATTAAACACTCTTATACCCATCATAGGGCATTTTTCTTTTCTAAATCACACAGTGCAGTTGGTGCAACCAGTAAATTTAAAATGAGAAAGATATAGACAGTGGTTTGCCCTGGCTGCTCTCATCAATCTGAATATCCACGGTGGGGAAGGTATCAGTGCCCTAGATCAGGAAGGAAAAATAGTGGTGCATGTAAATTACTTAATGAATATGCAAAGAATATATAGTACAATGTTCAAAAATTCTCAAAATATATGTGTGGCCTTAAGTTACAGAAAGTCATATATTATTCAAAGACTAATCAATTGTTTTTTTGCCATTAAGTCATTTCAGCCTTATGTTACATGTTATTTTTGATGTGATGGCTTCAGAAATCAGGAGTGCTATCCTCAGTAGATACTTTGAATGAGTTGTCTTTGTTTGAAGAGGAAACTTCAGTAAAAATTAAATCAGACTGAATCTGAAAAAGTCTCTGGAGACTCTGGCAAAGCTTAAACATATACATATTTGTAGAACAGCAGGATACCAGCTGCTCAGTGATGTACAGTGCAGACACTGTCCTTCGAACTTATTAGCTTTTCCTCTGCGTAAAATGACTAATTAGTTAGGTTGTAAATCCAAGAACCCCACAAAGTCTTTTCACAGTGAAAAATTATATTGAAAAGTCACAGTTCATTTGCTCTAAAGTGGAGTTGTTGGTGGAAAATAATTGTATCAGCTGTTGTACAGCCCATCTAGGTCTATTGGGATCATTCCCATGTTTGAAGATTAAGAAATTATATCAGAATTATTAGATATTTTGTCCAAAAATACATTGCTTAGGATAGAGCTACGTGAATTTAGCTCTCTCAACTACAATGCAGGCTTTTTTCATAAATGTAATGGACGTGGCATGGAGTGAAACCCTGCCAACATGCTGTGGTTCAGGTACCAACCTTCAGTCACACACCGTGCATTGTCAAGGTTGATGAAATGATCATTTTGAGTAACTGCCGAGGATGAAAGCCAAATGCCATTTGTATTATATCTAAATTTCCATTCATCCGGGGTTGCATTATTGGAGGGCAATTTACAATAACCACTCTTTTGAGGACATGACCTTCATTAATAATATACACAGTGTATCATTTAAACTTTCCAAAAACATTTTATGGGGCAATAGAATCATCTCCATTTGCAGATGAGGAAACTTAAAATTTGTAGTGTTTAAGTAACTAGTTCAACCGTAATAGTAATAAGTGATAGAGCGGGGTTTAGAACTTACACATATCCTACTTCAAAACTTGACCTTCTAGTTGCTACATATCTTGCTATTGTGTATCTCATTTATCTTTTCCTTTCTTTACATTTTTTCTTCTTTTCTTTTCACTACAGTGCTAAGACAGCCACTCCCTCAACAGATCCTGATAACATATTTAATGTCATTTATTTTTAACAGCATTCCACTAAGAAAAATGTATCAGAATTGCAAAGACAAGACATAGTAAGTCCAGGTGATTATAAAAGAAAGTTCAGTCACTCTGAAAAACAACAACAAAAATCCAAAAATCTATACTTTAAGCAAAACACAATAATTATGAAAATTTTTCTATTGTTTTATCAGTTCATTGTCTAAGTTTGGATACAGAGACATAAAAATGACATAGATCAAAAATAGGGATAGCTTCACCATAAACCACTCCAACATGGTTTATCACCATTCTAAGCATAGTTAGATGAAGACATATGATTTAAAAAAATATGAATAGTATTGCCTAGACAATTTTTATATTACCTCTCCACTGAGAACTTCTGGTTTATATTCTTAATGTTTTAAAGCCTGAGCCCCTGTTGTTCAAATAGTTATTGCTCTGTATTTTACTATACAATTGGTTTCTGAGAGTGATTAACTCACCAATGCCCATTTAACTGTTTTGGAAATATGCTCCCTTCTCTGCCACAAACATTATAAACCTTAAAATCCCCTACCCTTTCTTTTCACTCCTGTGTGTTTTGTGTTGCTAGACATGGTGGAAGTGATTTGTCTGTATGATAGATGGTTTAACATTTGAGATAGATTTCATCATAGTAGACTAGATATATAGAGATTTCCCACTATTGTGGCAACTGATACAAATTCTAGTATCTGTCTCGTAAGCATTCTTCTACCTCATGATTCTGATAATTGTTAAATAGTATACCATATGTTGGAAGAAAAATGACTGCAATGTGGCAGATGGGTGCACATGGTTGCTTATGTTTGAGAGGTAAAAACAAAATAAAACAAAATAAATCTTTAAGGAAAGTATAAATATGGATATTTTTAAAATATAGGGCTATCTCTTTGGAAGCTATGCAATCATTCTTTATGTGTCCCTCTGCTTCTGCCACCATTAAGCTGTAAGTTCTTTGAAACAAGGGGCCATGACCAATAGTAGAAGTCAAAAGAATGCCTCCAGACACAACTGCAAGCCTGTTTGAGGAAATGGTTAGCAACTGCAGTGGAAGGTTGTAGTTGACCAACCTCCAAGCCTAATCGCCTCTCTACTCTTGGAATAAGAAGACTATAGTAATGGAAACTACTGCTACCAGCCAGAAATAAAGACACGACATCATACCCAAATATGTCTACTTGCTAACGTTATGTGAGCATATAGATAATACCTCTGAGATGCTGAAGATATTTTTACTTTTACTGAAAGCAAGTTAGGTTCTGTGGGGTTGCTCACTCAACAGAACTCTAACTCTTTCTCCCTAGTCATCTTCATCTAAGGATAGTTACTGACAGAAGCTTGAAGGGGCAGCTTCAAGCTTCAAATGGAGGAGTGTGAGAATATCCACAGGGGACAAAGGAAACACAGAAAGATCCTAGGTCACTACTGAGACCATTAAACCATGACATTAGCATTCCTCTGCCTATTTTTGGACTAGTCATGTAGGCAGAAGACTTTTTTTTTGTCTAAGGGTCTGGTTCGCAAAGCCTCGAACCAGATATGTTCTGATCAGTAACTTATTTTGGATTAGAATTCAAAAAAATCTGAACACACATTTTGGGCTCTATGAAACTTTGTTTTACTCTAGACCCATGCACTTTCCTTTTGATATAAACACATTGTAACCGCAGTATTTTAAGAGAATTCAGTGAACATGCATAATGGAAAAGGTGGGTTATCTGGTTGCTGTTCATAAAGGAATAGCACCTCTAAGGTTTCAAAATGTTTGCTTTATAAACTACCCTCAGCCTGTCACTTTCAATTTCTGTTTTCATTATAAATAAGCAGAAAAGTGTGTAGACTGTCTGTGTTGCACTAAAACACAGCTGTTGCCATTTGCTGTCCCATCAGTCTCATTTTCACGTCATTCTGCAGTAGAATTGAATTGAATCATTTCATCTCATCTAGTACAAGAAGTATTCTGCAGTTCAGTAGCAGGAAGCCCTTAATCCTTAATTTCACTTCCTTTTGTGTTTCCAAATAGTCTAGATTTGAGATTTTCTGTTTCCAGCTGTGGCATTTGTAATATGGAATTTGGCGGTCTTAGACACAAATAAGGACCTGACACCACCTCACTCCCACACAAAATTAAAAGAACCTTTGCAAAACTCTTGAGTATCAAAACATAGTAAGATTCTTTCAATTCCAGGTAATTTTAGAAAAGAGTGTGAGTTTCCATGACTAGGAAACCATGTGGTTTGCATGTGTATTACACAAGTTAAGAAGGACAAAGATTCAATGTAAATTGTGTTTGTATTACAATAAAAGAAGAGCTGGATATTATTACTTAATAATAACCACTAGGTTCACAGTGTGTATTTTTCAAACAGTGACAACATATTATATCACTTAATTTTTTCAACTACACTGACTTAGGCAGGCAATTATTATTAACACCTGCTTATAAATGATGAAAGTGAGGATTGATTAGAAAGATTATTAATATTAGCTCAAAGTTATGTAATCCAGTGGCTGGAACATTGAGCATACTTTTCTGAATGGATGAATAAATGGAAACATCAACTAATAACCTTTGGAGCTGGAATTCCAATTAATTTACAGAACTCTTTTCCAAAGAGCACAGCTTCTTACCCATATTTATATCACCAGTTTTTACATAAGTTTCTACCTCAGTCAAGGTTTGTTATGTTTGGTGACCTTTTATCTAGGTCCTGTGCTGTTTCTTTGCCTGGTACTTGTCTGTATTCACACTGATGGTAGGAGGTGGTGTGGTACTTTCAGATAAGCTCTCTCCAGTAGGTATGGGCCCTGACATTTATCATGCATGGATTCCCTTGTCTTACACACTTGCCAGGAGGACCCTGAGGAAGACTGTCGCTCAGGAGTTGGCAACAGTTGCAAAATCTGTGTGACACGAGGCCCACTCCCTGGGAAACTGACAATTGGGTGAGAGATCTGGGTACAGTGGGATCCCCCCCCAGTATACATATTGGACAGGGAGATAATGAGAACTTTGATTTTTTTACTTCTTGGGATTATTAAGTATTATCATAGTGGGAATACTTTAGCATTTTTATTCAGCCCCACCAAAGCAAAGATCTTTTGCTTGGGCAATCCTTCTGCTCAGAAACCATTGCTTTTAGTTCCCTCCAACTATCTTTCTCCCTTGGCCTCTGACCCACATTATTTCTCATACGAAAGATTTATTGTACTCTTTTACATTTTTTTGTCACTGTAACATGCAGAGGCATATCAGTAAAAGGCCACTTGCCAATTAAAAGCAGAATACAAATAATAATCAACAGAAAATTCTGTGTGAGTCTGCCTCCTGCAAAGAACCCCTTTGTGATATCAGACATTGCAGAGGCTTCCTCAACTCTTTCTCAGAGAAAATCAAAATCTCTTCCTGTCTACCAATAAGTGAGTCAAATGAAATTTCCTAATATAGCAAATAAGAATCAAATGATTTTTTTCTAAAAGTTTAACATTCTTATCTCACCAAGTTAGCTACAACTACAGGTTTTTTTTTGTTTGTTTGTTTGATCTTAAAAATAAATAGACTACAATTTAGAGGAGTTTTAAGGTTAGAGTAAAGTGGAATACAGAGAGTTTCCATATATACTCCCTTTCACCCCACACCCAGCCTTCCCCACTATCAATATACTTCCTGTATCAGTTCATTGCAATTGATGAACCTGTATTATTGCTCAAGTCCGTAGCTTACATTAAAGTTCACTTTCAGTGTTGTACATTCTGTGGGTTTTAACAAATGTGTGATGACACGTGTTCACCTTTGTAGTGTCACATAGAATAGTTCCACTGCCCTAAAAATCCTCTGTGCTCTGGCTATTCATCCCTCCCTCCCCACCAGCTCCTGGCAACCATTGATCTTTTTACTGTCTCCATAGTTTCGCCTCTTCTAGAATGTCATGTTGTTGCCATTAAACAGTATATAGCCTTTTCAGTTAGTGATATGCCTTAACAGTTCCTCATGTCTTTTCATCCCTTGACAGATCATCACTTTTCAGCACTGAATAATATTCCATGGGTTGAATATACCACGGTTTATCCATTCACCTACTAAAAGACATCTTAGTGGATTCTGAGTTTTAATAATTACGAATAAAGGTGCTGTAAACATTTGTGTGTAGGCTTCTGTGTGTACATAAGTTCTCAGCTCATTTGGTTAAATACCGAGGAGACTGATTACTGGGTCATTTGGTAACCAAACTGTCTTCTAAAATGGCTATACTATTTTGTATTCCAAATTCAGTGAATAAGTGTTCTTGTTGCTTCACATTCTCATTAGCATTTGGCGCTGTCACTGTTTTGTATTTTGGCCATTATAATAGGTGTGTAGTTGTATCATGTTGTTTAAATTTTCAAATCCTTAATGACATATGATATGGGAGTACCTTTTCCTATCTTCTCACCAGTATTATCTTCTTTGGTGAAATATCTATTCAGATATTTTGCTCATTTTTTAAATTGAGTTATTTGTTTTCTTATTTTTAGGAGTTATTTGTATATTTTGGATAGCAGTCTTTTATAGATATGTCTTTTGCAAATATTTGCTCTGAGTCTGTGGCTTGTCTTCTCATTTTCTTAAGAGTGTCTTTTTGCAGAACAGAAGTTGTTAATTTAAATGAAATCTAGCTTATCAATTATTTATTTCACGGACTGTGCTTTTGGTGTGATATCTAAAAATTCATTGCCAAACCCAAGGTTTTCTATATTTTCACCTGTGTTATCTTCTAGGATTTTGTACTTCCATATTTTGCATTTAGGTCTCTTATCCATTTTGAAAGGTGTAAAGTTTACGTCTAGATTCTTTTATTTTTCCTATGTTTTTGGTTTTTTTTTTGTCATGTGGACATTATTCCATGATATCCAGATATCCAAACAGTTATTATCAGTTATTCCGTATACCAAGATGTCCAAACAGCTGGATGTCCAGTTGTTTCCATTTGTTGAAAAGACTGCCTTTTTGTTATGGGTTGAGTTTGTTCTTGGTTCTTGTCCCCTCTGAAACAAAGACTTAAAAGGCAGAGGCACAACAGCGAAGCAGAACAGAAGTTACATTTGAATACACTGCAAGGAAAGAGCAGGCCAGAAGCAAAATAGACAAAGGCCCTGAACTTTTTTGGGGGGTGTCTGTCTATCATGTCCTAGCTGGGAGGTACTTCTCTGATGACGGGATGAGGTCATCTGATTGACAGTTCTAGTATACACCCATTCCTCTTGGTGTACATGTCTATTCCCAAAATGCACACAAAAAAGTCCATGGTGGGGTTGGGGAGGGAGCAAAACAGCAATGTAAATTTTATTTAAATGAGATCATGATGAGGAATGATTTGGGTGGTTCTTAGTTTTGTTAGACTGCATCTGCATTGGGACCTGGCTGGGGCCAGTCTGCGTGCTCCCAGTAGGCAATAAGTTATCTCCCTTCAAAGCCCTTCTGTCTTCAGGTGGGTCTCACTATGTGGGCAGAATTTGGGCAGTTTTTTTTTTTCCTTGAACTTTATCTTCCCTTTCCACAGCTGCTCATGTCTATCTTTTTACCTAACATTTTCTTCACTGTGTTGCTTTTATTCATTTGTTAACAATCAGTTGTCTATATTATGTGAGTCTATTCCTGGGCTCTTTGTTCTGTCCCATTAATCTTTTTCCAGGAATTTTATGCTTATTTCATGCAATGCTATTGCAAATAGATAAGACAGCCATTATTACACTCATTTTGTAGGTGAGACAGCTTAGGTTTCCAGAGGATAATTATTTTGCTCAGTATCTAGCCAAACCATGTGAAATTCAGCTTCCTGTTGTTCCATAGCTTCTGCTCCTTCCACTAACCCAAATGTCACACTGACGCAGAAGAATTTGGGTAGAATACACAAAGGAAGGAGGAAGCAAGGGTGAGTTCAGCACTGCTTAATACCAAGTGCATTGGTCCTTCCTTTTGTTAGGCAGAAAGGCAGGTATGAACGGAATGAAGACAGGGCGGGCCCACCAAGAACTCAGGGAGTTAATCAGATAAAGCCAGAGAGCCAGAAAAGACTCACAGAGTTAATGCCCTTTGCAGTGTGAGTTCCTTCCACATGCTCTGAGTCTGGGCTGACCTTCAGATTTGCTCTAGCTGATGCAGGTGAGATGGGGCAGAGACATGGAACAAGCATCATGACTAACTTTTCCTGCTGATGATGAAAAATGCCAAGATATGAATAGCATAGTAAGAACAAGAAGGACTTATTTTAAGGCTAAGATTCCATTTTAAAAGAGAGTTAGAAAGTTAGATTTCTAACATTTTCTTTGGTAATCAGACAATAGCCCACCCTATCTTAAGGCAGGGCAAGCAGTTTTAACTGACATGTTCCCAGTGCTTGAGGGGAACCACTATCTTGGAGAGGAATAAATTCCTTGTGTTAGATTTAGCTTGCAGAATTATCTAGAGGACTGACTGGCTAATGACATAATGTCTCTCACTAGAGAGAGGCATCATGAAACTACAAGTCAAGTCTTGCCCAGTAACCCCACCCCTGCCCCTTGCCCCATTCTTAAAAGCTTTAAAAGACAGAATCCTAAGCCCTTAAGTGTGCCTCTTCCATGAGGTTGCTTGCACTCCCCTTTCTTGGTGTGTGCATTTTTAAAAGACTTCTCACTGTTCAACTTACTACATTTGTCTCTGCGCTCCTCCAGTGGTGTCTTTGTCATTTTGCTATTTCATTCTATTTTCCAGACTTTAAGCACAAGTCTTCACTCTCTCTGTCCTACTTCAGATAAGTAGGGAGAGCCTACTGAGAGCTTCTATTTGATCTTGCAAGTTCTCATCAGTGAGCTTCCCCTTCCTCTGTTTTATTCAAGTGAACCTACCTTTGTCTACCTTGACTCTGGCCCATTCCTCCCGTGGAGTGTTCAAGCAAAACTTTTGCTCTGCTTCTCTACTGTTTCTCTGCCCTTCAATTCTTTGTTGTGGCAGGGACAGAACCGAGGAAAACAAACTCAACACCCCAACACTTTCTCTCTTATTTTCTTGTGATCTTTTATGCTCTCTTATTTTAATCTTTATCTAGGTCTGGATTAATGCAAAAGAAGGTTAAGAATTTTAATGCATACACTGAGTATTTAAATCACAAAAATGCTCAACCCTATAATTGCTCCATATTTAAAGCAAAAAATTGTGTGAGTAACCTGACTTATTTGCACATCAGCATTGTTCCCCACCCCCATTCTCATGCATGAGCCCAAATAAGGAAGATACTAATGCTCTTAAATCTAAAAATGTTCAGGGCCAATTATTTGCTTTTATAAGCCTCTTTAGAAGGCATAGCATCAAAGGAGGAAGATAAGTTAGTTAAAAACCAATTTGCAAAAAAAAAAAAAGCATTACGTGTGCTTTTACTTCTGATTTATTTTTCAGGTATTCAGTGTACATGCTGTCATTGGGGATACTGCTTGACAGATGAATCTGTCACTAAGAAAAGAAGATAATCATGTTTTTTTTTAACTATCCTAAGAGAAATCAGAAAACTCTTTGCAAGTTCTGGGAATGTATCTGAAACAAGATCTGGTAGAGACCCATTAATATTTTTTGAGATAATGTTCTTTATTTTCTTATCCTAAATTGCACAGCGATAGAAGTTTTAAAGGGCATGCTGTTTATTTGCAAATAGCATTTTCCCCAATGTGATGGGGGTAATCTGAACAGAGAAAATTGTGTTAATGGTTAGAAAGAATGTCAAATGTTGAAATGGCTTTATTATTCACACTCTATGTTATGTGAATTTGAGACTATAATAATTGTAGAGAAATTAAAACATTTAGTAATCACTTAATTGGGCATTTTCAAAATTGTTCTTCTTTCAGCAGATACTAAATTAGCTTCTCTTTTGTGCTATTTGCAGGTTTATTTCAGCATATTCAGAAACAATACAAGTGAATGAAGGGCTAAATACATCAAAATAAAAGTGATTGTTGACTACTGAACTTGAATAGAATATTAATGAATCTTAATTGAAGTCCTTTACTTTCTTCAAATTTTATTCTCAAGTGTAATTGTAGTTTGAAAAGTAATTGTAAAAGGGTGTACCAGTATCCTGAAGTGATTTTCCCAAGTGTCTACCACGTTACATTACTCCCCTTTGATGTAAATGCGTAGTTTTCTCTCATTGCCAATGTTGAAAATTCCCTTTGGAATTTAAAGCAAGTTGATGACCCTCTTAAAATAAGTGGGTGCTCTTTAAAAAAAGAAGAAAGAAAAACACTTATTCCTTCTCTTTTCCACTTCTATCTTGTCAGCGTGAAGGGGAAAATCTCAATGAATTTTCTCTGTCAAAATACAGAACATAGTAGTTTTCTTCATTAAAATCATTCTTATTAAGCAAAATAGTAATTAATAATAATAATAATAATATACTGGATGATTACTTTGTTTTAGGCCCTTTACTAAGTCCCTCCTTTCATTTAGATTATTTCCTTCATTCCTTGGTTCTACAATTTTCTAAGTAATTCATCCAAGAATAAACTTACATGAGTGGCTATATAAGGAAACAATAATGACCAAACATTTTATGAGAATCCACTTAATTAAATGTACACTGTTTTTCAAACATATTTTTTTTAAAGTCTTAAAATGGATGGATAAATTTAAAGATTCAGTAATGTCATAAAATATACACACAGAATATTTGTGGGCAATAATGGACTTAAAGTAGGATATAGTCCAGGCAACATGGAGCTATCTTGGACCACCCAATGCAGGGGATAAGAACTGGTGGGATTTTGAAATATACATGTTATGTGTTGTTATGATTAATTTTACATGTCCACTTGACTAGAATTAGTGATACCCAATAGGTGGTAAAACTTTATTTCTGGGTATGTCTGTATGTTCCTGGAGAAGATTTGCATTTTAATTGGTAAACTGACTAGAACAGAAAGGTGAAAGAAGAGCATATTTGCTCTCTGCATGAGCTAGGACAGCTGTCTTTTCCTGCTCTGGGACATCACATCTCCTGGTTCTTAGGCCTTTACCTTGGACCTGGACTGCACCATTGGGCTCCCCTGGTCCTCAGGCCTTTGGGCTCAGAATAAGTTTATTACTGGCTTTCCTGATTCTCTACCTTCCCGATAGCAGATCGTGGGCTTCCACAGTGAATGGACATACACAGACTCTGAAGACACAAGTTAGTTACACTAAGAAGGGACCCAAAAACCCATGGTCCCCACTGCTACTTTTCTCTCCCAGCCTGCACCTACCATGATCACCTGACAGAGGAATAGAGGCGTGGTTTAAAGAAAACTCTGCAGGGTATACACGTGCCACCCAGCAGTGGGCAGTTGCAGCTCAACAGCCCCTCCCTTGGACAAAACAAATTCTCCAGCAGACAGAACTTTGGGAACATCTGGTTGTTCACTTTGCTTGGAAGGAGACATGGCCAGATAATGTGACTATATACTGATTCATAGACTCTAGCCAACGGCTTGGCTGATGGTCAGGGACTTGGAAGGAATTTGATTGGAGAATCAGTGATAAGGAAATTTGGGGAACAGATATGTAGATAGATCACTCTAAATGGGAAAAAAACATGAAGATATTTATGTCCCATGTCAATGCTCACCAAAGGGTAACTTCAACAGAGGACAGTTTTAATAATAAAGTAGAAGGATGACCTGTTGTGTGGACACCAGTGTTTCCTCAACTACCCATGTCATTGCTCAATGGGCTCATGAACAAAGTGGCCATCTTGGTGTTGGGGGGGAAGAATTTTCCCCTACCTTTCAAGGTTCTTCTGTCTGGTCTAATCAAATTTACATGAGACAGATTAACAGGAGAAAAAAAAAAACAAAGTTTAATTATGAACATATTGAGACCCAGTAATAAAACTGAGACCCAAAGAAATGCAGCTTTTATACATTCTAGACAAAGAAACATAAATCTGTGAGGAATTGACAAGACAAATAAAACCTAGGTTTGGGACCCTCTTTTAAGAATTTCTAACGAATTAACTCATGTCCACCAAGGAGAGTCTCTCAAATTTAATGTCAATTGACTATGGATCTTAATTATGTCTGCAGAATCCCTTCACAACAACACCTAGGTTAGTGTTTTATTGGATAAGGAGGGAAAGGTGTGTGTATGATATAAAATATCAACTTCCCTTCCTTCCTCCAACTTTCCTGGGACAATCTCTTCTAATCCACCCTACCTAGACTAGGAAGGGAATTCTGGGGAAAGAAATTCAATCTACCAAGATGGTCCAACACAAAGTTATAACACAAGTTCACTGTGACCAAAGGAAAAAAAAAATCGGTGTTTTCATACATTAGTGGGGACTATTGTTATTCTTATTGATCTATTTCCTTTCTCTAATTTTCCCCTTTTCCCATACCTTTATTCTGTACTTAATGCAGCAAGGAATGTATGTAGCATAGCAGAAAGTAAGAAGAACACACTTTGTTTCTGACTTTTAAAATTCTTAGGCTGTGGAGAATGAAAAACATTACAGATGACTCAAATTACATTAACAACTATATCATGAGTATGATCTAGGCTTCATTACTGTGCATTATCTCTACTTTCGGGATAGAATTAGATCATTTGTTTGGGGTAGAGATGGAAATAAAAACTAAGAGGAAGTGATGAGTGTGTAGGCAAGGTAACTGCAGGGAAGAAAGTTCTGGGTAGAGCCCTGAAGAGCTCGCCTAACCTAACCTAATATATGTTTAAGATGACACAGCATTTCCATCTTCAATTTAGGGTGATGCTCTGCAGATGAATTGAAACATCTGGGATGGGGAAGCATTCTGCTAAGTATCTAGGTAGGTATGTTTTTTTTAGAATCAAAGATATTTCCTATGTCTGGTCTGAAGATAAGTAAATGACTTCTATGCCCCCGAACAGCACAGAAGTAGCACAGAACATGCTTGGACCTGAAGGAACATCTCAGGTGTGACCTGTGTGAGCAAAGGCCTGAGGTCTGGATGGATGGAACCTTGAGTAGTTTGCGGGATTTGAGAAATATATCCAAATCAAGTTAAAAATATCAATTTAGACATTGTCTCCTGGAAACATGTGGGGATGACTCAAAATAATTAATACCAAATTTCTGCCACCCTGATAGAAAGGTGGCTCAAAAATAAAAATTAGTAGAATTCTACAAAATAAACATATTAAAATTCAAATACATAAAATCTCTATGACTCTTACATTTACTAATTATCAAATTCTAAATGGTAATACCACTTATGGTCCCAGCATTTTATATAATCTTTTTTTGTGTGCTTAAATTGTGGCTTTGGTCCTGATCTTTCACTTCTTGGCTATATAGTACAGTTGTTAAGAGACTAAAAATGTTGCCTTAAATAGCCTCTCTGTCCCTAATTTTTTGAAGAATTTAGAACTTTAAATCCCTCCACATTCTTCTGGTCCATGAATAGGTACTACAGTATGTAATGAAACCTAAGGCATCCTCCACCGTGGACTCAATCCAGTTCTATTATTTGATTTTGGGAATGGATTTTGAACATGGGCCTGTTTGACTAATCAGAGGATCATTTTCCTGTTCTCTTCTATTTAAACGCTGAGTGGCAGAGCTGTATTTGGGAGGGAAATGATTTCATTACCCCAACAGAGGGAATTGCCAATCCAGCAGAATAGCAAACGCCAAGTTGGCTAAGGGAAAATGTTCCCTGTCACAGCGAAGGAGCCACAAGAGAAATGTCAACAAAATGTCACCTCAAAGACAATGACTACAGGATTATAGAAATCTAATTAGCCATTTCATTAACTGAGTCTGTGGAGATGGCAAACAATGGGGACTTGGAAGCATCCATTCAACAGAGAGGCATGGAACTGTCAAGGAGATTGTTCAGTGATTGATTCCTTGCATTTTTTCAGGTGGTAAAGGTGGGGGTAGGGAGGTTGAGTGACTTATCAAAAGAGTGTATTTCAGAAAGTTTTTAAAAATCAAAGCACTTCAAAGGAGCTAATTCATTATTGTGAATACATAGAACATAATGGACAGTAATACTTTGGAAAATTTCATTTATTTTCTGCATCCTACATAGCCTAATTAGGTAAATTTGAAAACATAATGTGCCAAGGGTCACATCTGACAAAAATCATCAAAAATATGGTACTGGCACAATTTCATTTTCATATAGCACTTACACTCTCTGTGGATTACCTGATTACATTAAAACTCTTTGAAGTCAGGTGTCTTATTTTACTAGCTGTTATGTCCATAAGTTTTAGGATCTGAGACATTTTTAAAGTAACAAGTGAATCAAACCATTTTTAAAAGGAACAAAGTCAAAATAACACAGCAGAATTAATGCCAGAGAAATGACCAAAAAATTGATAGCACTGTTACAATTCTGATTTTTTCAAACAAATCACCTGGTCTTCAATTTAATTTCCTACTAAAATGTTAAGTATTGCCACTGAATTTTGATGGGGATGTTATTGCAGATAAAAAGCACTGAAATAGACAGCAATCAAGCTTCTGTCAATAATACCTTTTCACTTTGGGGCTCATCAGTGTATCCTCAGTGGTTGCCACACATTAACAAAACACGCAATGCATAATCAGGCCAGTCACCACTTCTCTGGTGTAATTAGTGGCTGCTGCTTTGTGATGGCCTCTCTCACTTCATAGGTCAGAATTTACATTGAGTCCATGGTGATACCTGAAGACTGTGTAGTGTGAAGGAGACAGTTGTGTTGTTCATACAGAGACAAGCATAGAAAAAGTGGAGGGAATAAATTCTATTAAAAAAACAAACAAAAATAAGGTGGAGAAAGACAAATACCATATGATTTCACTTATTTGTGGAATATAAAAACAAAGCAAAACAGAAGGGACAAAATAGCAGTAATTCATAGACACTGAGAAGGGACTAATAGTTACCAAGGGGGAGGGTTGGGGCTGGTCATGGGGAGGGGGAGGGGGATAAAGGGGCACGATAATTTCTAATCACAATATAAGTTATTCATGGGGCAGTAGTACAGCATGGAGAATACAGTCAGTGATTCTGTAACATCTTCCTATGTTGACAGATAGTAACTGCACTAGAAGAGGTGAGGATTTAATAATATGAGTAACTGTTGAACCACTGTGTTGTATATTTGAAACCAATATAAAAAATTGTGTAGTTCCTGTGGAGGGTTCCAGGGTGGGGGGAAGAGTGTTCCCAGCCCAGGGTGAATTCCCTATGAATCCCATGAAACTGAAGGAGGGCAAGGGGAAGGACAGGTTGGATGAAGGGGGTTTATCTCTCGCAGCTTGCCCTCGTCCATCTCCTCCAGCTGCGGCACGGGCTCCTCTCTCCTGCCCACCCCTTCCTGTAGGGGCTCCGTGGCGATGACTGGCAACCGTCACACCAATTGGGTACCAGGAACAGAGCGGGGGTGGGGGGCAGAACATGGCCCTTTTCTCTGCACCCTTCCCCCGGATTGGCTGGAGGCTCTGCGGTAAACATCCACTGGTATGTGAATGGACTCAGGCCAGGCGGGAAATTCTGGAAATTCTGGGTGAAAACTTCCATTTACCCCACATTGTATATCCACAATACTTCAATTAAAAAAAAACAACAACAACTTATTGTTAAGTAAAAAACAATGGGAAGAAAAGGAAAACCTAGGCAGGACTTGAAAGATGTTGGCAATGGCCATTCAAGGGAATCATCAACAGAAAGCACTTTTAAGTCATCTAATGTTATTTATGCAATTGAAGATCTACCACGCTTGTACATTACAAAACAATTTCTTTCCACTAACGTTGTGGGGAGATTTTGAACTTAGAACAACTTGATATTCACATGAATGCTGGGGTTCTGATTACACTTTAATTCAAGGGTGACTCCACGTGTAAAAAAGGTGGGCTGTTGGAGTGACTGCTAATGTTACTGAAAGCCGGTCCTTGTCACCGAACTCACATCACAAAACACAATGATGAAGTTCTGAGGAAAATAAAGAATACTTTATTAATTTACAAGCGAATGAAGACTGGCAGGTCGGTGCCTTAAGAACCATCGTCCCTCTGAAGCACAAGTAGTTAGGGCTTTGAAAGGGGAAACTGGGAGAGGTTGTGGTGTTTATAGACACATAAAGCAGCGACTTGCAAGGATCTAAGCAGGTATTCTTGCACTGATTCAATTTATTTTTATTTTTCTTATTGATTCCTCCTCAGGACCCTGGGACAGGATGGCTTAAGCTCTGCAAAATCAGCTTTCTGCATTATCTCTGACTCTGAGACTCAGAAAATGGGGAGAACAAAGAGAAACTGAGGCCTCTTAGTGGGTACAAAGTTAGTATTAAGTTTTAAACCCTGAGATTTAATTCAGTTTTCTGTGTTACACCAGGACAAGAATCATGAAGTGAGAAGTTCAGATAAGCAGACTGGCTGTTTTTTTCATAGGACACTTGGAGAGTCTCTTTGACTGATTTTGCAGGACAGTAGTTTAGGTGTCATGAGCATAATGCAAATGTTTTCTCTTTAAGAACCAAACTTAAAACGTCCCATACTATGTTTGTATCTCAGAATATAATATAGGACAGAACGAAAGGCCAAATTTCTAATTAATTAAGAAGTGCTGACAATTCTATGAACTATCACTTTCCAAATGAAGAGGCTGTGATTCAGCCAACCTGACAAGTTTAAGACATTGACAATTAAAAAGTTCACCTGCAGAAAAATAAAATTCTGCAAGAATATCTCAGTGGCAATTCAGGACATTTAATTTTTTTCCAGATATATTGAATTTGTTCAAAAACTAATTTTCTACCTAGAGGAGGCAGCAGAGCAAACAAACAAACCTAATAATAGAATATTGGTTTAGAATACCAAACAATGAGATCAATGAAATAATGCATTGTACTGGAGGAAACTACATTAAAGAAACTTTGAATAACAGAACTGGTTACTCTATGATTAAAAGTAAAGGAAGATAGTTTTCAGAAAAGGTTTCTACTTTGTTCTTTAAGATTTTCAGGAGAAAAGGCCATTTCAAAGATTGAGTTTGAGCTGGTTTCTTTAACAAGGGATTATCTATGGGCCCCTTCATTGACTAGGATCAGCAATGACCTCCTTCAGTTAAGTGCGATCGCTTGTCTGTTTGACCTGAGGTCTCCTGGATATTTTACTGTCATTAGTGTTGATCAGAAAGAGATAATGAGCTTATAAGTGTAAATACTATATTTCTTAGTGAAAATAGTCCTGAAACCCGTTTCCCTGGATTTCAATTCCCTGTGAGACTAAAACATTTTTAAGCAGAAGACTAGTCATATGAACAAGTCTATTTTCTCCATTTCATAATCTATAAAGCGGAGCCAATAATAGACATTAAGATATTATATAAATGCTAGCAAGAATTAATAATAAATTTGGAAATAATCACACTTAAGAAGAAAATGACATGCTTTTCTGTATTCTCATGTAACAGAGACATTTTTAACCAAATTCTAATAAACCAACTAGTTGAAAAATAAGAACTCTTCTAGAAAAGAACCTGACATGCTCATCGCACACTATACATTTATGACAACTTACATGGTGACTACCCTTCACTACAGTGATTCTCAAAGTGTGGTCTATGAAGCTTTGGACATGTTTAAAATACTTTTAGGGTATCTATGAGGTCAACCTACTTTCATAATAATATTAAAATATTAATGTTCTTTTTTACTGAGTTGACATTTATATTGATGTCACAAAAGCAAAGAGTAAAACTGTTAGTTCCATAGAAAGAATCAAGGCAGTGACACCAAAGTGTGCTAGGTGATCCCTGTGTTCTGCATCACCACACACAGTAAAAACAATGTCAGTTATACACAAGAATGTGCTGGATGAAATAGTGAATATTACCTTCATTAAATCACAGCCCTTTAATACACCTTTATTTAGTATTCTGTGTTACCAAATGGGTAGCTCTTCTGCTGTAAACCATGGTAAACGTTGCTTCTAGGAAAAATGCTTATATGGTCATTTGAGTTGTGCTAAATTAACTTTTTTTCATATGCAGTCCCATTTTGACCTGAAGAATGTCTGACAGATGAACTATATATATTAAGAGGGGCATTTGTAGACTTTTCCCCAAAAAAGAAAAGAGTAAGTTTATCACTGTAAGGAATACAGTAGGCAGTGTGTTCCCAGTGGTATAATCTGGTATGTCAAGTGAGAATTAGAAATTTGAAAGACCTCCATCTGCCATGTAAGATTGCCAGCTTCTCAGAACTTTAAAGAGATGTCTGATAATTTTTTAGTATTTTAAATAAATACAATTTTTATCTAATGAATTGGCTCAACATTTAAAAGTTCTGCATAATTCAGTGAACCAAGATTTTCCAATTGATGAGTTCATGTTGGATGCATTCTTTCAAGAGTAAAAGATCTGTTCAATAGATTTTAATGCAATCTAGTAGGAAAAGCTCATTGATATTGACTCAGATGCCACAATGAAACTAACTTTAAGAAATGATCTCTTAGTGTGTTTTCTTGTGACATGAAAAGTGGTACGCAAAATTATATGAAGCAGGATTTTCAGGTACTCCCATTCCCAACTATATATCAGTAATTGAGGCTGGACTTTTTATGACATACCTCAACCAAAGCAGCACATGACAACAGATTGCATAGGCTAATAAGAAAATCTAGCTGCCTTCTACTGAACAGGTCCTTAAAAAGATTTGTGAAAAAGAAAAAAGAAATAAATGAATGCATCTCTTCTCACTACATTTGTTTTGAAAAATGAACTATTTTTGATAAATGTTATTTATGTTCAACAGAAATGGGTTGATTATTTTAATAAATAAATTATTAATTAAAAAATTCAAATACGGATAATATTGGTAGATAAAACCACAGGAAAGAGGCTTTTTGGGTCCCTCAATATGATGTAGTCTGCAGGGCTCTTCTCCTTCATGGATCTTAAGCTCTAAATCATAAATTTCATTGACATTTGATAAATGTCCTAAACAAGAAACCTGTCATGTACTTGAAAATACTCCAAATCTACTAAAAAGTTCTCCTGGTTTCTCTATACTCTAATATACCCTTGACTGGGATTTTCTTCAGATTTTGCACATTAGGATAATACTTTTGTTTTTTTTGCACATTTAAATAAGGGACTCACATTTTTTGCTTAAAGATGTACATTCTGTGCATATCATTTGTAGAGATACCTTACAGGAAATCCTTATTATTTATTTTAAAGAATGTTTCTTCTTTCTTAAAAAATATATATATATTGTTATAGTTCTTGATGACCTGCAGTTGTTTATTAGGTAATATTCTCATTATTTCTCCTTTAGAAAATTTACATCCTTTGGTATTTTTAAAGCTACATGTGATTTTGACATAGAATATTTAGGTACTATATCTCCTAGCCACCTCTCCCCCATCCCACTCACTGGTCTATTTGACAAGGCAAACTTGTTTTTCATCACTATGGATAATTGACCACCAGAGCTTGAGTCAATAATGGAAGAGGATTGTTGTGGCATGAATAGTTCTCTCCTCGGTATTCCTGAGACCACTGGAGAGTTCTGTGAAATTAATAGTGTTGGGACACTAATGGACTCTCAAGTAAGAGAATTTTTCTGCCTGACTGCCTTGAGACGAGACATTGTTCTTTTCCTGCCTTTGGACTCAAACTGAAACATCAGCTCTTATTGGGTCTTGAGACTGTCTGTTTTTGGAGTGCAATATATGCCATTGGCTGTCCTGGTTCTCAGGCTTTTGGACTCAGACGGGAAATACATCATTGGCTTTCCTAGGTGTCCAGCTAGCTGACTGTAGGTCTTAGGATATCTCAGCCTCCATAATTACTTGAGATAATTCCTTGGTTTTGTCTTTATTAGTTCTGCTTCTCCAGAGAACCCTGACTAATACTCTGGCCCTGTCAAAAATTTCTTTTATTCTTCCAATTATGTATTCAGAATTTCCAAACTACATTGGCTTACTTATAAAATTCTCATGGTGCATTATTATATTCTCTTGATATACATATTGTCTACATAAGTGTATATATTATTTAGATATGTGTGTGTGTGTGTGTGTATATGTATATATATAGGCAAGTGTTAATGTTTGCATTTATAAAGGTATAAAACAGTCTTGCATAGTCAACAAATACTTTTTCAATATTGTTGAGTAAGTCCTACACATCATTTTTTTCCTGGTATTAATATTATCCTTGATTATATTTTTTATATAAAAAATGAATAAAGAAAGAATATTTGTCTTATTTTGGAAGTGACCTCAGCAAGTTCCCAGAGAATAGCTGGAAGGGTCTCACTTCATTTTAGAGATAAGAACAAAGGTGATACTAAGGTATTTGCCCAAGGTCGCAAAGCCTGTTGTGGGGCAGAGCTGAGATCAGTATACAGTTGATCTAAGGTAGCTCCATATTCTCTTTGATTACACCATGCTGCCTCTCCGTTTTGCGAGTTCAACATCTCATAGGGATTCTATTTGCTTCTTTTGTTTCTTCTACAGCCTCTGTCATGGGATTTGGGGCCATGGCCACAGCTACTCCCATGCTGCTCCTTGCTTGCCAGTTCTCCGGGAAGGCTGGCTGTGTAAACAATGGTTGATTATCCTGTTGGCACAGTTTTGTGCTTCTAACATCTCTGCCATATGTTCGTGTTTTCCCACTGGAAAATCTTACTAGTTTGTAACCTTTTTTTTTCCTCAAGAGCAGAGACCATGACTCCTACTTCTTTGAAAATTTATTTTGGGCTGAGGATAGTACACACAAGACCAAGAACTTGGTAAACAAAATGAGAATTCAGGCCCCTCTTCTTACCCCTGTATAGCTGGTACATACAATTCCTCTATTAGCTTTTTGCTGTTAGTAGCTTAATACAATGTAAATATGTTATCTTACAGTTCTGGGGCCAGAAGTCTGGTCACATTAGGCAAAGAGGAATGCATCAGCAGGGCTGCATCCCTTCACGGTAGCTCTCGGGGAGAGGCTCTGGTCTTGCCTTCCCAGCTTGCAGAGGCTGCCTGTATTTCTTGACTCTGATGTTTAAAGTGAGCAATGGTAAATTGAGTCTTTCTCAGCTCACATCACCCTGCTACTCTGTTTCCATCGTCCATCTTCTGCTCTCATTCAGACTCTTCTCACTGCTTATAAAAGAAGCCTGTGATTACATTAGGGCTACTGGATAACCCAAGACACTCTCCTTATTTTAAGGTCAGCTTATTAGCAACCTTAACTCCTTCTGTAACCTTAATTCATCCTTGCCATGTAACTTAACGTATTCACAAGTTCTGGGGACTAGGGTATGAACATCTTTGGGGGCCTGTTTTACCCAACGCAGTTCCTTTTTATCATTTATTATTTATCTGTTATCATTGTTGATTATTTCCTTACCCCTGTATGTGCCCATTATCCAATTGTGGACCTTATGAGCATAGTGTTTGATCCTACCCATTTTTATACACAATCCTAATATCCCACAGCATGGAAGAGGTTAAATACATATTTGATGAGAAGTAGAAGCATGAAGAAATATGCTGCTTAAGAATGTGTGTCTTACCTAGAATTGAAATATACATTGAAAAAAACCTGTGATTGAAATAATATTGAAATATTGAAAAAAAAACCCTGTAAGTATTGCTTTATCACTCCATAAACATTTAAGTTCTTTCCATATACCAAGAGCTGTTCTACACACTCTGAACAAAAGCAACAGAAATCCTTGAATTTATATTCTAGTGATTGGTGAAAGTCAACAAAGAATTAACAAAATAAATATTGTATTTATGTTGTGTACGAAGGAAATGGATGTTGTAAAACTGGAGTATGGGAAAAAGGAACATATATTTTCATACAAAACTTGCACATGAATGTTCATCACATCATTTTTCAAAATAGCCAATAAGTGAAAACAACCAAATGCTATCAGTTAGTGAATGGAAATAAAATTGGTATATCCATTCAATGGAATGCTACTCAGCAATAAAAAAGGAAATAATTACTGATAACATGCTACAATGTGGATGAAACACAAAAACATCATGTTATGTAGAAGAAGCCCCCCACAAAGTAACATGTATTTCATAATTCCACTTATATGAGATATCCAAAAAGACAGATCTATACAGATAGAAAGAGGTTAGTAGTTGCCTAGGAGTGGGTTTATGAATAGGAAATGACTGTAAATGGATATGGGATTTCTTTTTGGGGTTATAAAAATGTTTTAAATTTAGTTTGTGGCTATGGTTGCACAAATCTCTAAATATGCTAAAATCATTGAATTATAAAGTTAAAGCAGGTGAGTTTTATGGTTTTTAATTATCTCAATAAACTTGTTAATTATAAAATAAAGAAAATGAAGTGCAATATGGTAATGGTGATCTAGAGGGTTGGCTAGGTGCAGGCTTAATTTTCATCAAGGTGTTCTGGTTGGCGCCCATTAAGGAGGAGGTATTTGGTTAAGTGGAAGTGATCAAAGTGCAGATATATAAGGCATATGGTTTCCAGCCAGAAACAAAAACCCTGTGAAATGTCTCAGAGGCAGGTGGATAGGTAGTATGTTGCACCAATAGCAAGGAAATAAATGTGACAGAAACAGAAAGAGTTGAGTAGCTGGAATAATTTAGGTGTTAGACGGTGCATAGGATGGGCAGGGCTCGATGAGGCACTGTGAGAGATTTGACTTCACCTTGAGTGAAATGAGAGAAAATAGAAGATTTTGAGCATAGGAGTGAGATGTTTTCATCTACATTTTAAAGTGATCTTGATGTCTGCTCTGTAGGTAAGTCTTGTAGAAGGCAAGGGAGAACACAAGGAGAAGCAGGGAGATTGGGGACGAGGCGCCTGCAGTAACCCGATTATGAGAAGTTAACAGCTGGAACCAGGGAGGTAGGCATACATAGGGTCAGATGTGGTCTGAAGTTTTGTCTGTGTATATGTGTATTTTAAGGCTAAAGAAGGCTCTTCCTTATCTTCATGACAATAATATGACACCCAGTTCTTTTCCTCTAAGAAGCTGTATGTAATGTGCCAGTTTGCTCTAGACCCTCAGACACCCTAGTCGTTTGTCATCAAGCAATTTCCTTACCTTGACTTGTTTTTGATTCTATAAAGCAGTAATGATGCACACTTATGGAATCATTGAGTGATGAAGAAATAAAACAGATTTGAAAACATAAAATTTTATCAATGTAATTTATTTTAGCTGGTAGATCAAATAATGAATAAATTCTCAGAACTATGTGAAGAAAAAACAGAATAAAACAAAAATTTTAAGTCTTAAATAGTAATTATCTGACTTCTAAGTATGAGAAAAATGAAAAGAATGTTTGCTTTTAACTCAAAAGAACTATTCAAATTATATCTTAAGATTATTTGAAAATTTAAAAATTACATTTATTTCATCCTCTTCTGTGGGGACTATTTAGAGAAAGATGAGTAGGTTCATATTTCAGGAAAAATCTAATTTTTTAGATTTTCAAATCTAAAATTCTAAAACTTTAAATATGATTTTTAATAAACAATGAATTACAGAGAGTGTAGGAAAAGATTCCCCCTTTGAATTACTCAAAGACAGGACCTTTTTCCTTGTTATATGTGAGATTTACGTGAGGATGGATATTTATGCACATATGAATATCTAACAATGAAATTATTCAATTCTTTGAATTGGTAAGAGATACTGATGTACATACATATCATACTCCATGTTATACTTAATAATAGAGAAACAAAAAAGACAAAGACCCTAGGAGATGCCAATTACTAATAATCTAGTATATGAGTATGATCTTTGATTCCAGTTATTAAGTTTATCTGAACCATGTAATATTTTCTATGACCCATAGGTAATAAACCCCAAGTAAATATTTGCTCAAAAGAAAAATTGAAAATAATTAAAATTTTAAATGCAAAAATAGCTGCAACCATGTATCTGAAGATTTGCATTCTGTGTAAGAATCAAATTATGATTAACAAGAGCATATCATAGTCTTTCAAAAATTTTTTTAAAAGGTGCCTCTTGGCCAAAAAAATCAAGGTCATGTTTGCAAATTTATTTTCAGCTTCTACAGTATTGTTTTAACTTAATATAGTTATTTTGTGATGACTTTCTTAAATATAAAGTTAAATTTAAACTAACAGGCTAGCATGACACTTGATAGTTTACACTCAAGATATAAATACAAAATATAGCCAAGATTCACTTTCTAATTGCATTGGAGCCTTGTAACGCTGTATTTGTATCTAATAACCATAGTTACCTTACATGGAAATAGAAAGCTTTTGAGATGGATCTGTTTATAATGAATTATAGTCTGTGTTAAATCGCATTATGTGATGGGTTAATGAATTTATCAATAAGAAAAGGTATTTTTTCTGTTCTCTCTTCTTGTGATGTGACTGGACATGCAGCTTGGCTGTATAACCACCTAAGCAAACAGTCTATTAGAAAATATGTGAATATAAACATGTAAAACTATTCAGAAAGAAAAATCCTTTGTTCTTTCCCAGGTCATGATAACTTAGTTATGGTAGCATATGATCTCAGTTTTCTATTAAATTGCTACTTTATGGTTAGGCAAAGTTATAAAATAGTCTGAAAGCAATGTTTCCCCCCCAAAATCATAAAGCAAATGCAATAAGGAGCAGAAGCCAGTTTCACTGTCTAGTGTCACAAAAAAAGAACAAACAACAGGGATCCACCTTATAATCAAAGAAGGCCAATTCACAGGGAAGTGTTCCATGCAGAGCACTAGGGCACTGTGCACGCAGAGCAGAGCAAAATACTTGCTGGACTTCAAGTTGTTTTTATTAACCAGTTATATAGAAAGCTGCAACAGATGCACCAAAACTTTGACGTTTTTACACAATGGGAAAGTGTTTTTTCACTTATACGATCAAACAAGATATTGTGCCTATTCCACTGGACCTCTTGGGCACCTCTTTTTAAGTGGTGATTCAGGACCCTGTGTGTTCCTGTCTCCCAGCTCTACCATCCCCGTTGGGTTTAGAGTCCTCTGCTGGATAATCTGCCTTCAAACAGCCAGTGGGAAAGAGAAAACAAAAAGGATATCAGGAATTATTTTGGATGCCTGGTTTGAAAGTGAACACACCTCTCTCCATTCCCATTCCAATAATGAAAGGTCAGTCACCAGGACCCTCATAACTGCAAGGAAGTCTAGGAAATTAGGTCTAGCTCTGTGTCCAGTTTAGAAGATTTGGTGAGTTTATCGGTGTGTCTGCGACAGTGTTTTAATCTCTAGGGTGAAAAAAAGAGGAGGCAAACAAGATGTGAATTTCAAACCATCATAAACTGGGGACCATCTGTAGAGATTAGAATATTCCAGAAAACTACTATGTTGATAAATCACACCCATATCCATAGTGTTTTCAATAGAGAAAAAAAAATTTTTTTTAAGTATATAGACTAGGGATAGGGTAGCTGGGTTATATATACCAAATTTCCTTCTGCCCCATAAACTTCTCATCCATTGGAACTCTTCCATTAACTACTAATCCTAACACCTTCTGAAGTTACAATTCTCCTACTAAATACTTTATAGGATTATCCCAGTAAGTACAATAATTTATCATTTAATTCCCTATTATATATCTGAGAACTTGATGGGATGCTTTCAAAAGATTTTATCAACTGGAGGGCTGGGGATAAAAATAAAGAAATAATCCCAGAGTTGGTGCATATAGGGCATATTTTAATGATCTTCATTTTAAGTTCTTTGCTTTTTGCCTAGCTTCTGGCTTGCTCTCTATATATATCAAATGCTCTCTTTTGATTCCAGGCTGGGGTATTCACAAACATATTTAGTTTCCTTGGAGTCTAGACCAAAAAGAAAATTGAAAGAGAGACAGAATGGTTCACTTTCTCATTTGTTTAAATGTAGCTATCCACTAACTGGTTTAATATTTGATGATCTAATCTTTATCATCTCAGGGACTTGAGGAATGTTCCCTTCTTCCAAGAGATACCATGGCCACCAGGAATAATGAGAATATATTCTAGTTTCCACAGGTTAATGTTAGAATCTACATTTTTAGCAAAATTGTCCACTGATTCATATGCAAATTAAAGTTTGAGAAACACTGCTCTATATATCTCCCACTTGAAAAAATTTGCAATGGACATAGCATTAAAAAAACTTGGAGAATTTGCACTACAAAGAAACTTGCTTACTTTTATTACTATTATTATTATTATAATTAATCTGAATGTCCCAATTATATTTTATCATAATTGTTTCTTAACAAAATACCCACTAAGATCCCACAAGAGGCTAATGTTCTGTGACACTCAGATTGAAAAATAGATTAAATGTACAAAATGGGAAAGAGCTAGAGTCAGAAAGTTAGGCATTAGGTTTTATCTGGTGTTTCCTCCATAAACCACCTCTAAATTGGAAGATTCATTCCAATATTCTTGGTTAGGTACCCTGATTCTAATGTGAATAATTTTATTTGTCCGTTCATTCATTCATTCTGCAAATATTCTCTGAGGTCATATTATTTATCAGCTGCTTATGTAGGGTTCAGCTAAAGCAAAAGTAATCAATGATTTCATCAGAGGAAGGAGACATATAAGTAAAAAATTAAAATTGTATGCATATATAAAATACTTACAGTGGGTAGACACATCTATTTCAATAGACCATTAGTGAATGTGCCTTAAAATGAACACTGATTTGTTGTGAACTCTATCAAAATATTGATATTAGCATTAGCTTATTGAGAACTGAGGTCTTCAATGACACACTGCAGTAGCTCTAAATTGTTTTGTATATTCAAAATTCAATATATACACATATACACACATAAGCATATACACACACATCATCGAGTAGTAAAAGTTTTTTGGATTTGGAATCAGGATACCTGAATTTGACTCTCAGTTCTTTAATTCTATAATAACATGTGGTTACAAACATAGCCCCCAAATTCTCTGACACATCTCCCTTTGAGAGGTGGAGTTTCCTATCTTGAATCTGGGTGGACTTGTTACTGCTTTGATCAAAACAAAATGATAGAGATGAGGCTATGTGTCTTCCAAGGCTCCGTCACAAAAGGCCATGCATGCAGCTTCCCCTGGTTCTCTTAGGAGGGCTGCATGGAGAAAAGCCAGTCACCATCCAAGAAATCTAACTGCTTAGACTACCATGTTGGAGAAGCCACTAGTAGAAACATCAGTCAACAGCTGCAGTTGAGTTCCTAGCCAGCTGCTAGAATGATTGCCAGCCGTGTGAGTGGGACATTTTGGATCTCCAGCTCACTTGAGCCTTCAGGTGACCCCCACCTGGCGGTTGACTGTAACCACGTGAGAGACTCCAAGCAAGAAGTGCGTGGCCAAGCCCTTCGCAGATTTCAGACCCACAAAATTGCAGGCAAAACAAAATGGTTGCTGTTTTTAAATACAACATAATTTATTAGGCAGTGATGATAACAGTGTTCTTGGATGAGTCACTTAATCTCTTTCTTTAAACTCTGAAGTCTTGCATCTCTAGTGGGAATATCATCTCTTCCTACTGTTGCAAACCTTAAAAGGATGTTGCAAACCTTGGAGTACTGAGCAAATACTTGTAGTTTTAGTTTATTCACTTACTTGTATTTTTTCTTAACACATTTTTTCTCTTCTTTTTTTTTTTCTTAACACATTTATTGACTACCTACTGTATGTCAACCCTGTGCAATAGGTGAGGGTTATAAAGAGAATGTCATTAAATTATGTGTTAGGAAGGCCACGTGCCTAGAAGATAACAGTAAAAGAGCAGATTCACGATCAGTCCTTGGGTGTCTACACCCAGGGTTCTCTCCCACACCTCTTGCAGACAGTATGATACCTTAACACTTAAGATTGGTAACAGGTAGTGATAATGCATGTTTTCAAAGCAATCAAGGCCTGAGGCAGATGGAGAAGACAGAGAAGGAGACCACATGGAATAAGGAATGTCAGCTTCCCCTTCATTGGGAAAGGCCCATTAAAAAAAAAAAAGAATTAGTCTATAATGGTACAGTTTTTCCTTATATTTCTTCCACTAAAATTTTAATCACTACCCAGCTCTTTCCCTCCCCCTTTTGCCTATAGATCAACTTTCCAACCCTTCTGTTCTAAGAATATGAACACCTTAAAAGTATAAAATATCAGAAATGAGTTAAACATGAGGCTATAGATACATTTAAAAGGAAAAACCAGTATATCTTAAGCTAAAGGGAAAGGTAGTCAAAATTATAATGTGAGAGTTTGATGACTATACCTTACACAATTCACAGACATAAAGTATATATATGTAACTATAAGGGATATAATTTTAGCTGAAACACAAGTAGATGAATTTATCATCTAGCTTTTATTTCTGTTCATCCTGTCTGGTACACTATAATGTTCTTGAAGAACTATTATAATGGACAAGTTAATCCTGTTCTTAAAGATTAATAAGAACACTTAATTCATTCAAAACTTATTTGATTATCTTCATTAGCCAAATAAAATGGGGATAGGGGAAAGGAAGACTGGTTTAATTTTCCATCTTCACTAAACATGAATTAATGAGTTAAATGGTGGAATACATTAAATTGCATTACCTGCAGAGGAAAGCAAGTACAATGATGTAAGCTACAAAACGTAGGTATATTCTCTTACACGAAAAGAACCAAAATATTCCTTAAATGAACTGTTGGATATCTAAGTGATATTTTCTCTTTTTAGATCCCATGTTGTCATTATTTCATTTTTACTCAACTTTATTCAGATACACTTGAAGAAAAAAATACATCAAATTTTGAGTGTGTTGATAAATTTATATACTTGTGTAGCAACCATCACACACCAAGATACAAAACATTTCTTCTACATTAAGTTTATCTGTGAGTTTCCCACTCAGTGTTCATCTCCTTCCCTCTAAATTACACCCTGTCCAGACAAATACTGATGAACTACTTTAAATCATTATGAATTTGATTTGTACTTTTGGAGTTTTAAATAGTGAAAGCATACAGTTTTTACTATTTTGTGTCTGGCTTCTTTCAGTCACCATAATGATATTTGGATCCATCCATCTAGTTGCAGATGTCATAGTCCATTTTTTTTTGATGAATAGCATGTTCTTGTATGATTAGATCATGATTTGTTTAGCCATTCCCTTGCTAATGAATGTAAGCTTTGTTTCTAGATCTTAGCTATCGTGAATAAAGCTGCTGTAAACATTTGTGTACAAGTCTTCATGTGGACATATGTTATTGTTTCTCTTGGGTAAATACTTATGAATAAAATTGCTGGTAATTGCATGTCTAATTTTATAAGAAACCGTCAAACTGTTTTGAAGAATGATTGAACCACTTTTCATTTCCACAAGCAGTATGCAAGAGAGCCAATTGTACCACATCCTCTCTGTTTTACCATACTTTTTAATTTTAGCTATTCTAGTGAGTGCTTACTGGGATTGCTTTGTGGCTTTAATTTGCACTTATTTGATGACTAATGGTGTTGAACATCCTTTCACGTACTTATTTGCTCCTTCTTTGGTGTAGCGTCTATTCGGTCGTTTTGCGTACTCTTACCTCGTTGTTTGTCTTCTTACTGAGATGTGAGAATTCACTCTATATTTCAGGATACAGTCCACCAGATTTATGTTCTGCTAATTCGCCCCCTTCCCATTTTGTGTTTTAAATTCTTGTTGCTTTTTGAATTACTAAGATGTCTTATTAGGTTTTCTTCTAGAGATTGTTAGTTTTAACTTTCACATTTAGGTTTATGATTCATTTCATTAAATTGAAATTTATTGAAAAAATTAATTTTGTATTTGCTGTGAGATGGATAGCATATTGTTTAACATTGTTTGAAAGGACTATTGTTTCCCTTTAAGTTACCTTAAAATATCTATCACAAATAAATTGACTTTCTCATAGATAGATAGATTTTGATAAATAGATATGTTGAATCCACAGATCACTTTTGATAGAATTGACATCTTATAATATTTTGGTGTTGTAATATATAAATTCCTCCATATTTAGGCTTTATATAGTTTCTTCCAGAAATGACCTGCAGTTTTCAGTGCAGACTTACATGTATTTCATTAAACTTACCAGTGAGTATTTATGATTTTAATACCATTACAAGAGATATTTGATATTATTGTAAATGACATCATCTTTTTTTCTATCTCAGTTTTGTCATAAAAATTGCTAGCATATATAAGTAACAATGATTTTTAAGATATTGACCTTGCATTCTGAAGTGTTAAGTATGTATTTTAGTTCTGATTTTTGTGGTTCTATTGAGATTTTTTGCATAAATAATTCTATAATCTAGAAATAAAAAAGGTTTTATTTTTTCCCGATTTGTGTAGATTTTATGTATTTTTAAAATTTTGACAAGAAGTGGTTGATGGTGACATTCAAGCATTCTATATTCTTTGTGTGTTGTATCAATTATGAAAGCAGAGTCTGAAATTGCAAAATATTATAATGGATTTTCTCACTTCTACTTTTAGTTTCATCATTTTTATTTCATGTATTTGAAGCTCTATTATTACATGCCTACACAACCATTTGCAATGATCCTTATTCTGAAATCTACTTCGATATTAATAGAGACACTCAAGTTTTGTTTTTCAATCAGTGTTTGCATGGTGTATTTCCTAACTTTACTTTTATCCTGCATGTGTATTTTTATTTAATGTTTCTTGTAGATGGCATATAGTTAGATTGTGCTTTGTTATCAAACTTCATAACAAACTTTTTAAGTTTACCACTTTAAACCAGTATATTTATACTTTATACTCTGTTTCTTCCTTTTTACTTGTTCTCTGCTTTATTTGGTTTTATTTAAAGTTTTTGTTTTGTTTTGTGTTATTTTTACCATTATTTCCTCTTCTTTCTGTTACCCATTTCCGGGACTCCAATTACATTTATTTTAGTCACATTGATATTGGCCCATGGGTCACTGATACTCAGTTTAATTTTTCAGTCTTTGCAATTCATTTGAGATAATTTCTATTGCTAGTTATTCAAGTTCATAAATCTTTTCTTGTGCTGTTTCTAATCAGCTGTTAATCTCAGTTGGCATATTATTTATTTTAAGTACTTGTTTTTCACCTCTAGATATGCTGTTTGCATCTGTTTTAATGAATTCCAGTTAGGTCCTCATTGTGTTTACATTTTCCCTGAATATTTAAAGTAGGTTTGTGTAATTTTAATGTCCATATTTACTAGTTCACAATGCTAGAGAAAATTTGAGTGACCCCAGACCTGTATAAGTTCTGGAAATTATTCATCTGATTAATTGCTATTTCCTTGACTATTTTTCTTATCTAGCATTTGTACTTTTTGACACAAATGTGTGTATTGATTTTAATCAAAGACTCTTCTCTGAAATCGTCTACCGGTCTCGTTACTCCTGGCCTGGCCATGTCCCCTTCTCTCAATGAACCTGTCGGTCACTTGTGGTTTCCCCATACTTTGATGAAGCTGGAAAATGCTTCTAGGCAGTGAACTAGAGGAATTGTAGGGTTTACTTCATTTGTTGCTTTTCCCTCAAGGGTTGTTTTCTTGCACTGCCTGTTAGCCAGTGTCCAAAAACAGCCATTTCATATTTCTATATGTAAAAATAGAAAGGCACTTAATGATTATAGATAACCTTTCATGGATGAAAATGGAAATCTCACCATTTTATTTGAAATGCAAGCAATCCGTAAGATGAAATTGATATGCACTTATTCACACACTAATTCATTTGGCACTCATTAAATATATCTAATAAAATGGAATAATATATAATAACATACTTAAAATATTAAGATAGATGTGTAATGAAATAAAACACTGAATTAATTGAATTAATTGTCAAATGTCCTTGGTTCTCACCCTATTTCTACTACTAAAGGGTGGCTAGATTTTATTTTTGTATATTAAATACTTTGGTTCCTTTCTGACATGTCTTTTTGAGAGAAAGTTATAAAGTTAACCCTAGAGAATCAGAGGCAGCCATAGGATCGGTGTGGCCAGTGAAACGGAGGCCAAGGTACCATGTACTGTTTCTGGAGAGAAACTTTAAGAACAATATATATTTGTTATGTCCTTTCCTTCTCCTTATTCACTAGCTCATCCCATGCAGAAATGGTTCTGTCAGGTGAGATCCCAAGTGAAGATGGTAGGGAGTGTACTACAGCCAACCCAAGGAGAATTCATAATTCAAAGAAGAAATAAAACTTTAGTTGTGTTAGGAATGTTAGGTGGAAAGATGGACATGAGCAGCTGGAAAAGGGGAAGATAAGGGTCAAAGAAGAATCCACTCAGATAAGGTACAAAGAAAAAGTCGCTCAAACTCTCCCCAGGTAGGGGTCCCACGTGGAGACAAGAAAGGCTTTGCAGAGAGATAACTCCCTCCTCAACAAGATCACAATCAAACAGAACCAAGAACTACCCAAATCACACCTCAGCATGGGAAAAGGACATGTTCATCGAGAGGTGGGACTGTATGGAAAGACCTATAAATCAAATAACCCTACTTTGTCAGTCAAAAGGGTATCTACTAATCAGAATGCAATAAATAAGCTTCCTGCCTAACAGATATAGGCCTTTGTCGACCTTGACTTCAGTCCGCTCCTCCCTTGAAGTATATTAAAATAGAATTTACCCTCTGCTTTGTTATTGTGTCTCTGCCTTTCAATTCCTTGTTGCATCAGGGACAAGGACTGTGGAGAACAAACTCAAACTGTCACAGTTGTTTTAAGCCACTCACATTGTGGCTATTAGTTACTTTAACATAATTCAGTCTATTGTAACTGATAACATCATGCAAATTTAATCAACCTAATAAATTCTTTAATCTGAAATTCATTGGCTGTAACTTTTTAAATACTATCTGCAATATATCAGATAAAATATTATTGTGATAATTTAGTTCATGTAGAGATTCAAGAACAGTTGCTAATTGTGGATACTGCATAAGTATGAAAACTCATCCTAAGCCATATTTAGTTTTAATTTTAGTATTTTAATCTATGCTGTTAACTTTATGAGAATGTAAGTTTAATTTTAAAAAGAGTTTAATGGAGAGATTCAAGATGGCAGCGTGAGAGATGACATGGAAAACTCCTCCCAAAACAACAAATAGTACAAAAATATAGTTAAATAATACAACTAACCCTAAAACAGCAACAAGAAAGAAGGCTGAACCAAAATGCATACAGACCTCACAAACAGAGCAGACCTCATGAAACAGGGTAACGTAGGAAAGCCTTAATGCGGCAGGGCTCAGGCCCTTCCCCACCCCAGCTCACTGGCAGGAGGAAGAGAAATGGAATGGGGGTGGGGGAGGAAGACTGGGACTGCTGAACACCTAGCCCTGGAGATCTGCTTTGTGAGTGGAAGCCTATATTGTGTGGTGCTTTGGACGTTGGGGAGCTCAGATGGGCGGAGTGCCTGAGAGACTGACATTCCAGCTATTTGTGGAAGGGGGGATCCAAATCCGGCCGCTGTATGTCAGAGGAGAGACGGGTCATCTGAGCGTCTTGCTAGCAGCGATAGAGTTGCTGAAGGGGTGGGGTTTGCATGGAGCTTGCTAAGCGGGAAAAGGTAGAGAAGGACAAGGTTGTCTGGGCGTGCTCTGTCCAGCTGGTTGGGAACTTTGAGGAGCTTCAGGTGCTCCATCCCCCTGGCTGCCTACTCAGCTCCAAGGCCCCCCACTGTGACACACAGCCTGCTGCACCTTCCTCCTAGCCTGCCGGCACCTGTTCACAAACTGGAAGTCACTTTGCTGCCATCATGCCAGCCAGACGGAGGCCCTGCCTACAACACCTATAAATGCAAAGCACATAGGCTTACACTTGTGTGCTTGGCCCACTGACTCTGACACTGGAAACAGGCACTGCAGACGGGAATCAGGAAACAGATCTTTCCTCCCCCTAGGCACCAGCTCCGCTCCCCTATGACGCCCAACCTCACTGTAAGGGCTGAGCAGTGCCAGAGACTGGAGTTTCTGCACACTAGTGGGTACCACACAGAAATATGAAACGTCATAAGAATATGGTTCAGAACAAAATCTCACAAACCAAAGAAAAAGGGCCAAATGAAACTGAACTCACCAATCTTCCTAAAAGAGAGTTCAAAATAAAAATCATAAACATGCTTATTGAGGTAGAGAAAAATATTCAATAACTCAGGAACGAATTTAAGTCGGAGATTCAATCATTAAGAAATACCATATCGGAAAAGAAACATACAATGGAGGGATTTAAAAGCAGATCAGGTGCAGTAGAAGAGATGGTAACTGGAATAGAAATTAGAGAAGAGGAATACAAAGAAGATGAGGCACAGAGAGAAGAAAAGAATCTCTAAGAATGAAAGAATATTGAGAAAACTGTGTGACCAATCCAAAAAGAACAATATTTGCATTATAGGAGTACCAGAAGAAGAAGAGAGAGAAAAAGGGATAGCAAGTGTCATTGAGGAGGTAATTGCTGAATACATTCCGACTCTGGGGATGAAGATAATCTCTCAAGCCATGGAGTTACACAGATCTCCCAACACAAGGGACCCAAGGAAGACAACATCAAGACATATAGTAATTAAATGGCAAAGATCAAGGATAAAGACAGACTTTTAAAAGCAGCTAGAGAGAGAAAAAGATCACATACAAAGGAAAAACCCATCAAGCTATCATCAGATTTCTCAACAGAAACGTCACAAGCCAGAAGGGAGTGGCATGATATATTTAATGCAATGAAGCAGAAGGGCCTTGAACCAAGAATACTCTACCTGGCAAGGTTATCATTTAAATTTGAAGGAGGGATTAAACAATTTTCAGATAAGCAAAAGCTGATAGAATTTACCTCCCACAAACCCCTGTTAGAGTGCATTTTGGAGGGACTGCTATAGATGGAAGCATTCCTAAGGTTAAATACATGTCACCCCACGGATAGACAAAGAGTACAGAATATGATTCAGAACATATGAAGAATGGAGGAGGAAGAAAAAGGAGGAAAAAAAAAAGAACCTTTAGGTTGTGTTTGTAATAGCATATGAAGTGAGTTAAATTAGACTGTTAGGTAGTAAGGGAATTGCCCTTGAACCTTTGGTAACCACAAATCTAAAGCCTACAATGGAATAAGTACATACCTATCGATAATCACCCTAAGTGTAAATGGTCTCAATGCACCAATCAAAAGACATAGAGTTTCTGATGGATAAAAAAACAAGACTGATCTATATGCTGCCTACTAGAGACTCACTTCAAACCGAAAGACATACACAGACTGAAAGTAAAGGGATGGAAAAAGATATTTCATACAACTAATAGTGAGAAAAAAGCAGGAATTACAGTACTGGTATCAGACAAAATAGACTTCAAAACAAAGAAAGTCACAAGAGACAAAGAAGGACATTACATAATGATAAAAGGGTCAGTCCAACAAGAGAATATAACTCTTATAAATATCTATGCACCCGACACAGGAGCACCTACATATGTGAAACAAATACTAACAGACTTGAAGGGGAAAATAGAATGCAATGTATTCATTTTAGGAGACTTCAACAAACCACTCACTCCAAAGGTCAGATCAACCAGACAGAAAATAAGTAAACAGACAGAGGCACTGAACAACATATTAGAACAGATGGATCTAATGGACATCTACAGAACACTCCATCCAAAAGCAACAGGATACACATTCTTCTCAAGAGCACATGGAACATTTTCAAGAATAAATCATATACTAGGCCACAAAAAGAACCTCAGTAAATTCAAAAAGATTGAAATTGTACCAACCAGCTTCTCAGATTGCAAAGGTAGGAAACTGGAAATAAATTACACAAAGAAAATAAAAAAATCCCACAAACACATGGAGGCTTAATAACATGCTCCAAAATAACCAATGGATCAATGACCAAATAAAAACAGAGATCAAGCAATATATGGAGAAAAATGACAACAGTAATTCAACACCACAAAATCTGTGGGACACAGCGAAGGCTGGGCTAAGAGGGAAATGTACTACAATACAGGCCTACCTCAGGAAAGAAGAACAATCTCAAATGAACAGTCTAAACTCACAATTAATGAAACTAGAAAAGGAAGAACAAATAAGGCCCAAAATCAGTAGAAAGAGGGACATAATAAAGATTAAGGCAGAAATAAATAAAATTGAGAAGAATAAAACAATAGAAAGAATCAATGAAAGCAGGAGCTGGTCTTTCGAGAAAATAAACAAAATAGATAAACCCTTAGCCAGACTTATCAAGAAAAAAAGGGAGTCTACAGACATAAACAGAATCAGAAAGAAGAAAGGAAAAATCATGACAGACACCACAGAAATACAAAGAATTATGAGAGAATAATATGAAAAATTATATGGTAACAAACTGGATAACCTAGACGAAATGGACAACTTACTAGAAAAATATAACTTTCCAAGGCTGACCCAGGAAGAAACAGAAAATTTGAATAGACCAATTACCAGCAAAGAAATTGAACTGGTAATCAAAGAACTACCTAAGAACAAAATGCCTGTACCAGATGGTTTCACTGCTGAATTTTATCAAACATTTAGTGAAGACCTAATACCCATTCTCCTTAAAGTTTTTCAAAAAGTAGAAGAGGACAGAATACTCCCAAACTCATTCTACGAGACCAACATCACTCTAATACCAAAACCAGGCAAAGACCTCACCAAAAAAGAAAATTACAGAGCAATATCCCTGATGAACATAGGTGAAAAAATACTCAACAGAATATTAGCAAACTGAATTAAAAAATACATCAAAAAGATCATCCTTAATGATCAAGTGGGATTCATCCCAGCAATGCAAGGATGGTACAACATTCGAAAATCCATCAACATCATCCACCACATCAACAAAAAAAAAGGACAAAAAACACATGATCATCTAAATAGATGCTGAAAAAGCATTTGACAAAATTAAACATCGATTCATGATAAAAACTGTCAACAAAATGGGTATAGAGGGCAAGTACCTTAACATAATAAAGGCCATATATGACAAACCCACAGCCAACATTATACTTAACAGCGAGAAGCTGAATGCTTTTACTTTAAGATTGGGAACAAGACAAGGATGCCAACCTCTCCCCTCTTTTATTCAACATAGTTCTGAGATCTTAGCCATGGCAATCAGACAACACAAAGAAATAAAAGGCATACAAAGAAATAAAAGGCATCCAGATTGGCAAAGAAGAAGTCAAACTGTCCCTGTTTGCAGATGACATGATATCGTACATAAAAAACCCTAAAGAATCCACTCCAAAACTACTAGATCTAATATCTGAATTCAGCAAAATTGCGGGATACAAAATTAATACACAGAAATCTGTTATATTTCTATACACTAACGGTGAACTAGCAGAAAGAGAAATCAGGAAAACAATTTGATTCACAATCGCATCAAAAAGAATAAAATACGTAGGAATAAACCTAACCAACGAAGTGAAATACCTATAACCTGAAAACTACAAGACACTCTTAAGAGAAATTTAAGAGGACACTAATAAATGGAAATTCATACCATGCTCTTGGCTAGGAAGAATTAATATTGCCAAAACGATCATCTTGCCTAAAGCAATCTACAGATTCAACGCAATCCCTATAAAAATACCAACAGCATTCTTCAATGAACTAGAGCAAATAATTCTAAAATTCATATGGAAGCACAAAATACCCTGAAGAGCCAAAGCAGTCCTGAGAAGGAAGAATAAAGCAGGGGGATTACGCTCCCTGACTTCAATCTCTACTACAAAGCCACAGTAATCAAGACAATTTGGTACTGGCACAAGAACAGACCCATAGACCAGTGGAACATAATAGAGAGCTCAGATATAAACCCAAGCATATGTGGTCAATTAATGTACGATAAAGGAGGCATGGATATACAATGGGGAAATGACAGCCTCTTCAACAGCTGGTGTTGGCAAAACTGAACAGCTACATGTAAGAGAATGAAACTGGATTATTGTCTAACCCCATACACAAAAGTAAATTCAAAATGGATCAAAGACCTGAATGTAAGTCATGAAACCATAAAACTCTTAGAAAAAAACAGAGGCAAAAATCTCTTGAACATAAACATGAGCAACTTCTTCATGAACATATCTCCCCAGGCCAGGGAAACAAAAGCAAAAATGAACAAGTGGGACTATATCAAACTAAAAAGGTCTGTACAGCAAAGGACACCATCAGTAGAACAAAAAGACATCCTCCAGTATGGGACAATGTATTCATTCATAAATGACATGTCCGATAAGGGGTTGACATCCAAATTATATAAAGAGCTCATGCACCTGAACAAACAAAAAGCAAATAAGCCAATTAAAAAATGGGCAGTGGAGCTGAACAGGCACTTCTCCAAAGAAGAATTTCAGATGCCCAACAGGCAGATGAAAAGATGCTCCACATCACTAATCATTAGAGAAATGCAAATTAAAACCACAATGAGATATCACGTCACACCAGGTGGGATGGCCAACATCCAAAAGACAAACAAAAACAAATGTTGGTGAGGATGTGGAGAAAGGGGAACCCTCCTACACCACTGGTAGGAGGGTAAATTAGTTCAAACATTGTGGAAAGCAGTATGGAGGTTCCTCAACAAACTCAAAAGAGAAATCCCATTTGACCCAGGAATTGCACTCCTAGGAATTTACCCTAAGAATGCAGCAGCACAGTTTGAAAAAGACATATGCACCCCTATGTTTATCACAGCACTATTTACAATAGCCTAGAAATGGAAGCAACCTAAGTGTCCATCAGTAGATGAATGGATAAAGAAGAGTGGTACAAAGACACAATGGAATACTACTCAGCCATAAGAAGAAAACAAATCCTACCATTTGCAACAACATGGATGGAGCTAGAGGATATTATCCTCAGTGAAATAAGCCAGGTGGAGAAAGATAAGTATCAAATGATTCACTCATCTGTGGAGTACAAGAACAAAGCAAAAACTGAAGGAACAAAACAGCAGCAGACTCACAGAACCCAGGAATGGACTAACATTTACTAAAGGGAAAGGAACTGGGGAAGATGGGTGGGAAGGGAGGGATAAGGGGGGAAAAGGGGCATTACAGTTAGCACACATAATGTAGTGGTGGGGGGCATGGGAAAGGCAGTATTTACAGAGAAGACAAATGAATCTATAGCATCTTACTATGCTGATGGACAGTGACTGTAATGGGGTATGTGGGGGGGACTTGATAATAGTGGGTCTGGTAACCATAATGTTCAAGTGATTGTACATTAATGATACCAAAATTAAAAAAAAAGTTTAATGGACTATAATTTCCACCTAGGAAGTACCTTAAATTTTTAAAGAAATCTTTTCTTTCCAAAGTTCTTGCTCCAAATACCTATCATCAATCAAGCATAAAACACAGTGAGTGATTAGGTATCCATTGTAGACTTTTTGTTTATCTATCTTATTGAAATTTTCTGTTCCTCTTCAAAAACTGTAAATTCTATTTTTAAAAAGATTGTTCTATTTTTTGTTGTCTTATTCTACAACTATAAAGGTTTGGCAACCTTACACTGCAATATAAATTTTAATTTAATTATTCCCTTAAAAGTTATAAAATTTAATTCACTTTAACCCTCCAGCACATTTTGTAACCCACAACAAACCATTTCACTTTTTTTTTTTGGTATTGTTAATATAAAATCACATGAGTAACATTTTGGTTACTAGATTTAGATTCTCCCCATTATCAAGTCCCCATGCACCACTTACCCCATTTACAGTCAGTGTCCATCAGTGTAGTGAGATGCTATAGAGTCACTACTTGTCTTCTCTGTGCTATACTGCCTTCCCCGTGCCCCCTGCTACATTATGTGTGCTAATCATAATGCCCTTTATTCCCCTTCTCCCTCCCCTCCCTCCCCCTCTCAGTAACTTTCCTTTTGATAACTGTTAGTTCATTCTTGGGTTCTGTTGAGTGTTCTGCTGTTTTTTTTCCTTCAGTTTTTGCTTTGTTCTTTTTTTTTTGCTTCCTTTTTAAAAAGACTTTTTCTTATGCATTTAATCCTGATCTCTCTTTTGAGAGACAGGTATCACCCTTCTGGTAAATTACTGTATTCCAAACAATCACATTTTTTACTATAATAAAAAGATTCCCTAAAGAAATATAAAGCAATAACATGACTTTTTGATAAGAAAGATAAATACCAAGTGTTGGTACGACATTTATTTCATTGTCCCAGTTCCTTATTTTATCTCCTTATCTTCTCTCGTGGTATCATACACATGTCAGTTTTGACTCCCTCTTGTAGCTTTAAAAAAGATTTTTCATTCATGTTCAAATCCATTCAAGGTTTATTTAGGTATTCTTTTGTGTCCTATCTAATCACACTTTTTGTAATAAGAGGGGCTTATGCTTAAAATGTGCTATGGAGAGCATAAAAACATTTTTAAACCTACGTTCTTTTAGCTGATATATTACACTATTACACAACCTCTTAATTAGACACATTCTATAAGACATGTTTGCGCATTCAATATAGCAATAAACTTTGTGACTCTCCAAATTGAAGGTACAGTATGCAATATTTTCTGAAATCATTTGACCACAGTGCCATTTATTTATAGAAAATCTTGCAGAATGTCACTTCCCTGGATCTTCTCTTACAAAAAACAAACTAGATCAATGGCATGGTGTTTCTAAAAGAAGATAGTACATGTTTACCATTGAACAAATATGGTCCTTCCTCACCTGGGAGAAACATCCTCTTTAGTGGAGACTGTTACCTCAGGGGAGTGAGGTGTGACTGAACTTGACATTTGAAGGACCAGTAAGATTATCTTATATTCTCTCTGAGCTCTAACAAACCATTCAGAAACTACATCCTTGCAGCTCACCCTGAATTAAATATTTCATCTACCCTTGTCTCACAATGAAAAAGAAATCAACCCATTGGCGTAAATAAATATTTACTTGCAACAGCAGTGTTTCTTTCATTTCACAGAAAGGAGTCATGTTTCCTTAAATCTTTGTTTAAAAACCTACCATCACACCAATCTCTATCTTTACAATGGATAAATGTACTTTTCTTTTTGTATGCAAACCTGGCATCTAGTATTTTCCTTTTATTAATCACATCAGATAAACAAAAATCCCATCAGTTTATAACTTCTGCGTAAAATATCTCTGGCTTATCAAGCAATTGAGATAAATGAGTTTCATTCTCTTGCTTCTGAGCCCAGTGGGTGGACATTTATAATATTGTTCTTGCTTTCAGACACAATTCATTAAAGATGCACACCCAAGTCAAAACAACAAAAACACAAACAAAACAAAAAAGCTTTTCAGACTTTTTCTCTTATCTTTTCCTTGGTCTATATTATAAGCCAATGCAGTGATAATGGCTTTGACTCTGGGAACTCAAAGTACCTGATATGAAATATTTGTTATCTTTCTGCCTTGACAAAGCCAACACTTAATGGCTTTCTTGAAAGTGAGTTCAACATTAAAGCCCATATGCATTTCCTAAATTCATTTTTATTCTGGCATCGTTAGGCATTTCAGAGATTGCCCTCCAGTCACCACAAATGCTTTTTTTGATTCCCCTTTTGCAGTCACAGCACTGTCTTCTCCACATCTCCCAGAGTTGCCAATTTTGCACTCTTTGTCAAGTCAAAAATGCAAGCAAAGGAAAATTGCTAAACTTCCACAGGAAGGGGAAGTTTAAAGTCTGACTCACATTAGATTACATGATTTTGACCTTTTTTTCCCCAATACCCAATTTCTTCTGTACTTTGCTTGACATTAAAACAAACAAACAAAAGCAAGAGCAGGAGAGACTAATTCCTGGCTTAAACTATGCAGACGTTACTAACTAGTGAAACACTGGGAGAAAGGAATAGTGAGCGGTGATTTTTCCCTCCTTCCATGCTTTTTTTTATAGGTTCACTGCTGTCTATTCCAGAGTGGGTCCAAAGAAACCCAAGATAAGCATTCCATTTTTAAATGTTTATTTTTCCATATTTTTCTTTTAATTATTGTAACTCCAGGGGGAAAATCCCAGGGCAAAATAACTCTAAAACCAAAATCAGTCAGAAAAATAAGGTTAAAAAATCCGTTTATTTCTTACAAGCAGTTGTCCCATCTCTTTTGACCAGGCTGCAACAGAAGAGCGAGCTCCACCCACCCTCTCAGGTTCAGCTAAACCCTGGCATGCTGCCCATGTAATTACCTGTTGATATGTAGATTGGTTAACTTCTCCACCCCTTGGAAACACCTGTTTGATATGCAGATGTACTAAAGCCAGGTGAGAGATTCTGGAAATACTGCAATTTTACCCACACTTATTCTTCTCCATTTTTCCTTTGCATCAAACAACAGCAACTTTCAGAAAATATATCTTCTGTTATATGCCAGGCAGTGAACCTGCCCCATCATTGATCCATTGCTCATCCCTGCCATTGATATACTGAGCATCTAATTTCACCAAATGGGAAATTATGACTCAGAAAAGTCATATGACTTCTTCAACTGCATCATATGAATCAGTATCAGATTTTTCACACTGACAAATGCATTATTTCCACTTAATAATTCTATCCCCTTATAAAGAGAAGATAATACATATAGCACCAGTTCTTCATGATTAATCTGTAGTGGAGGTTCTTATCAGTCTAAAATTACTGAGACAAATGGCCCATTTGACTCTCCTCCTGGGACTGCTAATCATTTGGTTCCTTGTGTGTGAAAACATTAACTGCCCCAAATCTACCTGAGTGAAGACTGAATGATTCATCTGTGAGAAAGGCAGTCAAAGAACAGTCCAATTTCATGGATTTGTGTTTTATTTGAGGCAAATTATGCTCAGAGACTGAAGATTGCCTTTGCCAATAATTTATTCAGCAGAGGTTCACTGTGGTAATTATAATGTATTATAAAAATATTTCACAAGCCAACATCATACAGGATAATGTCTCTTAAAAAACCAACAAAGAAATAACATACTCCAAATCAATGATAGGTTATTTAGAATATTTTCATGCAAAGGGAGATGAAAGAAAGTCCAAATTTAGTTGCTGTGTACCTTCTATGTGTTGGTTCTCAGAAGAGTCGCTTTAGCCAAGCAAGGGCTGGCATCCAGCTGCCAGTGGAAAGCAAAAGTCCCCTGTTGCTAGAGGACGTTGCCAGGGGAACAAAGCACCAGTGTTGGCAGGCAAGATGAGCTGCTTCACGGGGCTGCTGTGAGGTTTTCACCACTGGAGACAGAGTCACTTTACCATGTCAGGAACTAATGCCCCAAGGTTTACAGAGAGCTGTTTAGACCAGCAAAGGGTAGCCTTGCACAGACCGAACACTCTTGTTCTAACCGATTCTTAGCATTAAAGGGAACATGTCTGTTATATCATAGCCACTCTTCCGTAAGGTCTTACGGATAAGTCCTCAGTGATGCCTCTCAAGAGTTTAGCTCCTGAGTGCTCACTGACAACAGATGTCAAGGCAACACTTTGACACAGCTTCCTCAATGTAAACAAACTCACCCTTAGATCAAAACGACCTAACTTTAAGTCATGAACAAGTGAATCAAAACAACTTATGTCATAAATGAAATTTGAAATCATAAACCAACACACAACAATTTGAAAACTGTGTAGTAATATCCCGTATCATCTTTTTGTTACTTTTGTAACTTTTAGTTTTATACACAAGAAAACAATTTCTGAGGTTGGGCAACATTCACAAGATCAGTCTACAAGGTCTAGACAGACAGCTTCTGGAATATAAGCAACTCGATTCCTATACCACTCCCATCAAATTAAACCCTGTTGTTTCATTACCAAACACATAAATTAAGAAACAAAAATATTTTTACCTCATTTATGTCATGATATAGAAACTTCCAAGAATAAAAAAGATTGACAGACCTTTAAATGTTATTCTTCCCCCAGGACATGCACATGCTATCTTTCAGGCCTTTTTTTTCTTCAAAGAATGCGGAATATATTTTAGCATCAGTAAATATAGAGAAACACTTTCAGTCTTTAATAAGAAAATTCTTATAGAATCATTAGCTAAAATTTAAAAAGTTATATTATGGTTCACAAATTATTTTTCAGCTGAAGAAATAACTATTCCATATCAAGAATTGATTTATTTAATACAGAGAAGTAAAATATAAATATTAGAAAACACAAGTCCCCCAATTGATCTCATCAGGATAGATGCCTATGCTGCAACTGACCTATAGATTTCACCTTTGAATATCTTGTTTATTTAAAAGATCATTTGATATCCATAACAAATCAAATGTGCCTCAAAAGTAAACTTCTTAGCTTTAAAACGGAGTTTGAAAACTTAACTTACAACTGAAAGCTATATAGCAGATATGTAGTATGTTATTTTTCTATTGTTTTAGGGCATTTTGTTTTTGGTGAATTGACCAGTCAAACAATAACTTTGAGTATCTGCCCTGTACTCAACACTGCTCTAGATGTGAGTGGTCAAGTTAATGAATTAGACATGCAAATCCCTTGCCTTCAAGGGGCTTACTGATTTGTATGTGTGTGGAGAGGAAGGGTAAAATAAAATGGTAGAAAGATAATAAAACCTACAAGAAAATAGACAACTTGGCACAGAAAAGTGCTGTATGGATGACAAGGTATCTTATTTTGTCAAGGATCACTCAAGAAAACACAATCTGCTCTAAGTATTTCAAACAAAAAGGGGTTTATTAGAGTGATTCTCCTGTTTTCAAAAGACTGAAGAAATAAATAGCTAGAAATAGTGTTATTAAATCTATGATATATTGGTACATTTTAGCTAATCACAGGTGATGATCATAGCAGACTCTCACCAAGTTGAGGTAATTTGCAATAGAGTTGGTTCTACAAAATGTCATATATGCTGAAATCTATCCATCTGCTGCTGCAATCAGATATTAGTATGGATTTTGCTTCTTTTCCTCCTTCCAAAATTTTATGCACACTTTGAGCAAATGTTGGGTTGCTGAGGGGAGACACTGACCAAATTCCACTAACTGAGTCATATGCCCATCTGAGGGTTGAGAGCCCCCTACGCTGGGTTTGCTTACAGCTGGTGCCAACTCCAGGAGACGCATCTGTATCTCTTAGGCACACCTACTTTCATCAATTCTATAGTCTTTCTTTCTTTCTTTCTTTGCTTTATCTATCAAGATAAATGGTCAGCTATAGCACATTGATTGGTGAAGATCTATACTTCTTGCCATGTTTTTTTCCAGGTAAAAAATGATAACCAGATTATCATAGTGCTCAAATGTCTACCACTGGAAATTTTTTCTTTTAACTTTATACACCAAGGTCACCTCTAAACAGAAATAAAATACTGCAGCAGTCTAATTTAAGTGGCATAATTATCCATATCAAAATCTAATCAGGTCTTAACATTTTCTTCCTTAAAGGGGAAAGGAGGTGGATCAACCCCACCAAATCTCTTAAGTGGCCAGGGTCATGGATTCTCTGCTATCTCGAACACATGGCTCCCAAACTCATCTTGCTTAAGTACTTTCAGCAGTAGGGAAGCAGATATTGAAAAGAATATTGTATGGAAAGTTTTACATGAGTCAGGCCTTGTACATAACACTTCACATCTGTATTCTGTTAGTCACGTGGCTACATATAATTGTAAGCAAAACTGCAAGCAGTAGTAAAACTCTGTGCTCAAGAGGAAAAGGAAAGTATTTTGGGGAATACTTAATCTCTGCAACATTTACTTTGTGTTTTAGTCTACTTCGACTGCTATAACAAAAATACCATTGGCTGGGTGGCTTTGAAGACAAACATTTATTTCTCACAGTTGTGGAGTTTAGGAAGTCCAACATATGGAGGTGGCAGACTGAGTGAATGCTCATGTCCTGCTTCCTAGTAGAGATGCCTTTGCTCTGTATTCTCACGTGGTAGAAGGGATGGGGGAGCTCCCTTGGACTTCTTTTATAAGGATTCCACCCTCATGAACTTATCACCTCCCAAAGGCCCCATCTCCTAATGCTATAACATTGGGGATTACGTTTCAACATATAAATTTTTGGGAAACACAGTCTATAGCACCTGGGTACCAAATACTGGGTAAATTCTATCTCCCACATGTAGATACATTCAGTTTCCCTAAAGGTAAAAGTCAATGTCTTATTTAATTAATCACTGAACCCAAGTGTGGGATAAAATTGCAATATTTCCAGAATCTGTCGCCTGGCCTTAGCCCATTTACGTATGAATAGGTGTTTCTTCCTGCAGTCTCTGGGGAAGAGAGGCTGTTCTCTTGTCCCCTCTGCTGTGTAATTGGTCTGGTGCCTGTCAGTCACTGGGTATCCCCCTGCAGGGTTTCCCCTGGAAGGGGTGGGCAGAGAGGCAAACATACATTGAGTTAGGGAGAGCAACAGGGAGCAAGAGCAGTGGCTAGAGGGAACTTCTGTGAACAATAATTGAGTTTCTCCCACTTTATCCTTTCCCTAGACATTTTTTTGGCTTCACCCGTTTCCCTAGTTTATTTGCTCTGCAGTGGGAGCATGCTTTCCCCAGAGCTACACCAAGATAAAACACAGATCTCCAGAGAATCAGAATCTCCTCCATGAGGTTTAGATATGTCATCTAATGACCAATTAATTAAAAAGTAAAACAGACAAAAAAATACCTATCTACAAGAAAAAAAAAGCCCTTTAATTTGAAACTTAAACATAAATCAATAAATGAAAACTTTCTATTTAATATACTTGTTCAAAAAGGTAAATACAAACAGAAATTACATAATATATGAATATATAATAAAAATGAAAATAAATTGGAATTTATGGAATACAGTTAAGGTAGTGGGTGTAGGAAAATCCATAGCATTAATTCCTGTAAATAAAAGTAAAATGAATTCCATCACAATTACAGACCTTAGAAGAAACAAAAAAAGATCAAAAGGAAGTATAAAAATAAAGATATATACTACACATACATTTGTCTCAGTCTAATCATACTGCTATCATTAAAATACCATAATCAGGGCAGCTTATAAATAACAAATGTGGTTTTTGGTTTTCAGGTTAGGAAATCCAAGACCATGGCAATGGAAGATTTCAGTGTAAGATGATGCTTGCTTCCTCTTAGAAGATGCCTTCTGTCTGTGTTCTCATAGGTAGAAGTGATGAGGGGGCCCTCTGGGGGCCTTTTTTACAAAGGAACTAATTCCATTCATGAGAGCTCTGCCCTCATGACCTAATCACCTCCCAGTGGCCTCACCTCAAACTGCCATCACATTGGGGATGAGGACTTCAACATACGAATTCTGGGGGACACATTCACATCACTGTGCATTATGAGAAAGAAAGAGACTGGTAGAAAGACAAGGTACAGGAAATATGAGAAGGGCAGAGAGATTGAAAGATTTAACGAATTTGTTCAAGTGGTTATGGAAAGGCTACTAAGTCCAAAAATCTGCAGGGTAGGTCAGCAGGGTGGAGACCTAGGAAAAAGCTAATATGCAGCTTGAGTCCAAATGTGGATTTCAGGCTGAATTCCCTCTTTCTAGAAGGACATCAATGTTTTTTTCTTTTAAAGCCTTCCAGTGATTGAGTGAGGCCCACATATTATGGAGAATATTTCACTCAAAGTCTACCAATTTTTAAATGTTAATCTCATCCAAAAAAATATCCTCACAGCAGCATCCAGACTGGGTACCCAGGCCTATGTGTTCTTAGACATAAAATGAACCATCAGAATTCCACGAAGTCAGAAATGAACAAGGCAGGGTTCCCACAAAGGACACTTTAATTGAATATCTTACTGCCTAGTAGTGACCGATACGATCATGTAAGAGGAAGAGATGTAATGACTGAAAAATCAATAAAACCATCTGTATTTGCCTCTCATAAGTATGTATATCTGCAAAGCTCAAGAGAATAAATGATAGTAGTTACACAAAAAATACAGACATTCGGTGAGGCAGAAAAACATAACACAAAAAAAATACATGCTTTTGTTTATACAAAAAATAATCAGTTATATAATGAATTGGAAAAAGTATTTGTGATAAAAAATTTTTATCGTATGTCTTATGTTGAGTAATGGACATATAAGCCCCATAGGATAAATCTTTAAAATGTAGCATAATTTAGTCTAACCTTACTATACAAGACCCAGAATAGTCATCAGTGAGAAATAGCCTTGTGATATTATTTATCCCTAAAATTGAGAAAAACATTATCTGGGGCAAAAAAAAAAATGCTTTTGTCAAAACAAGTGAATTACTTATAAATAGCATGACCATATTATTTATTATCTACTTAGAAAACTTTTGATAGTAAAATTTAATAGTATTAATGATTATGGTGAATACCAGGCATAAAAACAGAATGTGTGTTTTTTGACTTTTTAGGATAAGAGATCCGCCTAGCATCACACTCCCTGAACCCTACTGAAATACCTGAAAGGTGAACAAAAAAGACTGTGTGAACCATGGATTTTATACCATACAAAATTAACCTCCAAGTGAAAAGGCTACTGACTAATCATTTTTAAAATAGAAGAGCTTGGGGAATATCATTCTCATGAGTTGCTGTTAAAGAAATGACTAGAGAACTAATTTGAACTAAACAAAATATGACAGGGGAAACTTTTTAAAAAAGTGCTAGTAATAAACAATGTATATATTTAAATGTAAATTTAGGCAAAAAACTAACACAGGTGAGTATAAGTTTGACAGGATAGAATGCAAATGTTATATGGTCTTCAATGGAGAAATAATATAACTTAAAAATTGGTATGAGCAGAGTAGAGAGAGAGGTGATGGGAAGTAGAGTAACTTATCAATTTTTCCATCTTTAATAATTGAAAATAACAGGATAGTTTAAGATGAAAAAAACCTAGGAAAAAATTTGAATATTGAATTTGTATAAAAGTACAATATAAACAATATATTTATATATTATTTATAGTACCAAACTAAATAATAATATTTTGAAAAATTGAGTGAGGGAGAACTTGGAGAAAAAAAGGAGAAAAGAAGCATAAAAGCAATTATATTTGGATGCATGGTAGGGAAAGTATTGTAAATTGTCTAAAGAAAGAAGAGAACATTTTCCTATATTAAGTGCAAAAGTAAATAATTCTAGTAAAATAGAAGGGATTGAAGAAATATAGTATTGCATGTTACTTTAAGAATTGTCAGCTTTAAGAGATAGGTAATCTAAACAGGAACCACAGAGAGCAGATATGGTAAAGTGCCCTGGAGAGTTTGAAGATGCTCAGGGGTGTTGGCAGGAGAACAATAGCACATGGCTGACTCAAAGTCATTTCTGAAGACAAAAGAGACTTCCCCTTGAGAGCTCAGAAGTAGTATGAAAAGAGGCCTGTAATTGTTCAATACTGCAGATGAGGGCCTCCAAGTCATCCGAAATTGAAATATGATTACAAATGTGATCTCATTTGTGTATGTGTAAAATTTTGGATTTGTAGATCTAGAAGCATTTCAGTTAAAATTTAATACATGTGTAATTATATAATTAGTATACATATATGTGGGAAAAATTCAAGGTCAACTGTATATTAATGAGAGGAACAGCTTCAGTCTATGTCTGGAAAGTTATATTTCTATATATATACTTATACTTTTTTATGTGTCATACAGTAAATTTGCTATTAGGTTCTAATTTAAAAGCTTCTGATCTGAGATGGAATCCTAAAGTTACATTATCTGTGTGACTGCAGTAACTGCACAGTTCAGGATCTCAGTTTCTTTCCTGTACTTAGGTAATAATAATACTGGTAAAAACCTGAAAATTACTTCAGTGTGAAAATTAACTGATATCATACAGAAACCCATGGAGTAAAAAAGCTTGATACATAGTTAATGTTTACTCTCTGGCTCTTAAATTAGTGTGCTTATAATTTAATTTTAATGGTACTGAAGATAAAGTGTTGCTTTACTATTATTTCAGCTTCTTTCATTTAGATCAACACCCCTGGCCTGTGTTATACAGTTTAAAGCATCCTGTTTGGCAGTTTACCAAACAGGGAGTATAATTCATGAGATAAATAATTGTCCTTTGTAGAGGCAACTTTAATGATAGTAAAAAATATCCCATTGTGTCCTCTTTTTTGCACATCTCTTATCAAAAACATTGCTTGTGTTTTACTGCATATCACCAGGTGTGGAAATATGAATAACTATTTAGTAACTTCGACTTTGCTCTTTTATTCTGTCACTTGTATTGTTTCAATCATCTGACCTAGTAGCAGCTGTCAGGTTACAATTGCTGAATGGTCCCTACCATGAAATGCCTTTTTACAAAACCAAGCTGTAAGCTGGGTTGACTATGAAAATTTTTCAATTTTGACAAGATAAAAGCAACATGCCTTGTTCAAAGCAAACATGTCAATGAAATATCTTATTTAGCCAATCAGTTTTTACTACCTTAGAAAACCTACTAGTCAAATGGAAATCCACAGAAGAAAAAAAGCAAATGTAGCTACATCTTATTAATAATAAAGTAATTGGAATTTAATATGAAGCCAATTTTTATTAACAATTTAAATTTTTCTGTAATATTTAGAAAGATTAATACAAATATAATATTGAATGTAATGAAGATGTGGCAAGACTGTCATTAGGCTGTTGTTGGAGAATGTAAATTCATGAACTCTTTATAAAAAACCATTTAGCAAAATGTATCAAGATGCATCAATAAGCTTTTATGTATTTATAGCTTTAATCTTATAATTCTTCTAGGACTATAGTCTATGAAAAAAGATTGTATATAGATAAATGGGCAAACACCTTCCTAGATTTATTTATAGTAATAAAAAGCAAGAAATTAATATTCAAGAATTGGGGAAAAGTTAAATATATATGTCTCTAAATTTCCAACAAGTACTTTACATCAGATTTGCTGTCCTGCCTATAATAGATATAAACTTTGGGAAATAATCAAACAATCAACTGCTTGAAGGTACTGGAAAACAAATAAAAGCAGGCAAAAACCACAAGTTAAAAACTTTTAACATGAGGGAAACACAGGGTTAGATTTACGTTTATCTCATTTTTCCCCTGCAGGAACTCCACGGTTCAGAAGGTTAATGAGGAACAGAGCTCAAGTAGAAAGTGGCAAACTTAATGGGCTGAGGACTGAGAGGTCAGTTTCCACATGCAGGAAAATGTCAGAAGAATAATGGAAATCTAAAAAAATGTACAAAATGAAAATTCTAAACCTGAAAAATGTATACTCAAAATAAAAATTTCAGTGGAATGGGCATAATAGGAGATTGAACAATGAAGAATAAAAAGTCTGTACATTCAAGAGCAGAGCATTAAAAAGTATCCAAATTGACTCACAGATTATATATTGAAAATTTTGGGAACCTCAACAACTTGGTCATGATACTAAGCCACCTAAAATATGTCTAAATGAAATACTAGGTGGACAGCAAAGAAAGACCAGGACAGCGAATTATATTAAAGAAATAATGGCTCTGATAATTTTGTACATTCATGAAAACATTAAATCCACAGATTCAAAAAGTTCAGCAATCATCAATAGGTAATACAGAGAAAACCACAGCTAGATACATGTAGTCAAAATGCTGAAATACAAAGATTATACAAATGATAAAATCTTGAAATCTCCCAGAGCAAAATGACATTCTTCAGGTAGGGAAATAATGATAAAATATTGGCTATTGGCAGTGAAAAAAATTGTTAAAATTCTTACCTTAGGAAATTTTGAAGATAGGATATGTACTTAATATACTTGTGGACCTTGGTAAGGTGATTTCTAGGTAGAATGATATAATTGCCAGAGACAGGATATGACAGATGGAAAATAAAAGGATTATTCATCCCAGTCTTCCCAAACAGTCTACTTTGTGCTCTTAGAAATATAAGGACCCAGCAGCATTTTTAACATTTAAGAAGTTCCTTTTTATCCAAGCTAACAGTCCTTTGCTAGTATGACTCTTAATATATGGGATTTCTATTTATCAAATAAAAATTTATTCCATTTGACAAAATACACCCCACAGTTCTCCTTGAGAGAACTATCTCTCCATGCTACTATGACAAGCTGCTGTAGGACGGCCTTTAAGAGTTTTTAGAATTAGAATGTGTCTGTGTGTGTGTGACTGAGCTTCTGTTATGCATAGCCTTAAATCTTTAGAGTTCTTAAGACTGATCTGCACACGCTTCGCTTGCCATTTTGAAGCTCTGATACCAATACAAGTGATAATATTTAATACTTGTTAATTTAACACCCTTTATCACTTGCAACCTTTGTTCCTTTGGGGGAGAAAGATATTTAGAAACCAATATCTAGGGGTTTGTGCTCTTTGTTGCCAGGGTATCATTGTTTTGAGGTTTTTCAGCGGATAAAGCTGGGATGACCAGGGACAAGGAGGGAGAGTGTAAGTCATGAAGCATAATTGTAACTCTGGGAGGAAAATATGTTTGCCAACCTGGGGCAAATTACCTTTGAAACCGAAATCAGTCAAAGGGAGAAATAAAGTGGGAGAAACCTGTTTATTGCTTACAAGCAGTCGTCCACTTCTGCTCACCTGTGTCTCTCACGACCTGGCTGCAAAAAGGGACCCCACCCGACCTCTCCGGTCCAGATATGCCCTCACTCCCCCTTGTAATTACCTATTTATATGGAGGTGGACTACGGCTCCCCATCCCTTAGAAACACCTATTGATATGAAGATGAACTAAGGCCAGGCAAGAGATTCTGGAAATACTCCAATTTTACCCTCAGCAATATGTGTTAACTGTGGTTATTTGTATTGAATGCAAAGGTCCTTTGCTAGTATGACTCTTTTAATATATCTAATCTAATTTGTATTTTAGAATAATTACTTTGGCAATATTGTCCATGGTGTACAGTACACAAAATATATAAATTAATTATAACTAACTAAAACATACGTCATATTATATTCCACATATTTGCTCTGTGCACCTCCAAAAGGAACATAATTTGTACCACATATTCAAAGTTCTCCAGTATGATTGCACTTTTAAATACGTAATTATTATATTGAAGTAAACGGAGAATAATGATAGAGTATATGTTTATAATATCTTTAGAAATAGAAGCTTCATGTAAATCACATGTACACACACATAGACGCACAGGTTAATGTTGTGAGTTTGAGGAGGGATGATTAGCTCCTCATGCTAAACAGCTAAGTAGACAGCTCCATCCACGAAACTGGTAACTGCCCCTGTGATGCTGAAGAAATAGTTCCAGCTGCCCACTGGGTGAGTTGCTTAAACGTATTTGCCCTACGGAATCAGTTGCTGAATATTAAAAAGTTAACATAATAAATCACAGCTACTTTTCTACATTTTTGTAATTGAGATTGTTTGTTAGGGTTCCCTGAATTATATTGGAGGCAGTAAAATTTTATTCTAAGTATAGTCATTATCCTTTTAAATGAGAGCTACATAGCTCAGGCATTAACATATTTGCCAGACAAAGCGATTTCAAAAAGATTCATTGTTTACTAACTAAAGCTAAAATAGAAACTATGGATAGCCCTAAAACAATGAGATGTTAACATCTCCCCAGAAGTGAATAAGTTCAAAGGTAAATGGAATTTCTTTTTTTATAATTTTTGCTTACTATTGAGTCCATATAAAAATAGTTGTAAGTATATAATGCTTAGAAAACAGCAATACTATAAAATAATTTATGCTTACCAGTACACATAAGAAATGGAACTATACAATTTACATACAGAAAAAATGACTGTCCTCATGGGTGTGCATTATCCATAAATAGTAAATCTTAAACAAATGAGCACTAATAAACATTCAAGGAACAAAGATTTCTGGTGTTTCCAAATGCGCTGCCTTTCTAAACCCGGGTTTAGGATCCAGTCTTTTATAATAGGCTTCAGGTAAACCTGCCTACCTGGCAAAGTTTGCAGTGGATGGAGAATATATACATACATTCCAAATAGAGACACTTCTTTATCTTCCAAGGCTGTTTGCTATACAAACATCCTTGAAAAGATAGTCCAGAACAAAAGTCTGTCTGTCTAATCATAAGACATGTAGAAATGTAAGCAACCGATGCATGTTGTCTCCCAATATGTAGGAAGTACTCACCAAGTATTAATTATTGGTTTCACTATAATATCAAACATGAGATTCAATTGTGGAAATGCACTCCATATGAAATAATCAACATGCTGAAATATTATAGGTTTTTTTTTCTGTATTTTTTTTTTTATTTTTTAATATAATTTATTTTATTATCATTAATTTACCATTACATGTGCAATATTACGATTATTAAACTACCCCTTCATCAGGTCCCCCCTACCAACCCCATTACAGTCACTGTCCATCAGCGTAGTGAGATGCTATAGAATCCTACTTGTCTTCTCTGAGTTGTACTGCCCTCCCCGTGCCCCCCCAACATTACATCTGCTAGTCGTAATGCCCCTTTTTCCCTCTTATCCCTCCCTTCCCACCCATTTTCCCCAGTCCCTTTCCCTTTGGTAACTATTAGTCCGTTCTTGGGTTCTATGAGTCTGCTGCTGTTTTGTTCCTTCAAGTTTTTTTCTTTGTTCTTACTCTACGTATGAGTGAAATCATTTGATACTTGTCTTTTTCGGCTTGGCTTATTTCACTGAGCATAATACCCTCTAGCTCCATCCATGTTGTTGCAAATGGTAGGATTTTCTTCTTATGGCTGAATAATATTCCATTGTGTATATGTACCACATCTTCTTTATCCATTCATCTACTGATGGACACTTAGGTTGCTTCCATTTCTTGGCTATTGTAAATAGTGCTGCAATAAACATAGGGGTGCATATGTCTTTTTCAAATTGGGCTGCTGCACTCTTAGGGTAAATTCCTAGGAGTGGAATTCCTGGGTCAAATGGTATTTCTATTATGAGTTTTTTGAGGAACCTCCATACATCTTTCTACAATGGTTGAACTAATTTGCATTCCCACCAGCAGTGTAGGAGGGTTCCCTTTTCTCCACATCCTTGGCAACATTTGTTGTTGTTTGTGTTTTGGATGTTGGCCATCCTCACTGGTGTGAGGTGATATCTCATTGTGGTTTTAATCTGCATTTCTCTGATGATTAGCGATGGAGCATCTTTTCATGTGCCTGTTGGCCATCTGAATTTCTTCTTTGGAGAAGTGTCTATTCATGTCCTCTGCCCACTTCTTAATTGGATTATTTGCTTTCTGTTTGCTAAGGTGCATGAGTTCTTTATATATTTTGGATGTCAACCCTTTATCAGATACGTTTTTTATGAATATATTCTCCCATACTGTAGGATGTCTTTGTTCTACTGATGGTGTCCTTTGCTGTACAGAAGCTTTTCAGCTTGATATAGTCCCACTTGTTCATTTTTGCTTTTGTTTCTCTTGCCCGGGGAGATATGTTCATGAAGAAGTTGCTCATGTTTATGTCCAAGAGATTTTTGCCTATGTTTCTTTTTAAGAGTTTTATGGTTTCATGACTTACATTCAGGTCTTTGAT